>ONZH01001829.1:0-41311 GCA_900303285.1 Rhinella marina | reverse complement strand
TTTTCGCCATCTCCTGCTGATGTGGACCCTGAACCAGCATCTGTTATCATGAGCGATGATGATGATGAGACGCAGTTGCCATCAAGGGAGGCTGTTGGAATGCCCAGTGGGCAGGAGGAGGAGCAGAGTGAGGAAGAGGAGGTGGTGGATGACGAAATGACCGACCCCACTTGGCCAGGGGTGATGTCCAGCGGGGAAAGCAGTGGAGAGGTGGTGGTCTGCGCAGCACCGAAAAAGGCAGCAAGAGGCAGAGGGATGTCCAGAGGCAGAGGGATGTCCACAGGCAGAGGGATGTCCACAGGCAGAGGGATGTCCACAGGCAGAGGACAGTCCAGACAAAGTAGTGAGGCCACAGCCAGCACGGCCGAAGCTGTTCCCGGCAGCGGGCAGTCGCGCGAAGCTCCCCCATCGAGGCCTCGTACTTCTGTGGTGTGGAGATTTTTTAATGTTTGTGCGGATGACAAACTGAGCGCGGTTTGCACACTCTGCCACTCAAAACTGAGTAGGGGCTTTGAGAAGAGCAATCTGACCACCTCAGGCATGCGGCGTCACTTGGAAGTCAAGCACTGGACTGAGTGGAAGAGAGCAAACACAATACAAACTGCGCCTGGTCCTGCTGCCACTGCCTCTTCCCCTTTGTTGTGTGCTGCCACTGCGGTCCAGACCTCCAGCCAGGACACCTCCACATCTGCCTCTGCCTCGGCTACTTTGGGGCCTTCTCCTTCAGCCTCCCCTTCCCCCGCCTCTTCGCCTGCACCCTCACACTCCTCGTCCCAACAACTGTCCATCTCGCAGGCGTTCGACCGCAGGCGGAAGTACGCCTCGAGTCACCCCCAAGCCCAAGCCTTAAACTGCCACATCTCCAAACTGCTGGCCCTGGAGATGTTGCCGTTTAGGCTTGTGGAGACGCAGGCCTTCCGCGACCTGATGGCGGCTGCCACACCTCGCTATTCCGTCCCCAGCCGCCACTTACTTTTCCCGGAGTGCCGTCCCCGCCCTGCACCAGCACGTGTCGCGTAACATCAGGCGGGCCCTGAGGTACGCAGTCAGCGCAAAGGTCCACTTGACCACCGACTCGTGGACAAGCGCTTGTGGCCAGGGACGCTACATCTCTTTGACGGCACTCTGGGTGAATGTAGTGGAAGCGGGGACAGGGTCGCAAACAGAGACGGCCTACCTACCACCCCCGCCCAAGATTGCCAGCATGGGTTCTGATAAACCCCCTCCTCCTCCTCCTCCTCCTTCTCCTCCTCCTGTGCCTTAACATCTCCCTCAGCCGCTAGCTGGAAGCGTTGCAGCACTGGCGCTGGGAGACGTCAGCAGGCGGTGCTAAAGCTCATCAGCTTGGGCGACAGGAAGCACAGTGCCCCAGAGGTGAGGGACGCCATATTGCAGCAGACGGAGATGTGGCTGTCGCCGCTGCAGCTAGGACCAGGCATGGTCGTGTGCGATAACGGCCGTAACCTGGTGGCGGCTCTGGAGCTTGCCGAACTCAATCACGTACCATGCCTGGCCCACGTTTTTAATCTGGTAGTCCAAAAATTTCTGAAGACTTACCCCAACCTGGCAGAGCTACTGGTGAAAGTGCGGCGCTTGTGCGCTCACTTTCGTAAGTCAACTGTAGCTGCTGCTAGCTTAAAAAAACTCCAGCAACGCCTCCATTTGCCTGAACATCGGCTGTTGTGCGACCTGCCCACTCGCTGGAATTCCACCTATTCCATGTTGGCCAGGGTGTGTGAGCAGCAGAGAGCATTGATGGAGTACCAGATTATGAATCCACGTGTGCCTCCAACTCAGCTCCCTCAGTTTGCCAACCACGAGTGGCCATGGATGGCAGACATATGCGATGTACTGCGTATCTTTGAGGAGTCCACCAAGAAGGTCAGCAGCGAGGACGCTATAGTGAGCGTAACCATCCCGCTCCTAGGCGTCCTTAAAGAATCCCTCAGAAATGCTGTTGGGGGCCTTGTTGAAGCCAGTGGGGATACAATGCGTGCTGGTGAGGGTCAGCCAGGATCCCGCTCATCCAGAATCCCTGCCTTTATGGGACAGTTAAGCAGGGGGCGGGTTACACCGCTGTTGAGGCCTGAGCAGGTTGAACAGGTGGTGCAATGGATAGCCGATAGCGCTTCCACACAGTTGTCCACCAGCCAGTCATCCACACAGTCTCACTCTGACCCTCCTTCCTCCACACCTGGCCAACAGAGTCATCCCACCCTTGACCCCTCCCAGGAGCTCTTTTCGGGTCCTTTTTCAGATGTGCCGGAAGAATCCCAGGAGCTAGGAGAGGAATTTGTTTGTAGTGATGCCCAAACCCTTGGGTTTTCGCCATCTCCTGCTGATGTGGACCCTGAACCAGCATCTGTTATCATGAGCGATGATGATGATGAGACGCAGTTGCCATCAAGGGAGGCTGTTGGAATGCCCAGTGGGCAGGAGGAGGAGCAGAGTGAGGAAGAGGAGGTGGTGGATGACGAAATGACCGACCCCACTTGGCCAGGGGTGATGTCCAGCGGGGAAAGCAGTGGAGAGGTGGTGGTCTGCGCAGCACCGAAAAAGGCAGCAAGAGGCAGAGGGATGTCCAGAGGCAGAGGGATGTCCACAGGCAGAGGGATGTCCACAGGCAGAGGGATGTCCAGAGGCAGAGGACAGTCCAGACAAAGTAGTGAGGCCACAGCCAGCACGGCCGAAGCTGTTCCCGGCAGCGGGCAGTCGCGCGAAGCTCCCCCATCGAGGCCTCGTACTTCTGTGGTGTGGAGATTTTTTAATGTTTGTGCGGATGACAAACTGAGCGCGGTTTGCACACTCTGCCACTCAAAACTGAGTAGGGGCTTTGAGAAGAGCAATCTGACCACCTCAGGCATGCGGCGTCACTTGGAAGTCAAGCACTGGACTGAGTGGAAGAGAGCAAACACAATACAAACTGCGCCTGGTCCTGCTGCCACTGCCTCTTCCCCTTTGTTGTGTGCTGCCACTGCGGTCCAGACCTCCAGCCAGGACACCTCCACATCTGCCTCTGCCTCGGCTACTTTGGGGCCTTCTCCTTCAGCCTCCCCTTCCCCCGCCTCTTCGCCTGCACCCTCACACTCCTCGTCCCAACAACTGTCCATCTCGCAGGCGTTCGACCGCAGGCGGAAGTACGCCTCGAGTCACCCCCAAGCCCAAGCCTTAAACTGCCACATCTCCAAACTGCTGGCCCTGGAGATGTTGCCGTTTAGGCTTGTGGAGACGCAGGCCTTCCGCGACCTGATGGCGGCTGCCACACCTCGCTATTCCGTCCCCAGCCGCCACTACTTTTCCCGGAGTGCCGTCCCCGCCCTGCACCAGCACGTGTCGCGTAACATCAGGCGGGCCCTGAGGTACGCAGTCAGCGCAAAGGTCCACTTGACCACCGACTCGTGGACAAGCGCTTGTGGCCAGGGACGCTACATCTCTTTGACGGCACTCTGGGTGAATGTAGTGGAAGCGGGGACAGGGTCGCAAACAGAGACGGCCTACCTACCACCCCCGCCCAAGATTGCCAGCATGGGTTCTGATAAACCCCCCTCCTCCTCCTCCTCCTCCTTCTCCTCCTCCTGTGCCTTAACATCTCCCTCAGCCGCTAGCTGGAAGCGTTGCAGCACTGGCGCTGGGAGACGTCAGCAGGCGGTGCTAAAGCTCATCAGCTTGGGCGACAGGAAGCACAGTGCCCCAGAGGTGAGGGACGCCATATTGCAGCAGACGGAGATGTGGCTGTCGCCGCTGCAGCTAGGACCAGGCATGGTCGTGTGCGATAACGGCCGTAACCTGGTGGCGGCTCTGGAGCTTGCCGAACTCAATCACGTACCATGCCTGGCCCACGTTTTTAATCTGGTAGTCCAAAAATTTCTGAAGACTTACCCCAACCTGGCAGAGCTACTGGTGAAAGTGCGGCGCTTGTGCGCTCACTTTCGTAAGTCAACTGTAGCTGCTGCTAGCTTAAAAAAACTCCAGCAACGCCTCCATTTGCCTGAACATCGGCTGTTGTGCGACCTGCCCACTCGCTGGAATTCCACCTATTCCATGTTGGCCAGGGTGTGTGAGCAGCAGAGAGCATTGATGGAGTACCAGATTATGAATCCACGTGTGCCTCCAACTCAGCTCCCTCAGTTTGCCAACCACGAGTGGCCATGGATGGCAGACATATGCGATGTACTGCGTATCTTTGAGGAGTCCACCAAGAAGGTCAGCAGCGAGGACGCTATAGTGAGCGTAACCATCCCGCTCCTAGGCGTCCTTAAAGAATCCCTCATCGCAATAAGGGAGAACGCATTGCACGCAGAGGAGACTGGGGTAGGAGGAGACGCAATGGAGCTACACAGTCAGACCACACTTTTATCTGCTTCACGGTGGCAGTTGCAGGAGGAGGAGGATGAGGAGGAGGACGACGTGGAGGTGGCTGTGGAAGAGGAGGAGGATGCTGGCGGCGAGGGTAGCAGTCAGGCTGTGTGCGTCCCATTGGTTCAGCGGGGATGGGGCGGAGAGGAGGCGGAAGAGGAAGAGGAGAAAATGGCAAGTGATCCTTCAGGTGGGGGCAGTGACGTCATGCCTATTCAGAGTCTGGCACACATGGCTGACTTCATGCTGGGCTGCTTTTCCCGGGACACACGTGTTGTCCGGATAGTGGAGAACAAACTGTACTGGGTCTTCGCACTCCTGGACCCCCGGTATAAAGATAACGTCTCCTCTTTTATTCCGGTAGAGGAGAGGACAAATCGATTGCTGGAATACCAGAGGGAACTCGTGCAGAACATGATGGAGATTTTCCCACCCACCATCGCTGGCGGCAGAGAGGAGAGGGTCTCCCAGAGTCCCACAACATCCATCAGGCCCACAGCCACCAGGGGAACACTCTCCAAGGTGTGGGACACGTTCATGGCACCCCCTCGTGCAACTTCCATCACTGCGGGGCCCGCTATCAGCAGGAGGGACAAGTATCGGCGGATGTTGCGGGAGTACCTGGCAGACCGTACCCCTGTCCTCCCCGATCCCTCGGCGTCCTACACTTACTGGGTCTCCAAGTTGGACACGTGGCTGGAACTGTCCCTGTACGCCTTGGAGGTGCTTGCCTGCCCTGCCGCCAGCGTGCTATCAGAAAGGGTGTTCAGCGCAGCCGGGGGCATTATAACCGATAAGCGCAGCCGCCTGTCAACCAACAGTGCCGACAGGCTGACGCTAATCAAAATGAACAGCAAGTGGATTGACCCGGACTTTGCTTTTCCAACCGTGGAAAGCAGCCAAAAGTGAAGTGCCATCTGTATGAAGTGCCATTTCCTCCTCCACCTCCTCCTCCTCCTCCTCCTTAACCGCCGTAGAATTGCTCCGTAAATAAGAAAAATTTATATGTTTATGGCTCACCTCTTGGGCCTCCACAAAATGTTTAAGAGGTCTCACCTCTTGGGCCTCCTCATAATTTTTAACAGGTCTCACCTCTTGGGCCTCCACATAATTTGTAACAGGTCTCACCTCTTGGGCCTGCACAAAATGTTTAAGAGGTGTCACCTCTTGGGCCTCCACATAATTTTCAATACGTCTCACCTCTTGGGCCTCCACAAAATGTTTCACAGGTCTCACCTCTTGGGCCTCCACAAAATGTTTAACAGGTCTCACCTCTTGGGCCTCCACAAAATGTTTAACAGGTCTCACCTCTTGGGCCTCCACAAAATGTTTAAGAGGTCTCACCTCTTGGGCCTCCACAAAATGTTTAACAGGTCTCACCTCTTGGGCCTCCACAAAATGTTTAACAGGTCTCACCTCTTGGGCCTCCACAAAATGTTTACCAGGTCTCACCTCTTGGGCCTCCACATAATTTTTAACACGTCTCACCTCTTGGGCCTCCACAAAATGTTTAACAGGTCTCACCTCTTGGGCCTCCACAAAATGTTTAACAGGTCTCACCTCTTGGGCCTCCACATAATTTTTAAGAGGTCTCACCTCTTGGGCCTGCACAAAATGTTTAAGAGGTCTCACCTCTTGGGCCTCCACATAATTTTTAAGAGGTCTCACCTCTTGGTCCTGCACAAATGTTTAAGAGGTCTCACCTCTGGGCCTCCACAAAATGTTTAACAGGTCTCACTCTCTTGCCTCCACATAATTTTAAGAGGTCTCACCTCTTGGGCCTCCACAAAATTTTTTAACAGGTCTCACCTCTTGGGCCTCCACATAATTTTTAAGAGGTCTCACCTCTTGGGCCTCCACAAAATTTTTAAGAGGTCTCACCTCTTGGGCCTCCACATAATTTTTAACAGGTCTCACCTCTGGGCCCCACAAAATGTTTTTAACAGGTCTCACCTCTTGGGCCTCCACAATAATTGGTTTAACAGGTCTCACCTCTTGGGCCTCCACATAATTTTAATTTTAACAGGTCTCACCTCTTGGGCCTCCACAAAATTTTTAACAGGTCTCACCTCTTGGGCCTCCACATAATTTTAACAGGTCTCACCTCTTGGCCTCCACAAAATTTTAAGAGGTCTCACCTCTTGGGCCCTCCACATAACAGGTCTCACCCTTTGGGCCTCCACAAAATTTTAACAGGTCTCACCTCTTGGGCCTCCACATAATTTTTAAGAGGTCTCACCTCTTGGCCTCCACATAATTTTTAACAGGTCTCACCTCTTGGGCCTCCACAAAATTGTTTAAGAGGTTCACAGGTCCTCACTCTTGGGCCTCTAATTTTAACAGGTCTCACCTCTTGGGCCTCCACAAAATGTTTGCTTTGGGCCTCCACAAAATGTTTAAGAGGTCTCACCTCTTGGGCTCCACATAATGTTTAACAGGTCTCACCTCTTGGGCCTCCACAAATGTTTAACAGGTCTCACCTCTTGGGCTCTCCACAAAATGTTGGGCCAAATGTTTAACAGGTCTCACCTCTTGGGCCTCCACATAATTTTTAACACGTCTCACCTCTTGGGCCTCCACATAATTTTTAACACGTCTCACCTCTTTGGGCCTCCACATAAATTTTTTAAGTCTCACGTCTCACCTCTTGGGCCTCCACATAATTTTTAACAGGTCTCACCTCTTGGGCCTCCACAAAATGTTTCACAGGTCTCACCTCTTGGGCCTCCACACAATGTTTAACAGGTCTCACCTCTTGGGCTTCCACAAAATGTTTAACAGGTCTCACCTCTTGGGCCTCCACAAAATGTTTAACAGGTCTCACCTCTTGGGCCTCCACAAAATGTTTAAGAGGTCTCACCTCTTGGGCCTCCACAAAATGTTTAACAGGTCTCACCTCTTGGGCCTCCACATAATTTTTAACACGTCTCACCTCTTGGGCCTCCACATAATTTTAACACGTCTCACCTCTTGGGGCCTCCACATAATTTTTAACAGGTCTCACCTCTTGGGCCTCCACATAATTTTTAACACGTCTCACCTCTTGGGCCTCCACATAATTTTTAACACGTCTCACCTCTTGGGCCTCCACATAATTTTTAACACGTCTCACCTCTTGGGCCTCCACATAATTTTAACACGTCTCACCTCTGGGCCTTCACATAATTTTAACAGGTCTCACCTCTTGGGCCTCCACAAAATGTTTAACAGGTTCTCACCTCTTGGGCCTCCACAAAATGTTTAACAGGTCTCACCTCTTGGGCCTCCACAAAATCTTTAAGAGGTCTCACCTCTTGGGCTTCCACAAAATGTTTAACGCGTTCCCTCTTGGGCCTCCACAAAATGTTAACAGGTCTCACCTCTTGGGCCTCCACAAAATGTTTACCAGGTCTTCACCTCTTCGGCCTCCACATAATTTTTAACACGTCTCACCTCTTGGGCCTCCACAAAATGTTTAACAGGTCTCACCTCTTGGGCCTCCACATAATTTTTAAGAGGTCTCACCTCTTGGGCCTGCACAAAATGTTTAAGAGGTCTCACCTCTTGGGCCTCCACATAATTTTTAAGAGGTCTCACCTCTTGGTCCTGCACAAAATGTTTAAGAGGTCTCACCTCTTTGTCCTGCACAAAATGTTTTAAGAGGTCTCACCTCTTGGGCCTCCACATAATTGTTAACAGGTCTCACCTCTTGGGCCTCCACATAATTTTTAAGAGGTCTCACCTCTTGGGCCTGCACAAAATGTTTAAGAGGTGTCACCTCTTGGGCCTCCACATAATTTTTAATACGTCTCACCTCTTGGCCTCCACAAAATGTTTAAGAGGTGTCACCTCTTGGGCCTCCACATAATTTTTTAACACGTCTCCACCTCTTGGGCCTCCACATAATTTTTAACAGGTCTCACCTCTTGGGCCTCCACATAATTTTTAAGAGGTCTCACCTCTTGGGCCTCCACAAAATGTTTAAGAGGTCTCACCTCTTTAGCCTCCACACAATTTTTAAGACGTCTCACCTCTTGGGCCTCCGCAAAATTTTCCATGAGCCTCTGGCCAGCCCACGGCCTCTTCCTGCCTTTTGCGGTCCTACGCATCCCTCAACATCCCCACTGCTTTACCTGCTAGACATGACACTGGGCCAGGTCGGGTCACTGACATCTCAAGCGCCAACAATTTGGGCATTTTAAGGCTTCTGCATGTGTTTGAGTTGTTTTTACATTTTAAAGAAGACATGTCTGACCACATCTCACACACACACACAATGACAATTAGGGGTGGGGTCTATTTGCTTTCCCCCTTGCCTATGCCATCTGTGGTTGTCATAGGCAACGTGATTTTAAGGGGTGCAGAATTTTATCTTCTTTTTGTCTAGTTTGGCTTGGGGTCCATGGCAATGTAGAGGAAAGAAGGTTTCCTTGTATGGTCTCACTTAACAGAGAGGTTAGATTGTGTTTGGAGTGTATTGTTGAGAGACTGTGATAGTGGCGTAATAGTGCGACTTGGGCGCGTTATATGCACCCAGACATGCTTCCCCTGCTGTCCCAGTTGCATTCCAGCAGTGTTGGCATCCTTTTCTGAGGTTTCAGGGTGGACTTGGTGACCTCCAGGTGGTCGAATTGAGATTTCCAAGTGGTGAGCATTTTTTTCCCATAGACTTTAATGGGATTCGATATTCGGTCGAATAGTCGAATTTCGCGGTCTATTCGAATCGAATTTCGAACTTTCGAATATTTCACTACTCGCTCATCTCTATTTGTAATGAATCTATGAAGCGGCAAATAGATTTCCTCATTTCTAACCTTAATATTGAGGTTCGATTGATTAAAAATGAGAACAAAAAATTAAAAACAATTACTTTTAAGAGATTCATTTAGGCCGTACAGTTCTATCATTTGTATCTTAAAGATCCAAAACATTTCTTTGCATCTTAGTTTGTGGAAATGGATAGGGTAAGTGGTTGGGATTTGTTTAATAGGTGTTATGGTAAGTCTTGTGGGGTCCTTGTTACGAGCTTGTAAAAAGTGTCTAGAGAACCCATATGTGGTAAAACCATTAGCTCTCTTCCAGCGGTGTTTGTTGGTTATCTTTCTCAGGGTTAGAGTGGTATGGCCTACATATTGCAACCCGCATGTGCATTCCAATAAGTAAATGACATATGTCAAAGAGCAATTTAGAAAGTGTTTGATTTCAAATTGTTCTCCAGTAGAATTGCTTGTAAATTGGGAAATGCGTGTAGAAATATTTAGACAGCATTTACACCGACTGTGTCCACATCGGTAACTTCCAAGGAGTTGGGGGAACAGAGTAGTTGGATGTAATTCACCTTTTTATGGTCCCATATCCAGCTAGGGGCAATACAATTCTTAAAAGTTTGGGCCCTTCTAAAAGTTATCTTGGGTCTTGATTTGATGTGTTTCTTGAGGAAGGGAATCTGTATATTGTATGTAGTAATGAAAGTAGATTTAAAATTTTCAGAGGCCTTCGGATTGTCTGGTTTGATTTTCCGTGATCTTTTGGCCGCGCGTAAGCTGCCTCTATGACTTTATTGGGATATCCTTTGTTCTGAAACCTGCATTTGATGATTTGACTGATTGGTAAAGTCTTCATCATTCGTGCAATTTCTGTGAATCCGCTTAAACTGACTGAACGGAATATTATTTTTACAGTTTTTGTGGTGTGAACTTTGGTAATCTACGTAGCTATTACCCTCTACTCTTTTAAAAAATGTATATTTCTACAGATTTTCCTTTGCAGAAAAGGACCAGTTCTAAATACTCTATGGCTGTTTTAGAATAATTGGCTGTGAAAGTGAGGTTAAAAGTGTTATTATTCAAATATAAGGTAAAAGTGATGGAATTGTCAATGTTCCCGTTCCAAACTAATAGTAGATCGTCGATGTAACGCTTATAAAATACCAATTTATCGTGCCAGTGGTGTTCGTTATAGATGTATTTTTTTTCAAATAATCCCTTATACAAATTGGCGAAGCTTGGCGTGAAATGCGTAACCATCGCGGTCCCTTTAGTCTTTTGTATATTCTATTTTTAAAGAGAGATATTAGGCTTGCCGAGTCTTTTAAATATGATGGTAGTTCAATTGCATATTTCTGTAGTAGATAATCTATGTAATGTAACAAGTTGCAAGTTAAGGAAGAGATGCCAGAGATGATTGGTCTTCCCGGCAGGTTATTGATAGATGTATGTACCTTTAGTAGGTGGTAGAATAGGGCTAAATTTGGATGATCTACAGTGATATATTATTTTTCTTTTTTGTCAAAATCTGTTGATTTTCAGTTTCTTCCAATAAAAGTGTCAATTTTTTGGTGTCATCTTTTAATAGATTTTCTGTCAAAATGTGGTAGTAATCGTCCCTCAATATTCTATGTGCTTCAGCCAGATAGTCCATGTTATCCTGAATCACAATGCCTCCTCCTTTATCTGCACTTTTGATGATAATGGACTCATTGGCCGTAAGATTCTTGAGAGCATCTTTTTTCACTTTTACGAAGATATATATCTAGGTATTTGTTTATAGTCCTTAAATCTTTGGTGACAAGTGAAGAGACCGTTTCTATATGGCTCCCCTTGTGGTGTATAGGATTGTATGCAGATTTGTGTTTTAGTCCTGTGTTGATGGCTTTTGGCATCTCATCTGGGTATGTTGAGGTGTTTTTGATGTTACTTCGGTATCATTTTGGGTTTTAGAGCTTGAATCTTAAAGTGCCTATGTAACGTTAGCTTCCCAAATGAATGTATTCAGATCTACGAACAGATCAAATTAATTGAATTTACCTGTAGGGCAAAACACGAGGCCTTTTAATAGGAGGTTAGTTTCTGCACTACTCAGTATATGTAAGGATAAATTGAAGATGTGAACTTCTTGTTTCTCTTGGGACTCAGGGTATTCATATCAGTTTTTTTTTTTTATTGTGTGTGGTCTTATTTGGTCTTGCCTTCCCTTCCTGTTGCCCTCTTCTAGGCTTATTCTTCCTTTGAGGCCTCTTGTTTGGGTGGGTCAAAAGAAGTCTGTTATCATAGTGGACCCTGATGGTTGCCATATGGCATAGGTCGCTTCCGGAATCGGGGGCCCCGGGTAAGGGTAAAAAAGACAGATTGATGTCCAATGGGATCTGGATTCTCTAGAGTACTAGTATTATGAATGGTAATAAGGGAATACTCTGAGAGAGCAGGAAGGTTATTATTGCTTGGTGTATTGTGTGAGATCATTGATTGGATAACGAGAGTGGGTGGCAAATTGAAAATCAATAATTGCAACTGAATGAGAATGGAGAAGCCAAAAGTGGTGGCTGGAAAATTGAGGTGATTGTTTGAATGATTTCCAATCTCCACTGGTGGGTGACATTATAGAGGATGGGAGGAGGGGTGGAAAGTTCACATTGAACCTGATATTTAGCCCTCTTGGTTGCAATGCAAAGAGGAGGTACAGAGTCAATGACCTTGAATCTCAACTGATTAACAGAATGGCCTTTCTTTTTGAAGTGTTTGGGAATTGGTAATTCCATTATCTCTTTTCCTAATTGTACTTTTATGTTTATTAATCCTCTATCTAATCTCCATAGTAATTTCTCCCACAAAGATAAAGCTGCAGGGACATTTTATTATATATATTACATAATCACATCTACATGTATATCTCTTCTTGATCTTATAACTTACCCCACTGTAGGGATGGGTAAATGTGTCACCTTTTAACATGTTACCACTATTAAAACATCCCAAACATGGAAAGTTTCCTTTTTTATGTTGCATTAGAAATGTCTGACCATCTCTTTTCATATTTGGCTCAGATCACCAAATATAGAGACAAACGGGACACGTAAACCCTTTTCCCTTTTTCTTCCTTACATCTATTTCCATCCCTTTTGTCCCCTTTAAATGCTAATGCCTGTGTGCCAAGTCTGTCCAAGAGGCCATCAGGATATCCTCGCTGTGCAAATCTAGCACACATTTAATCAATCCTGGTCTGAAATTTTTTCTCATCCGACAAAATCAGCCTCATCCTCAACAATTGACTTCAAGGTAAGGAGTCAATTATATGTTTTGGGTGGTTACTTCGATAGTTTAACATATTATTATCATTATTATCTTTATTTGTTTTAACAAAACTGTCTGTCTTCACTATACCTTCCTCTATGTAAATCCAAACATCCAAAAACTGGATTTCCTGTTGTGACTTAGTCATGGTAAAGGTCAAACCTTCTACATATTGATTAAGATAGTCATAGAACACACCAAGGGTTACTTCATCACTAGAGATGAGCGAGCACTAAAATGCTCGGGTGCTCGTTATTCGAGACAGACTTTTCCCGATGCTCGGGTGCTCGTTTTGAGTAACGAACCCCATTGAAGTCAATGGGAGACTCGAGCATTTTTTGCAGGGGACCAAGGCTCTGCCTAGGGAAGGCTGGGTGAAAACCTGGAAACATCAGAAAATGATGGAAACACCACGGAAAATGGACAGGAAACAGCAGGGGCAGCATTCATGGATGCCTCTAAGGCTGCCTAATCCCACCATTACCCAAAATTCTCCTTAAATAGCCTGGTGGTTACCCTCATGGCAATTGTGCTCACCCAGAACAAGAAAGGTGAGGCACATGCCCATCACATGTTAGGGAAGCACCCAACTAGGTGTAACGAAGGTCCATCACCCATGCCCATGCTGGAACTGCTCTCCTATCCCCAGCCATATGATGCAGGCATAAGCCTGACACAGCATGGCGGTGACACCAACAAGTGACCAAGTTAGATGAGGTAGCAGGTGAGCCACCCAAAAATTTAGCCTGAAGCAGCATGGCGGTGACAACAGAGTGACCGAGTGACACTGCGGGAGCAGGTGAACCACATAAATATTTTTCGTGGCCCTGTATGGCAGCGGTGACAGCAGAGTGACTGAGTTAGTATGCGCTAGCTGGTGAAGCACCAAAAATTTAGCCTGACACAGCATGGCGGTTACACCACCAATGACTTTGTCCAACTGAGAATGCAGTGAAATGGCTTATGTTGAGCCTCCAAAATTTTTTTTCTTTTCGGAGTACATAAAGTTGACCCTCAGCAAAATTTTTTTTTTTTTTAAATGTCGGTACTTGCGCCTCCTGAAAAATTGTTTTGGACTGTCTGTTTGACACTCCTGAAACATTGTTTTACACTGTCTGTAGTTGACACTGTGGAAAAATTGTTTGGAGAGAGGGCCTGTAGGTGGCCCTCCGGAAAAATTGTTTAGGGAGAGGGCATGTAGGTGAACCTCCGGAAAAATTGTTTGGAGAGAGGGCCTGTAGGTGGCCCTCCGGAAAAATTGTTTAGAGAGAGGGCCTGTAGGTGGACCTCCAGAAAAATTGTTTAGAGAGAGGGCCTGTAGGTGGACCTACGGAAAAATTGTTTGGAGAGAGGGCCTGTAGCGGGCCCTCCAGAAAATTGTTTAGAGAGAGGGCCTGTAGGTGGACCTCCAGAAAAATTGTTTAGAGAGAGGGCCTGTAGGTGGACCTCCAGAAAAATTGTTTGGAGAGAAGGCCTGTAGGTGGACCTCCGGAAAAATTGTTTAGAGAGAGGGCCTGTAGGTGGACCTCCGGAAAAATTGTGGTAAAATATTGCCAGTTGGACCTCTAAAAAATAGCGTTTTTTCGGTCAGCGTTAGGCAAAGACGATAAGGAGGAGGAGGAGTTGGAGGAGTAGAGAAGAGGAATCGGATACATAAGTAATGTTAATCTTTAGTTGCTTTCCACCGGAGGAGATTTGAATTCCGGTGAAATCCAGGCTTAGTTCATTGTAATAAGCGTCAGCCTGTCAGCGCTGTCAGTTGACAGGCGTGTACGCTTATCGGTGATGACGCCACCAGCTGCACTGAATACCCGCTCTGACAGCACGCTAGCGGCAGGGCAGGCCAGCATCTCCAAGGCGTACAGCGCCAGTTCAGGCCACGTGTCCAGCTTTGAAACCCAGTAGTTGTATGGAGCAGAGTGGTCGGTCCGGACGTTTGTGTGGTCAGCTAGGTACTCATCATCTTTCTGTAAAGCTCACCCCTACTCTTCCTAGACTGGGGACAGGTGACAGTGTCTTGATGGGGTGACATAAAACTGGCAAAGGCCTTGGAGAGCGTTCCCCTGCCAGTGCTGGACAAGCTGCCTGCTCGCCATCTCTCCCCCGCTACTTGGCCCACAAAACCATGCCCTCTGCCGCTAGCGGCGTCAGATGGGAAGGATTGTTTCAGCTTGTGCACCACGGCCTGTTGATATTGATTCACTCTCATACTCCTTTCCTCTACAGGGATGAGAGTGGAAAGGTTCTGCTTGTACCGTGGGTCCAGGAGAGTGAACACCCAGTAATCGGTGTTTGAAAAAATGCTTCTAATGCGATGGTCACGGGATAGGCAGCCTAACATGAAGTCTGCCATGTATGCCAGAGTCCCAACATGCAAGAATTCCCTCTCCTCACTGGCCTGACTCTCCATTTCCTTCTCCTCCTCCTCCAAGTCCTCCTCTTCAGCCCATACACGCTCAAGAGTTAAGAAGGACTGAGCACTGGTACACTCTTCTGTCTCGCCGACATTCTCCTCCTCTTCCTCCTCATCCCCCTCCTCCGATACGCGCTGAGAAACAGACCGGAGGGTGCTTTGGCTATCCAGCGACGTATCTTCCTCCACCATCTCTTGTGACAAGCGCAAAGCATCCGACTTCATGCTGAGCAGTGAGTTTTTCAACAGACAAAGCAGCGGGATGGTGAGGCTGATAATGGCGGCATCACCGCTGACCATCTGTGTTGACTCTTCAAAGTTGGTCAACACCTGGCAGATATCAGACATCCACGTCCACTCCTCATTGTAGACTTGAGGAATCTGAGTGACCTGACTACCAGTTCTGGTGGAAGTTGACATCTGGCAGTCTACAATCGCTCTGCGCTGCTGGTAATCTCTGGATAACATGTTTAATGTTGAATTCCATCTCGTGGGCACGTCACACAACAGTCGGTGAGCGGGCAGTTGTAGGCGGCGCTGCGCTGCCCTGAGAGTGGCAGCATCTGTGGTTGACTTGCGGAAATGCGCACAGATGCGGTGCACCATAGTGAGCAAATCAGACAGATTGGGGTATGTCTTGAGGAACCGTTGAACTATGAGATTGAACACGTAGGCCAGGCATGGCACATGTATCAGTCTGCCGAGTTGCAGAGCCGCCACCAGGTTACGCCCGTTGTCACACACAACCATGCCTGGCTTGAGGTTCACCGGTGCCAGCCACACATCGGTCTGTGCTGTGATGCCCTGTAAAAGCTCTTGGGCGGTGTGCCTTTTGTCACCTAGGCTCAGCAGTTTGAGCACCGCCTGCTGGCGCTTACGCACGGCACTGCTGCTGCGCCTAGAGATACCGGCTGAAGGCGCCGTGCCCACGGATGGTAATTTGGAGGAGGAGGTGGAGGAGGGGTTGGAGGAGGAGGCATAGTACGTCTGAGAGACCGTGACCGAGGTAGGCCCCGCAATCCTCGGTGTGGACAGTACATGAGCGGCCACAGGGTCAGACTCGGTCCCAGCCTCCACCAAGTTAACCCAATGTGCCGTCAGTAATATATAGAGTGTCCCTGCCCGGCAGCACTTGTCCACGTGTCCGTGGTTAGGTGGATCTTCTCAGAAACAGCGTTGGTCAGGGCACGGATGATGTTCTGTGACACGTGCTGGTGTAGGGATGGGATGGCACATTGGGAAAAATAGTGGCGGCTGGGGACCGAATACCGAGGAGCAGCCACCGCCATGAGATTGCGAAAGGCCTCGGTCTCTACCAGCCTATAGGGCAGCATCTCCAGGCTCAGCAATTTGGAGATGTGGACGTTTAGGGCTTGGGCATGTGGGTAGGTGGAACTGTATTTCCTATTGCGCTACAGCGTCTGCTGTAAAGACAGCTGAACGCTGCACAGGGACACATTGGTGGACGCTGTGGAGGATCGTGGAGGTGGAGGTGTGGTTTTCCAGCGGGAGGCGCTCGTGCCGGGGTCCTGGGCAGGGGGTTGACTAGCAGAGGCATCGAGTGACACAGGGGAAGGAGCAGTGGTGGGACCCACAGAGGTGAACGGCCTTGGTTCCATTGAGTGGGGTGTTTAGCACTCTAACCTTAACCCTGCTGATCCTGGTGTGGCACACGTTGCACACCACAGTCCGTCGGTCATCCTCAATTTCTTTAAAGAACCTCCAGACTTGCGAACATCTAGGCCTCGCCACGGGAGCTTCACTATGTGAAACAGTTGCTGCTGATGCACCGGCTCTGGCCCTGCTTCTCCCTCTGGCCACACCACTGCCTCTTCCAACCTGTTCTGGTGCAGCACTCGCCTCCGCCTCAGAAGCACTGTCTTCACTCAGCTTATCAACCCAGCTTGGGTCATTCACCTCGTCATCCTCCGATTCCTCAGTGTGCTCCCCCCTCGGACTTCCTGCCCTGACAACAACTTCACCACTGTCTGACAACCTTGTCTCCTCATCGTCCGACACCTCTTTACAAACTTCTTCCACTAATTCAACAATGTCATCATCATCACCCACAGACTGCGACAGTTGGAAAACTTGGGCATCGGGAAAGAGGTCAGCAGCAACCTGAGAAGTGGTTTGTGACTGTGGGAAGGGTCCAGAAAACAGTTCCTCAGAGTATGCCGGATTGCATTCCAAATTTTCCTGGAAGGGGGCAGACTGGGGGGAAGGAGGTTGAGGTGGAGGAGCCAGAGGAGTGCTCCCTTGGGTAACGTGGGTGGACTGCGTGGAAGACTGACTGGTGGACAAATTACTTGAAGCATTGTCCGCAATCCACGACATCAGCTGTTCGCACTGTTGTGGTTTCAACAGTCCTCTACCACGTGTCCCTGTAAGTTGAGACATGAAGCTAGGGAGTGTAGCTCTGCGGCGTTCCCCTGCTCCCTCATCAGCAGGTACTGTCTCACCCTGCCCAGGACCACGGCCTCTGCCCCCTGCAGTAATTGAATGCCCACGCCCACGCCCTCGTCCTTGGCCCTTAGCCCTGGGGTTCAACATTTTCTGTATATAAGTGTATTATGTGTAAAAAAATAAATAAATGGGCCTACTGTACTGAAACCCACAAACTTGTTCTATCTGAACAAGTTAATATATAGGTGGATAAGTTAGAGCAAAATTACGTATGTTATTACGTACCGTGCAGTATGGAGCAATTACACTGAAACTATTAGATTAGGCAGACTTAATTGCAACCCAGAAAAATGTTGCACTCAGATTTTTCTAATGTAGCTGTATCAGTGAGAGCAAAAGACCTTTTTTAATTACGTGACGTACAGTATAGGTCACCTGGACAGAAAATACAGATTGTGGTTTGTGGTGACTGGACAGCTGAACTGTGACACACAGAATGGTTCCACACAGCTGTATGAAATGGATTTGTATCACTGAGATAAAACAATAATAAAAAAAAATTGTTATATGTGGAGATAGCTGCACTACTAGTGCCAGCCAGCCCAGCCAGGAGACAAAAAATAATAATTCTTGTAGCCCTTAGAAGGGCTGTTGGATTCTTTTGAGATCACTCCTGCCTAACAGAGAACTAAATGCAGGCCCTAACACTCTCCCTGAAACGCAGCAGCTCTATCTATACGACATCCAGACAGCATCTGAGCTGAGCACCGCGGCCAGTCACTAGTATATTCCAGGGTCACCTGATCAGGCCAGCCAACCCCTGCTATCGACATGTAAGGGCCCCACGTGATGCTGGGTGTACCGCAGAGTCTCCTGGCTTGTGATTGGCTGAGTTTATAGGCCCGAAAAATTCAAAATGCAGGAGATGCCATTTCCTCGAGCATGGCGAGATGCTCGTCCGAGAATCGAGCACTTACGAGTACCGTAATGCTCGAACGAGCACCAAGCTCGGACGAGCATGCTCGCTCATCTCTATTCATCACCCTTCCATATCACAAAGATGTTGTTAATGTAGCTCCACCAACTCAGGATATGCTCACCAAACTTGGGCCCATACAAATACTGATCTTCAAACTGTGCCATAAAGATATTGGCATAAGTCGGGGCCACATTTGACCCCATCGCTGTACCCCGCTTCTGCCAATAGAGGTCATCCCCAAAAAGGAAATAATTACTCCTGAGGACAACCTTGTGCTTAATAGATGTGGACAATGATGCAACATCAAATGTCACCAAATAATATCCATTTGTAACTTCCCCAAAAAATCACAAGTAACCTTCACATAGGTTGTGGCAATGCATCAGAGTACTTTATCCAAAAAAATCGCATTCGGACCAAAAAATAAATCCCCTGCCAGACACAAATGGTCTGCCATGAGGATTCCTTAATTTCTTATGTATCTTAGGGCGCATATATAATACTGGTGTAATTGGGTTTTCCTTTTAAAGAGTCTAGCCATCTAGCTTTCTTCACTTTTTCTTCTATTTCTCTCTTGATTTAAACCTAGGACTTTATTTAATTTGGTATATACATCCTGACATTGTCTCTGTACCTCTGCCTTATATTATATTTTGATATGTCTGTCACCACAACAGCACCCCCTTATCTGTTTGTTTGATATTAATTTTCTTATTCTCCAGCAATTGTTTTAATGCATCTATCTCCAGTTTTAAAAGAGTATGTGTGTAATTATATCTTTATGACATCTTAGACCTCGGTTCAGCTACCCTGTGGATCACCATCTCAATGTATGACTCCATAAAGTAGTTGTCCTGTGGGGGAGCTAAACTGCTCTTCAATCTCAAATCTTAGTCCTTCAAACACATCTCATTACTTCTAGTCTCTACTGCACTGTCATGTTTGTTTGAAAAAATGTACTTAACCCTAAATTCCTAATGAAATGTTGCAAATCAGTTGGAACCACTCTATAGCCTCTGTTGGACGGAATGATAGTTCCTTATTTAACACATTGATCTTAATTTCTGATAACTCAACTGAAGATATATTTACCACCAAACTTAAGTCTGAGGGTTCTGTCTTGTCATTGATCATGTTTTCTCCATATGATGTTTTGGAAAATATCTGCCTCTTCTTTTGTTAACGCCAATGTTTCCTTCAGCCCCTTCTGTTCTGCCTCCTTCTACCAGATTGTGACCTCCTAAAAAATCTGAACAAATCGATTAATCTGTACAGTCTAAGTCACATATAGTAAAACCAAATTGTGCATGACCAAATTTACTCCTCCTTCTAATATGGGGACCTCCTCCCTGTGATCTCTGCCAATTATACACTTTCCCTGTCTGATAATCCTCAAGATCTCAATGCCATTTTTCTCTCTTCACCTTTTCAATCTCCATCCTATGTCATTGCATCTGTTCGAGCACAGTTTCTTTATAAGTTGTAAAACCTGCAGCAGTCATTAGACCCTTAATCTCCTCTTCCAATGTCTGTATAGCTGCTTGAGTCATCTGTAATTCCTTTAGAAGAAATTCCACATTTAAAATAATTACCTAAAATGCATTCTTCTTACTCAAATTTCTTGCAAAACTCTTCATTATCTGGAAATAAATTAGGCCTCAAATTCGATTTTATGCCACGTGGTATACGCTGGGACCTATCCTGACGATAGGTCATCAATATAAAAAGCTCTGACAACCCCTTTAATCAAGGATTCACAACTATGGCAGAGGTCCATCGATGCTGCTTCTCTGCTCTCCCTGATGGGCATGGCCACTACTCTGCTTAACTTCTCTCTCAATCCTATGTTCTGGAAGCACAGACCCACTGACCTTTATCTACTTCTTCGGGCCTGAATGCTGGAATGGCTTGTTCCTTCATGCCGGCTACAGCTTGTTTCTTACCTACAGTGCCTCTCATTACCCATAGGACACTCATATGTGCTCTATCTGGCTCTTAAACAGTCAGCACACACTCTAATGTTTGTAGTCATTAGTTGGAGACCACAGGGTACTTCAGGAACCTTCTCTTTTTTAAAACAATATGTCCCAGCTTGCAAGTTCCTGAAAAGGTGTGAAGTTATACATTCATTTGTACTTGTAGTAACTTTAGTCTGTTTCCCAAACTGAACTGATATCCGTTTTGACTAGAGATGAGCGAATCATCCAATATTCGCTTTGGCGAATGATCAACAAATTTCTGACAAGATACGTTTTTAATACAAATTTATATGGTCGAATTTGTGTTAATAAATAATCCTACACAAATTGCAGTACCTGAAAAAGAATACACACAATGGGCTAAAGTGCTTGAATGTTGCTGAACCTGTAAAAATATTATTGCTAAAATACTGCAAAGACATAATTATGTAAACATTTTAGTGCAATCAATATCACATTTGCAAGCATAATAGGCTCAGATATACGTTTGAGTCTCTCCTTATGGCTGCTTGGCATGAAACACTGGAACACAGTTCAAAATTCAATTGTAATCCAAACAGGTAACGTGTAATCTACAAGGATAATATAAAATAGCAGCAAATAGAGAACCCTTTTTTCAAAGCGGGCTCCCAAATAACCTGAGAAGGGGGGGAGGGGGGGAATAGGCGCACTTAGGCGCAACTGGGAATTTTCTGCAGAATGGGGGGGGGGGAGTCCTGACAAGTCATGTCCATCTAGGTGAGAGTCAAACAGGGGGCAATACAAACTAAGCAAATAAAAATGCCAACTAGCTTTCACCCATCAGGTGCAGTCCATGTTGTGGCTCCCATAGGTCCTCCAGAGGTGTCTCTTTAAATCACTCAGCCAGTAGAAGGGTTCCTCAGATGAGGGACCTGAAGTCCTCCTTGCTTGAACTGCTACTGAATGACATCAGAGAACGCTCCTGCCTCTTCTAAGCCAAGCTGGCTGCCGTGGTGGAGCTCCACTGCCCTCTTCTGCCAGAAGTCGGACTTGACCGGGTCCGGGTGGTAGTCACACTGGTGAGTGCTGCAGCTACTTCCCCCTTCACTTTTCTGGATACTCCTGCCAGGACATCAGGGGTAAGGACTTCTTTCTGCAGCGGCTAAGGCAAGGTTGCAGCCAGGGAAGAAGCCCCAGCTCCCCTGGCTGCTGCTGATTTCATTTTTCAGGGTAGTTGGTACTGGTGGATCACCGTGGACTGGAAAGTAAATGATGATGTAGTCAACTGACCCAGCTGAAAGGACTGTGATGGTGGTGGTGGTGGCAGTCCAGGGATTAGAGGCTCCGGCTGTGGCTTTTACCTGAAACGGAGGGTGACATCTGGTGACTCTTGTAGGCAGTGCACGCGTCCTTCGCCTGGTGGTTCCTCCGGCCAAACTTCTGGTGGTGATGTAGGGACCAGGGGCTTAGATAATAAGGTAACCTTGGTAGCAAAGGTGCCATCAGGGATGCCATGGGGGTATACCTGATCCCCCACTTACAGGCTATGATGGGGTTGGGGCAGGTACGGCTGTTTCACTGACCTGTGGCCCACAAAGTACTCCTTGCCATCCTCGTCATCCGCCAGGAAACCAGAGCCGCGCTCCACTGAAAACCAAAGGACGGTTCCCTTACGCCGCTCCAGTGTAGGGTCTCCCGGCCTCGGATGGTCCAGTACTTAGATGACTCAGTCCTCCACTGCATTCTTGTAGTCCCATAGGGTCTGCGCGTGGGCCGTCACTGATGCAGGCACAATGGAATTCTGCCGCATTGAAGGTGTTGTTGTTCTCCTGGGTGGCGGAGTGGACGCCCCAGCTCTGCCGCACCAGCCAGCAAGGCGAACATCGAGTCAGAAGGCGGTGGGATTCTCTTTGCCATTTCTGACACTCTGATCTCTCCAGGACTGCCAGGTGGTTCAGGGTTGGTACCCCACATCATCTCTCCCCACTTTGGGTGTAGTTCTTTCGCCATGCTGTCTTGTTCACCGTTGGCTTGAACTGGAGAGAAGGGCGGAGTAGTGAGGGAGGAGTCTTCACTCCCTATACGTGCAAATAGTTAGTACCCGGTGGGGCAGGCTGGTTTTTCCCGCTTCTAAGGGTGGAGTATCTTTACTTTACCGCTCTTGAGGGGGCGTATCGTCATTTTCCCACTTCTAGGAGGCCGGAGCAGGGCAAGAAGAATACGTACGTTGCGCATGTAGCGTACATAGCGTTAGCGTTCAAAATTTTAAGAACATTTATGAATAATACGAAGCGTATCTGAAAAAATCTGGATTTGCTTCGGAGTAGGAAAGATGGAGTATTCAATACAAATCTACGAAGTGGCAAATAGATTCACTCATCTCTAGTTTTGACCCAAAGCTACTTGGTCTGAACTCAAACTGTTTATTGGATTGCATAAATTCTGCCTCTGCTGATCTTATCCTGACCTTACCTATGTTTTTTCCTGGTCCCCTAATGTTCTGTGCCAGTGTATTTTGACCCCTTTTGTGAGTCATCTCTTGGACAGAGATTGCTGTTTCTCCTGCAGTAAAGTCACGATCCCTAAATAGTGGTTAAAGGGTAAAGACCAGTGGGCCTCCAGGACAAAGTCCTTGAGGAGTAGCTCCAAGCCAAAACCTTTTAAGTGATACATCAGAACCATATCCATGAGATATTGAGATATACCATTGTTACTAATGACTCTATCTCAGGCTATATAACAGCTAAAGATATTAGTAGCTATAAGTGTAGCACACAGTATACACTGTGCTTCTGTGTACACTGTGCAATATATTTGTGGATACCCCACATAGCTAACAGCCTCAGAGTTCACAGAGCTAAGGAAGAAGGGCTTCTCCTTATTGTTTAAATGTATGTTCCCCCTAGAATTCAGTTTTTCAGTGTCATGGGTTATTTTTTGTAATCTTTGTGTTTCACTATTCACATCTATTGTTACTTTAGTGAACATTTAGCACATTAGCATATCACATACTATGTAGTTAATATGATTAATATGTAATCACTTCTATTTTACTATATAATACTCTAGACAGTGTAACCTGCCATGAATGTCCTACAGAAGAGTGGCCTGATGAGGAGAAAGTGAAATGTATTCCCAGAATGTACGAGTTTCTATCCTATGAGAAGGACGTTCTAACTTTCATATTTTTAGGAATAGTTGTATTTCTTTCTGCTGTGACATTGATCATATTAAGTATCTTCATTTATTACTGGGACACTCCGATTGTTAAAGCCAATAACAGAACTGTGAGCTTTATCCTCTTGGTCTCCATCTTGCTAAACTTCCTCAGTGTCTTCTTCTTCCTTGGCCGTCCAGTGGATATAACCTGCCTACTGAGACAAACATCATTTGGCATCTTCTTCTCTATTGGTGTCTCTTCTGTTCTGGCCAAAACTATCACAGTCTGCATCGCCTTCAAAGCCTCCAAACCAGGAAGTATCTGGAGGAAGTGGATCTCATTCAGTGTGTCATATTATGTGGTCTTGGTGTGTTCTTCTGTACAAGTTCTCATTTGTGTTATTTGGTTGTTGGTGTCTCCTCCTTATGTGGAGTTTGATCATCAATCTTATCCTGGAAAGATCATCATTCAGTGTAATGAAGGCTCAGTCATCGCCTTCTACTCCATGTTGGGTTATCTGGGGTTCCTGGCAGCTGTGAGCTTTGTTCTGGCTTTCATGGTGAGGACATTACCAGACAATTTTAATGAAGCCAAGTCCATCACCTTCAGCATGCTTTTGTTCTGCAGTGTCTGGATTACCATGATCCCGGCTTATCTCAGCACTAAAGGGAAATACATGGTGGCTGTGGAGATATTTGCTATATTGACCTCATCTGCCGGCATTCTTGGTTGTATATTTCTTCCAAAAATATATGTTCTCCTTTTTGAGCCTAAACTGAACTCCAGAAAAGCAATTTTGGATAGAAACAAATAATATATAATGCATCACATGGTGTATATTAGTATCTGCTCATTTGGTTTAATTTATTTTCATATGTTTCTTGTATTTAGGCTTCTTTCATTTTATAATCTGCAAATTAAAAATAAAGTAAATTGGTCTTAATTTCTTCTTAACTGGTTGAATTGCTTTCTAAATCACTTACTGTACATTGAATGGTTAAGACATATCTGTAACACCTCCAGCAGTCTTGACACGTCTGTTACTTACTACCTGCATTACCCCCGATATAACAATTATTAATAATAGTTTTTATATAGCACCAATATATTCCATAGCTCTGTACAATCAGAGGGTTCATGTACAGAATCATACATAGTAACAAGCAGGGCCATGATTACAAGAGCTTACAATCTATAAGATAGGGGTGACACAAAAAGTAAAAATGCTTGTTTTGTTCAATGGTCCGACCATCTTAACACAATAGGCGAGTAGATATAAAGCTGTGTAAGGGTTCTTTCACACCACCGTTAGGGATTCCGTTCAGGCTTTCCATTATAACATCGTTATAACGGAAAGAAATGGAATCCCTAGGACGGACATCAAAACGGACACCTTTAAGAGGCATTCCGTTTTGATCCGTCATAATAGAAGAATATGGGAAAGCATAACGGATCCGTCTGGTTTCCGTTATGCTGGACGGAAAACAAAGTCTTGTTGACAGGACTTTGTTTTCCGTCGAGCATAACGGAAACCATAACGGATCCGTTATGCTTTCCCATAGGCTTCTATTATGACGGATCAAAACTGAATGCCTCTTAAAGGTGTCCGTTTTGATGTCCGTCCTAGGGATTCCATTTCTTTCTGTTATAACAATGTTATAATGGAAAGCCTGAACGGAATCCCTAACGGTGGTGTGAAAGAGCCCTAAGCGGTCAACAGCAGATATTTGCAATGCATGTAGCGTGGTGGATAGTATTTGATGAAAGAACGGGTGCAGAAGAATGATGATGAAGGGAGAGGGGGTGAATGAAGAAAATTTATATTAGCGGATGTGATAAGCCAAAAACGATACATATATTGCAAATTAACCTAATTTCTTGGAATAGGGAATTCCAGAGAACTGGTGCAGCTCAAGAGAAATCTTGAAGACCACAGTGAGAGGTGAATGTAGAGTACGGGTAGGGTAGTGGACAGAAAAGAAGCAGGAGTTATGGGGGAGGAGGGAGGCAGCACTGTGGAGAGCTTTGTGAGTGAGAATGAGCAGCTTAAATTGAATCCACACTGTATGAACAACTAGTGCAATGTTTGTCATATGGTGGAGGCATCGGAGTAGTGTTAAGACAGATAAATGAGCCGGGATGCTGTTTTCAGGATGCATTGGAGTGGGGTGAATTTAGTAAGGGGGCCATTAATATTTAGTAGTTCAAATAAAAAAAAAGCTGGATGCAAGCCCAAGGAGAGATCAGATTTAGTTGCTCACCGATCCATAAACAAATAAAGTAGGCAGCACTCCAGTGCAGATGATGTAGTTTGTTCACCCATAGTTCACACAGCAACGCTTCAGCTGCTCTGTGATCGAAAATGGCTGCATAGATCAGAGGAAACGTTGTGTGAACTATGGGTGAATAAACTGTGTCATTTGCACTGCAGTGCCGCCTACTTTATTTTTCTATACATCTATGTTTCACCTTTCCTTTATTATTCCTGCTAGAAGTTTATGAATGAATTGCCAGCAGTCCGCATCAAATGTCTATCTGGGCGTTACCAGTTTGGGGTGTGTCCCTACACAGTCTGACACTATCCAATCTGTGATAGCTGTGACACAATATGCAAGTGCAGTACTCCAGGCCTGTCATGTTTTGGCCATGCATTCCAGCAAAGGAAGTGTGGATGGAAAATG
The DNA here is from genome assembly GCA_900303285.1 of Rhinella marina. Taxonomy (NCBI): domain Eukaryota; kingdom Metazoa; phylum Chordata; class Amphibia; order Anura; family Bufonidae; genus Rhinella; species Rhinella marina. The sequence goes on along the minus strand of ONZH01001829.1, from coordinate 15,328 downwards.
GGTGGCAAGAACAGGGCTTACCACCCTTTTCCTCCCCTCTTGGTAGGTGTGGGATGATCCTCCTTCCTGCCAGGAGGGGGAAGTTGAGAGTAACTAAAGAATGAAAGGAAGCATACCTCAGAGCTTCTGCTCCTTGTAAAGATTATCCAGAGAGACCAACTACATCCTGCCTCAAGAAAACACTTAAGAGACAAGACAGCAGAGCCAACGGTGAAACCCTGCATTTCAGAAACTGCTGCAAGGTGAGGGATTATGACTCAGACACCCATAACCCCAAACTTCCACTAGGCCAGATATAAGATACTTCAATTCTGAACCTTACAGTAGACACCTATATCCTCAAGTGCTAAGTTGAAGTCATCCAACACGCCTCCATAACTGGTACAATAAACTGCACTTTGCTGCAGTTGTATGCACCATAAGAAGTGCATGAGAGGACTCGTGGATGGTCAGGTTTGACAGGTTCTGATGAACTTTAGTTCAAAGTTCAGTTTAGGTACATAAACTTGACCCTGAACCTCATTGAAGTCAATGGGCACCTGAACTTTGGTGCTGTAAAATGGCTTTAAAATAGTTGTAGCAAGGAGGGCTGTAAAAGAAAGCAAAATGGGGGTAAGAGCAAACAAATTTCCCTGCAAACAAATGTGGATAGGGAAATTACTTAAAATAACATAGAATAGAAAAAGAAGAGGAGGTAGACAACACTGTATTTGTGTTTTTGCTTTTTTGTCTGTTTATTTTGTGTGTGACCTTTTTTTGGGGGGTGTGTTCGGTGTACTTCTCTACACAGGAAATATAACAAATAATAATATTGAACAAGGAGGTTGTGGTCCAAGTGGAAGAGGTGGACATGGCGGTGTAGGTGGAAGAGGCAAGGGAGGAGGTAGCCAACACTGTTTTTTTTTTGTAATTTATATATATATATATATATATATATATATATATATATATATATATATATTATTTTTTTTTTTTTTCTTTTATATTTATTTAGGAAGGCAGAACCTTTTTTTTTTTTTTTGGGGGGGGGGGGCGGGAATGGCAAACAGTACAAACAAGCTGTGCTAGAGTGTGTAACAATGGCTGGGTGCGGCCATTATACTTGTCTACTCATCCCAAAGTGTGGGATACATGCCTAGTTCACTTTAATTAACGTGAGCTTGTCCACGTTGGCTGTGGATAGGTAGATGTGCCTATCTGTGATCACATCCCCTGCCATGCTAAACACACGTTTGGACAATACACATGCTGCAGGGCAGGCCAGCACCTCCAAGGTGTAAAGGAAAAGCTCATGCCATGTGACCAATTTGGAGACCCAGAAGTTAAATGGGGCAGACCCATCAGACAGTATGTGTAGGCATGTGCACACATACTCTTCCACCATGTTGCTGAAATGCTGTCTCCTGCTAATACGGTCCATATCAGATGGTGGTACTGGATGTTGTGGCGTCCTGAAAAAAGGTTTTCCACATTTCGGCCATGCTAACCCTCCCTTCTGAGGTGCTGACGGTGCCCCTGCTGCGTTGGAGACTTCTTCCTCTTTCTCCACCTTGTGCTTCCACTGAGCCCCCTCTGTCAGGTGGGAATGCCGTCAGTAGTGCTTGTACTGGATTGAGCTTATATTCACACATCTTCCGATTACACTCCAGTGATGGAAGTAAGAAAGGCAAGTTGTCGTTGTAGTGGGGATCCAACAGGGTGGCCACCCAGTTCTCAGCACTGGTAATAATCAGGACAACTCACTGATCAGGGGGCTTGGCTAGCAGCTGAATGGTGAGGACGCACAGAGACACAGCTCCGCCAACTAAATCTCAATCTATAGCCATCGCTCCTTTCCAATTGTTTGAAATCAAACAGACAGAAATAATATTCTAAATACAAACTACCAGCTTCATTTTGATTCTACTCCCGACATCCAATCCTCAAGAAAACCGAGGTTACTGCCAAGCCCAGGTGGAGGCCTGAAGCCGCAGCCTAGATTTTTGGAACTCGCAGAGAGGAACAACTAGGTGTTTGCCTATTCATCACAGAGGCCCAGTATACCGGTAAGGAAGGCTGGAGATGCATTAACAACTGCCGGACCAATATAAAGGATTCAAGTAGCAGACACCTCGGAAACCCTCCGAGGCCTAGAAGGAGGCCCGAAGCCGGGGACTAGATTTTAGAAGCCCACTGTATTGTATTTTTTCACTGTATTGTATTTTTTTCTCTTTTATTGTGTCATCCCCATTAGTATGTCTTCCATTATTGACAGAGCAGTCCAGTGCACATCTTGTCTGATGTATGCAGTCCTGAAACAGCCGTTTAAGGGTGCATATATTTGTTCAAAATGCGAGCAAATTGCCCGTTTGGAATCGCACATCGTGTATCTAACCGGGCAGATTTCAACACTGAGAAGCACTGACAATATGGAAAAGAGTTTGATGCTTACTGAGCAAGCACTCTAAGGGGTAGATGTGGGGGAGGGTGGTAGTGAGGAGGCCCAGGAAAGTGAGGTAGCTAGCTGGGTAACAGTTAGAAAGCGGGGTAGAGGGAAAAGTGCAAGGGAGGCTAACCCTGATCTGACACACCCCAACAAGTTTGCAAGTTTGGCAGATGAGGGGGATGCCACTTCAGGGAGAGCACTGCTGCAGCCGGACACTTCCTCTGCCAGTCAGGGGAATGTCAGCTCCAGTAAGCAGGGGACCAGGAGAGTAGGGTAGGCCAGACAGGTGCTGGTAGTAGGAGATTCAATTATTAGGGGTACAGAGAGGGCAATCTGCCACAAAGACCGGGATCGTCGAATGGTGTGTTGCCTTACTGGCGCTTGAATTCGGCACATCGTGGATCGGGTTGACAGATTACTGGGAGGGGCTGGAGAAGATCCAGCAGTCATGGTCCAAATCGGAACCAATGACAAAGTTAGAGGTAGGTGGAGCATCCTTAAAAATGATTTTAGGGATTTAGGGCATAACTTAGGGCAAGGACCTCAAAGGTTGTGTTTTCCGAAATACTGCCTGTACCACGAGCCACACAAGAAAGGCAGTGGGAGATCAGGGAAGTAAACAAGTGGCTCAAGAACTGGTGTAGGCAGGAGGGATTTGGGTTCTTGGAGAACTGGGCCGACTTCTCTGTCGGCTACCGGCTCTACTGTAGGGATGGGCTGCATCTCAATGGGGAAGGGGCAGCTGTTTTGGGGGAGAAGATGGCTAGAAGGCAGGAGGAGTGTTTAAACTAGGGACTGGAGGAAAGGGTAACTACATTATAAATGGGGAAGATAGTGCAGATAGAGACCTGGGGCAAGGTAATGGAACTGGGGGAGGAATGGAAGGAGGAACTAGAACAGTGCAGAAGGAAAGGTGAAGGGGGGAAAAATACATCAACCTCTTAATTGTATGTACACTAATGCCAGAAGCCTAACTAATAAAACTGGTGAACTGGAATTAGTGATGTGTGAGGAGGACTATGACATAATGGGAATAACTGAGACATGGCTGGATGATACCTATGACTGGGCAGTCAACGTACAGGGTTACAGTCTGTTTAGAAAAGATCGCCAATACCGTAGAGGGGGAGGGGTCTGCCTTTATGTAAAGTCCTGTCTAAAGCCCACACTGCGGGAAGATATAAGTGAGGGACATAAAGATGTGGAGTCATAATATTATTATAAACCACCTAATATATCAGAGTCCACAGAAAATCTACTTCTAAATGAAATAGATGAGGCGGCAAATCATAATGAGGTCGTTATTATGGGGGACTTCAACTACCCGGATATAGACTGGGAAACTGAAACCTGTATATCTCATAAAGGAAACAGGTTCTTGGCAATAACCAAAGACAATTACCTTTCCCAACTGGTTCAGGACCCGACTAGAGGGACGGCCATACTGGACTTAGTACTAACCAATAGACCTGACAGAACAACAGATGTGCAGGTTGGGGGACACCTGGAAAACAGTGACCATAAAATAATAACCTTCCAATTGTCATTCAAAAGAGCATTTCTTCAGGGAGGAACAAAAATACCAAACTTCAAAAAAGCTAAATTTAGCCAACTAAGAGAGGCCATAGGCCTAACTAATTGGGACAAAGTTCTCAAAAAAAAAAATACAGCCAGAAAATGGGATATTTTTAAAAGCATCCTAATATCTAATTGTGAGAGGTACATACCATATAGGAATAAAATAATAAGAAACAAGAAAAAAACAATGTGGATAAATAGAACTGTAAAGAAAGCAATAAATGACAAACAGAAAGCATTTAAATCACTAAAACAGGAGGGGAGTGAGGAAGCATTGAAAAACTATAAAGAAAAAAATAGAATATCTAAAAGACAAATAAAAACAGCCAAACTAGAGATCGAGAAATTAATCACCAAAGAGAGTAAAACTAACCCTAAAATGTTCTTTAATGATATAAATGGTACAAAGTATAAACCTGAAGGTGTCGGCCCCTTACAGAGCAATGAGGGGGGAGTTGCAGAGAGCGATGAGGAGAAAGCAAAGCTACTAAATATCTTTTTCTCTACTGTATTCACTGAGGAAAATAAACTGTCAGATGAAATGCAGAATATAAAAGTAAATTCCCCATTAAAAGTGCCCTGTCTGACCCGGGAAGAAGTAGAGCTGCGTCTTAAAAAGATTAAAATAGACAAATCGCCAGGACCGGATGGCATACACCCCCGTATCCTAAGAGAATTAAGTAATGTTATCGCCAGACCCTTTTTTTCTGATATTTAAGGACTCTATACTGACAGGGAGTGTTCCACAGGATTGGCGCATAGCAAATGTGGTGCCAATATTCAAAAAGGGTCTAAAATCAAAGCCTGGAAACTATAGGCCGGTAAGTTTAACATCTATCATGGGTAAACTGTTTCAGGGATTTCTAAGAGATGCTATCTTGGAGTACCTCAATGAAAATAAGCAAATAACTTCATATCAGCATGGCTTCATGAGGGATCGGTCATGTCAAACCAATTTAATTAGTTTCTATGAGGAGGTAAGTTCTAGACTGGACCGCGGCGAATCAATGGATGTCGTATATCTGGACTTCTCCAAAGCATTTGACACGGTACCACATAAAAGGTTAGTATATAAAATGAGAATGGGAAAAAATGTCTGTATGTGGGTAAGTAACTGGCTCAGTGATAGAAAACAGAGGGTGGTTATTAACGGCACATATTCAGATTGGGTCACTGTCACTAGTGGGGTACCACAGGGGTCAGTATTGGGCCCTATTATCTTAAATATATTTATTAATGATCTTGTAGAAGGCTTGCACAGTAAAATATCATTTTTTGCAGATGACACTAAACTGTGTAAAGTAATTAACACAGAAGAGGACAGTATACTGTATATATATACTACAGAGGACAGTATACTGTATATATAATACAGAGGACAGTACACTGCTACAGATGGATCTGGATAGACTAGAGGCTTGGGCAGAGAAGTGGCAGATGAGGTTTAACACTGACAAATGTAAGGTTATGCATATGTGAAGGAATAATGCAAGTCACCAGTACATACTAAATGGTAAAATATTGGGTAACTCTGACATGGAAAAAGACCTAGGAATTTTAGTGAACAGAAAACTAAGCTGTAGAAACCAGTGTCAGACAGCTGCTGCCAAGGCCAATAAGATAAAGGGTTGCATCAAAAGAGGCAAAGATGCCCATGATGAGAACATAGTCCTGCCACTTTACAAATCACTAGTCACACATGGAGTACTGTGTAGAGTTCTGGGCTCCTGTGAACAAGGCAGACATAGCAGAGCTGGAGAGGGTTCAGAGGAGGGCAACTAAAGTAATAACTGGAATGGGTGGACTACAGTACCCAGAAAGATTATCAAAATTAGGCTTATTCACTTTAGAAAAAAGACGACTGAGGGGAGATCTAATAACTATGTATAAATATATCAGAGGTCAGTACAGAGATCTCCCCCATCATCTATTTATCCCCAGGACTGTGACTGTGACGAGGGGACATCCTCTGCGTCTGGAGGAAAGAAGGTTTGTACACAAACAAGAAGAGGATTCTTTACGGTAAGAGCAGTGAGACTATGGAACTCTCTGCCTGAGGAGGTGGTGATGGTAAGTTCACTAAAAGAGTTCAAGAGGGGCCTGGATGTATTTCTGGAGGTAATAATATTACAGGTTATGGTTACTAGAGATGGGTCGTTGATCCAGGGAATAATTCTGATTGCCTGATTGGAGTTGGGAAGGAATTTTTTCCCTAAAGTGGGGAAAATTGGCTTCTACCTCACAGGTTTTTTTTTTGCCTTCCTCTGGATGAGCTTGTAGGAAAACAGGCCGAACTGGATGGACAGATGTCTTTTTTCGGCCTTATAAACTATGTTACTATGTTACATAGAATACACGATCGGAACACACCCCTTGTAACGCTACATAAAAGCTCGGAGTTACCACTACAACATACGGACAAAGGGGATCAGGAGAACTCACCTCTCAACTGTTCTGGCATTTCCACCCCGCCACAGCGAGGTCCCGTCCACCATTTTGGGAATCCCCTAGCCGTCGCTACAAAGACAAAAAACGAGCGGCTCAAGAGTGTCTAGGATATAACAACTGGAAGAAGCCTACCTAACTGACAGAGGACTACAGGAGACAGGTCTGTCTTTTTGTTAATCATATACCCTCAGAATACTACCTACCCTTGACTCCTCTTAGCAATACCGTAATTCTGGAGCTTCGACCAAAAAGCCCCATTTAAAACCAGGGAAAGAAGATCCACACAAGCTAACAGTCAGAGGGCTAAGCAGGGTGAACTGCTTTTGATATTAGATCCTGTCTAATAGACCCTTACTCCAATCAAATCACAAAGTGAGTACCCTTGTATCCTTTACTTGACAGGCTATATTAAAGAAGCAAATAATCCTCAAATCTGTTAATTGGATGAATTACTGCCTCTAAAGAACATATCTACATATCCAACTTCAGCTAATATACATAGCTGGGGAACACTAGAAATAGCCATGTCCTCTTAATTTTTGGCATGATCTAGGGGATACACAAGAAGAGGAGAACAATTCAACTCACAGGGGTGACTGAAGTCTTGACTTATGGTGAAGATTGGGAAATATAAGGGACCCATCCCAGATCCTCTTAAGCAAACATACTCATCTGTACTCTTGCAATCAAACTTAAGCAAATTTGTCATGAAGAAGTCGCAAGCAACATCGGCTTCACAGGCACAAATGCCTAAAGGTGCAGTAAGCCGAACCCCACTGCAGCAGTCAGACAGAGAAAGCAAAAATGAAGAAGAGGCAGAACCTATGCCTGATCTTCCTATATACAGAACCTTTATTTCACAAGCTCTTACCAAAGCATTAAACCCAGTTATGGACAAGCTAGCAGAGATCAAAAGAGAAAAGAGAGAAATAGGAGCAAGGGTGGAAAACTTGGAGACTACTCAATCTGAGATTATCAACTACACCAAGAAAAACACAGAAGTCCTTTCTATCTATCAACAACATATAAATCATCTCTATGATCATTTAGAGGACCAAGATAACAGAGGAAAAAGCAATAACATAAGAATTAGAGGAGTCCCAGAATCAGTTGCCACAGAGGTCGTCTCTAAAGCAGTAACAGAAATATGCTCCTCACTTCTGGAAGAAGATTACGCAGAACCAATAATTCTAGAAAGCGCTCACAGAGCATTGCGGCCTAAACCAAAACCAACAGACCCACCCAGGGACATCATATGTAATTATGCTTAAAAGGAGCTAATTATGAAAAAGGCAAGGGAAAGAGATAACATTGAATTTGAAGGATCAAAAATTCTGCTCTTTCAAGACCTAGCCCCAGCAACACTCAACAAAAGACGCATCCTCAAGCCTTTCACTGACTATCTGAGACATAAAAGAATTGCCTTCAGATGGCTGTTTACCTTCGGGCTGATGATCTCCTGGAAAGAGAAGAAGCTAATTGTCAGATCGCACAAGGATCTCCAGGACATCCTTGCAACAATGGAGATTAAAGACATTGATATACCGGATTGGTCTTCCACAAATGATGTCTACATCCCATCAGAAATAACCCCCCCCCCCGACCCCATGGAAAGTGGTCAACCATAGCAAACCACAAAGATCAAGGAGAAAACAAGGAAGGATGACTCCACACCATCTTCTATCGGAAGGAGAATAGTGGATCCCTTTTTCTTTATGTTTCTTCTATTAAATTATTGAAGTTCTAAACAACCAACAACCGGTCTCCTCGCTCACCTCACCTGAGCTAGCAGTTTAAATAAACAGCATTAACATAACTGCCCCTGGATAGAATGAAAGATCATCAGGAGTGTCCGAGGAGACTGATTGGAAAAAGTGTAGGTGTAAAGAAATAGTTTCTTCATATAATAGTAATCCACTCCACACAGATAGTTGTCATTATCGAAATAGTTTGTTAAATGTAGCCTTTCTGTTCTCTTCTGTGTATGACCTTACTGAATGTCTTGAGTTATTGACATGTCTACCACTTTTCTCCAATCACACCATCCAATCTGGATATGGTGTAGGAACCCTCTCTTCCTGGAAAAGTGCACGGTATCGGACTGTCACGAGTGGTCTTGCGTCTGGAATCAGACGTTCTGCGCGGCTTTCTAAGTGACAGGTTTGAGAGGCTATTCCCTGTGGTTTGGGTGCTGTTCACCACACCCCTTTCCCTCAGCTGTTGCCGCTGGGCAATTAGCTGTCTCCTACTTACCTCTTCCTCTCCCAGTATCCCTTGCGGTTTATATCTGCTTCATACCTGGTTGAGAGTGGTGTGGATCTCGGCTGAGATCCTGTTGCTGAGTTCTACTTAAAGTTAAGTGTTTTCCCTTCCTTTGGTTATTCCTGTTTGAGTCTCCTGTTCCTCCTTACGCTTGGAGGAACAGGTTACTCTCTTGTGTCATTAGACTGCAGGGTGTTCTAGGGTTTATTCAGATTAGGTTCCTGTGTATGAGCTTTCCTACCACCCGGGTTAGTTCATACTGGTAGCCAGCTAGGGCCTAGTCTTAGGGTCCCCTGCAGGAGGTGACCAGTTCCCTGGTTTTGTCTGTTCCCATCCCTCATACGCTCGGTGTGGCTTTTCCCCCCACACCCGAGCGTGACATTATAAACCGCCACTAACAAAAATTTATGTCATTTTTGTGCTGACATGGATGCTATTGCTACACTGGCTGAACGGCTGCAGGGACTCAGCTTGGAGGTGGCTGACATCCGCAACCAGATTCAGAGACCACAGGCTGGTGGTTCTGGGGGTGCTGAGTGTCAGGCCTGTTTGGAGCCTAAGGTCCCCCTCCCGGATAGATTTTCTGGGGAATGTGATAATTTTGTTCTATTTAGGGAGGCGTGCAAATTGTATTTCAGACTGCGTCCACATTCTTCTGGTAATGAGGAACAGAAGGTTGGTGTGGTCATCTCGCTGCTTAAAGGGGATGCGCAGTCATGGGCCTTTTCTCTACCGGCCGGATCGCTGTCTCTCCGGTTGGTAGATGAATTTTTCAAGACCCTAGGGATTATCTATGATGACCCGGATCGTATCTCCCTGGCTGAGACCCAGATATGTAACCTTTGTCAGGGTGAGCGGCCGGTTGAGACTTATTGCTCTGAGTTTCGGAGGTGGGCGACCAATACTGAATGGAACGATCCGGCTTTACGTAGCCAATTCTGTCAAGGTTTGTCTGAGAGGCTGAAGGACGCTTTGGCCTTTCAGGAAACCCCTGTGTCTTTGGAAGCCGCTATGTCTCTTGCTGTACGCATGGATAGGCGCCTGAGAGAGCGATCTAGGGGCCCCCGCTCTCAGGACGTACTATCACATAGTGTACCAGCTTCCTATGATACTTTGGGTGAATATTCCCCTAGGTTGATGTCTGGGGATGAACCTATGCAATTAGGGGGAGCCACTCCTGTATCCACCCGTAAACATCTTGGTAATAAAAAGGGAGTGTGTTTTTTCTGTGGTCAGAAAGGACACTTTATCAATGTATGTCCATGCTTCCTATCTCTAAAGGAGAGAAAAGAAAAGGGGGCATTGAATTCTCATCTCACTCTTGGTGGAGTGGGTAGGGAGACTGAAAATGTGCATTTGTCTTCATCCTGCAGTACCCGTTTTCTCCTGACTGCCGAGGTGGCGCTAGAATCAAAGGTTGTGAAAATTGAGGGTGTTTATTGACAGCGGGGCAGGGGTGAACTTGATTGATGCTCAGTTTGTCCGTATGCATGGATTGTCACCAAGTTCTTTGGATAAGAGGATTTCTGTGTTCGCCATTGATTCTGCACCTCTCTCTCAGAAGTGTTTGTCTCAGATGGTGCATGATATCAAATTAAGAGTGGGTGAATTTCATCAGGAGCTTATTTCATGTTTTGTGTTGGAAGGTCTTCCTGCTCCTGTGGTTCTGGGTTTACCGTGGTTAAGCAAACATAATCCGTCCATTGACTGGCATACTAGACAAATTGTGGATTGGGGCGATTATTGTGTTGACAATTGCCTTAATACATCTTTTTCTGCTTTAACCACTAAGACTCTTCCTTCTTTATATCGGATTTCTCTGATGTATTTTCTGAAGGTGGATGTCAGGATTTACCCCCTCACCGGGAATACGATTGTCCTATCAATCTTATCCCTGGAACAAGATTGCCTAAATCTAGGCTGTATAACCTTTCTGGACCTGAGAGAACGGCCATGAAGGAATATATTGCTGAGAGTTTGGCCAAAGGACATATTAGGCCTTCCAAATCTCCTGTGGCAGCAGGGTTCTTTTTTGTTAAAAAAAAGGACGGATCCCTTAGGCCATGTCTGGATTTCCGTGAACTCAATAGGATTACTGTCCGTGATCCGTACCCCCTTCCTTTGATTCCTGACTTGTTTAACCAGATTGTGGATGCCAAGGTGTTCTCCAAGTTGGACTTAAGGGGGGCATATAATCTGGTCAGGATCAAGGAAGGGGATGAATGGAAGACGGCCTTTAACACTCCTGAGGGCCACTTTGAGAACCTGGTCATGCCTTTTGGGTTGACCAATGCTCCTGCTGTCTTCCAGCATTTTGTTAATGACATTTTTCATCATCTTGTGGGGAGGTTTGTAGTCGTGTATTTGGATGACATACTAATCTATTCTCCAGATATTGTGACACATCAGGATCACGTGAGGCAGGTGTTGCAAATCTTAAGAGATAACAAGTTGTATGCAAAATTAGAGAAATGTGCTTTTGCTGTACATGAGGTGCAATTCTTAGGATACCTGCTTTCATCTTCAGGTTTTCGTATGGATCCAGAGAAGGTCTGTGCTGTTCTGAACTGGGACCGACCTGAAAATCTGAAGGCTCTTATGCGATTTTTGGGGTTCACCAACTATTACCGAAAATTTATTAAGAACTATTCGACTATAGTTAAACCCTTAACTGACATGACTAAGAAAGGGACGGATGTCTCTGTGTGGTCTGATGCAGCGTTGCAAGCCTTCTCCGCTGTAAAGGAGTGCTTTTCCTCTGCCCCTATATTGGTGCAGCCAGATGTGTCACAACCTTTCATTGTGGAGGTTGACGCATCCGATGTGGGGGTAGGAGCTGTGTTATCACAGGGCCCGTCACCTGGTAAATGGCGCCCATGTGCTTTTTTTTCGAATAAACTCTCTGTGGCGGAGAGAAATTATGATGTGGGTAACCGAGAGTTACTGGCCATTAAGTTGGCTTTTGAGGAATGGCGTCATTGGTTGGAAGGGGCGAATCATCCAATCACGGTATTCACTGATCACAAAAATCTGGCTTACCTGGAGTCGGCTAGACGACTTAATCCGAGGCAGGCCAGATGGTCTTTGTTCTTCACCAGATTCAATTTCATTGTCACATACCGTCCTGGGGTTAAGAATGTGAAGGCGGATGCCTTGTCACGTAGTTTTCCCGGGGGTGGTGATTTTGAAGATCCTAGCCCTATACTGTCTGAAGGAGTGGTGATATCCGCTCTTTACCCTGATCTTGAGGCTAAAGTGCTTGAGGCCCAGGGAGATGCGCCGGAGTCTTGCCCTCCCGGGAAGTTGTTTGTTCCTTCTGATTTGCGTTATAAGGTTTTTGAGGAGCATCATTCTTCGGTGCTTGCGGGACACCCTGGGAGTAAATCCACTGTCGACCTCATCTCTCGTAGATTCTGGTGGCCAGGTCTGCGTAAGTGTGTTGAGGAATATGTGTCAGCCTGTAGTGTCTGCGCACACTCTAAGGTGACACATACTCGTCCCTCTGGACCCCTACTTCCATTACCCATCCCGTCCAGACCATGGACTCACCTATCCATGGACTTCATCACTGATCTGCCTGAGTCGTCTGGTAAGACAGTTATTCTGGTGGTTGTAGATCGTTTTAGCAAAATGGCGCACTTTATTGCATTACCCGGACTCCCCAATGCTAAAACTCTTGCACAAGTGTTTGTTGACAATATTGTGAAACTTCATGGCATTCCCACTGACGTTGTCTCTGATCGTGGGACTCAGTTTGTGTCCAGATTCTGGAGGGCGTTCTGTACTCGGCTCGGGGTACAACTGTCTTTCTCCTCTGCCTTTCATCCCCAGACGAATGGACAGACTGAGCGTACCAATCAGAATCTGGAGACTTATTTGAGATGCTTTGTCTCTGAGAACCAGGAGGAGTGGTCCTCGTTTTTGTCTCTGGCTGAGTTTGCCATAAATAATCGCAGACAGGACTCCACTGGTAAGTCACCATTTTTTGGTGCATATGGCTTTCACCCGCAGTTTGGCACATTTTGTGGTTCTGATACTTCTGGTATTCCTGAGGAAGAACGTTTTTCGTCATCATTGTCTTCCATATGGCGAAAAATTCAAAGTAACTTGATAAATATGGGTAACAAGTACAAACGTGTGGCTGACAGGAGACGCATGAATGGTCCGGACCTAAATGTGGGTGATTCTGTGTGGCTGTCTACTAGGAACATTAAGTTGAAAGTTCCTTCATGGAAGTTGGGTCCAAGATTTATTGGCCCATATAAAATCACGGCCATTATTAATCCTGTAGCATTTCGTCTTGAACTTCCGCAGGCCCTGAAAATCCATAATGTGTTTCACAGATGTTTGTTGAAGAGGTATGTTGAACCTCTGGAGCCATCTCCCTTGCCACCCGCGCCTGTCTTGGTGGATGGTAATTTGGAATTTCAGATTGTCAAGATCATTGATTCTCAAGTTCTTCGTGGGACCCTTCAATATCTGGTTCATTGGAAGGGTTATGGTCCTGAGGAGAGGTCATGGGTACCGGCATCTGACGTGAATGCCAGTCGTTTGGTAAAAGCCTTTCACAGATGTCACCCTGATAAAGTTGGTCCTGGGTGCCCGGAGGTCACCCGTAAAAGGGGGGGTAATGTCACGAGTGGTCTTGCGTCTGGAATCAGACGTTCTGCGCGGCTTTCTAAGTGACAGGTTTGACAGGCTATTCCCTGTGGTTTGGGTGCTGTTCTCCACACCCCTTTCCCTCAGCTGTTGCCGCTGGGCAATTAGCTGTCTCCTACTTACCTCTTCCTCTCCCAGTATCCCTTGCGGTTTATATCTGCTTCATACCTGGTTGAGAGTGGTGTGGATCTCGGCTGAGATCCTGTTGCTGAGTTCTACTTAAAGTTAAGTGTTTTCCCTTCCTTTGGTTATTCCTGTTTGAGTTTCCTGTTCCTCCTTACGCTTGGAGGAACAGGTTACTCTCTTGTGTCATTAGACTGCAGGGTGTTCTAGGGTTTATTCAGATTAGGTTCCTGTGTATGAGCTTTCCTACCACCCGGGTTAGTTCATACTGGTAGCCAGCTAGGGCCTAGTCTTAGGGACCCCTGCAGGAGGTGACCAGTTCCCTGGTTTTGTCTGTTCCAATCCCTCATACGCTCGGTGTGGCTTTTCCCCCCACACCCGAGCGTGACACGGACAGTCTGTCCTCTATGAACACACACGGGATTGCGAACAAATGGGTATGTCATCTCATACTTTTCAAACATATATAACAAATGGCTAGCATTAGATTAGCAACTTACAATGTCAGAGGATTCCTATCCCCACCTAAAAGAGCACAAATTCTCAGACATTTACACAAAGAAAAAAGTCTAATTGTTTTTATGCAATAGACTCATTTTAAACATGGGAAAACCCCTAATCTAACAAGATCACCCTACAATGTCTGGTACCACAGCACCTCACCTTTTTCAAATAAACTGGGAGTTAGTATAGGTATACACAAGCAGATTAATTTTGCGTTAAAAGATATAAAAATAGATACAACAGGTAGATACCTGTTCCTAAAAGGCTTCATTGATTCACAACTATACACTTTTATTAATCTTTACGCACCAAATACGGTACATAAACCATGGTTTCTCCAGGTTATGCAAATGCTGGAGGAATTTAGGGAAGGTATCATGGTGGCAGCAGGAGATTTTAACATTTCCTTAGACCCGGCACTAGACTCCTCCATGGGTAAATCGGATGTTCCTTTTAAGAACCTAACTTCTATTAAAAAGTTATTAAAACGCAGCTCATTGATAGATGTCTGGAGATAGTTTCACCCAAAACAAAGAGACTACACCCATTTTTCAGCCCCTTCATCATATCACAGACTGGACTATTTTTGATACCGCTACAATACCTAAACCTTTGCCATGACATGCAGATAGGATCTATAATCCATTCTGATCACTCTCCAGTGTTTTTATCCTTAACGTCCCCTGCAGCAAGCCCAAAGGAATACATCTGGAGACGGAACGAAACAATCTTAGACAGCCCTGAGGTTAAGAAAAAAGTAGAACTCAATTTAAAAGAGTTCTTTGCACTCAACAACAATGAAGATACATCCCCACATCTGTTATGGGAATCGCATAAAGCGGTAATAAGAGGTACCTTCATTTCTGTAGCATCCTACCAAAACAAGAATAGGAAAGAAAAAACAGCCAGTCTATACAAGGAAATCTGCAAATTAGAAACCATACATAAAAAATCTGACTTTCATCTAGCAGAGTTAACTAAAAAGAGAGAAGAACTAAGAGATATTCTGAATAGAAATGAGCGAGCACTAAAATGCTTGGGTGCTCGTTATTCGAGTCGAACTTTTCCCGATGCTCGGGTGCTCGTTTCGAATAATGAACCCCATTGAAGTCAATAGGAGACTCGAGCATTTTTGCAGGGGACCAAGGCTCTGCCTAGGGAAGGCTGGGTGAAAACCTGGAAACCTCAGAAAATGATGGAAACACCACGGAAATGGACAGGAAACAGCAGGGGCAGCATGCATGGATGCCTCTGAGGATGCCTAATCCCATCATTACCCCAAATTCTCCTAGTGGGGCATGTGTGGTATCGATTCTTCTCAGTTTAAAA
>ONZH01001828.1:0-37107 GCA_900303285.1 Rhinella marina | reverse complement strand
CCTTCCTTATGTAAATTTAGGTCACATGTCACTGCCAGCCAATCACTGCTGGGGAGGTATAGGGATGTTACATCACACCAGGCGTTCCCACAGGCTTCCCTTTGATGCTGATCGGCTGGAAAAAATGGGCATTTCAAACTGGCAGTGACGCACGAATCATCACGAGTCCGCGCTGGCTCGGGATGCCGAGCCGAGACGAAGCGGACAATATTCGTCCGAATCACGAATATTGCCACTTCGGCTCGCTCATCACTAATAAACAATAAAAAAAAATAAGGGTCTGTTTACTACATTAATTAGTTCTCTTTGGATAAGAGGGTGTATGCCATCTGGACCAGATTATTTTCCTATTTCAATCTTTATAAGATGTCACTGCACTTCTTCCTGGGTCAGACAGGCCACTTTTAAGGAGGAGTTTACTTTGACACTCTGCATTTCATCTAACATTTGTTTTCCTCAGTGAACACTCTATACAACTCCTCCCTCATCATTCTTTAAAGAGCCAGCACTTGCAGGTTTAAACATTTTACTATTTATATATAATCGTAGAACAGGGTTTAGGGTTAGTTTTACCCTCTTTGGCAATGAATCTCTCTGTCTCCAGCTTGGCTACTTTTATCTGTCTTTTACATATTTTATTTTTTCCAAATAGTTTTTCAATGCCTCCTCAATACCTTCCTGCTTAGGTGATTAAAATGCTTTATTTTTGTCATGCATTGGTTGCTTTATATTTATATTTATCAACATTGTTTTATTTTCCTTGTTTCTCTTCCTTTTATTCCCATAACATATGTACCTCTCACAATTAGAGTTTAGGATGCCTTTAAAAATATCCCATTTTGTGGCTGCAATTTTATTTTTGAGCATATTGTTCTAGTGAGTGAGCCTAATGGCCTTAGAACAACACCTATAATATGTATTTACATTATAAATGTGCATTCATTACAAAAGAATTATAGTTCTTGTATTACTTGAGGCTAAATCATACATCAGTCATAAATGTATAGTCATACGGTAAGGTATATAGCAGTAGAGTATAGCAGTGTCATATATCGCAAGATGAATGCATGATCCAACATTGATTAATGCACATTCATGCGGTAGAAGAATTTATAGACGAAACATTTGCATTTTACATACATACATAAATACATACATACATACATACATATAAGTGAACAAAAAATCTCCAGTCCTTAGTATTTTATTTGCTTTTATTTTTTTTTTTTATTTTAAACCTTCTTTAATTTCTGTTTCCTTTTATTTCTGTGATTGTTTGTCTGTACATACTGTAGATAAAAGTAATCCAGCTTGCTTACTTTTTTAAAGTTGTGATTACCTTCATTATTTAATCAGAGAGCTATGTTGGCCATGACAAAGATGGAGATTCCAGACTCCCAGAGCTCTCTAAAGGGATTATGCAAAATTAAAAAAATATGGCTGCTTTCCTCCAAAAACAAGACTATTACTTTGTACATGGGTAGTGTCTGGTATTCCAGCTCATCTCCTATGAACTGAATGGGGTTTATCTTTAATACCACACACAACCTGTAGACAGTTATGAGGCTGTGTTTTTTTTTTTTTTTAAGAAAGGCGAGCAGTTCTCATGAGGGTATTGCATTTTGATGGACATGTAGTTACTGAGTTACTTATGATTTTCTATTTGCTTGTTTAGATTTTGATGTCTTTTGGAGGAGTTCATCTTTGATCTATTGTGAGTTTTAAGTTAATATGGCCGGGCACTTCCACTTTATTAGTATTTAGCAATTATTTGCCTATGGCATACAGGACAATTTAATGGATACTTTTATCGATTGGCTACTTCTGTTATTACTCTATTATATATACCATCATTATACTGTCATACCACCCCTCAGAGGAACCACACGTTTTACACTGTGGTCTCTACATCTCAAAATCAAATCATATTACGTTATATTTATATTGTAGGAGGGTCTAAATTGACAGAAGGCGAGACAACAAAAGTAGGGGAGGTCAACAAAGCTATAGCGCAAAATACCACATACCACAGTGCCGCACAATATATTGCCCTAAAAGCTGTCCTTGTGAGGTGGTCATCAATAGCAGTCATTTTCTCTCCTCCTGTTCCAGTTGTCTCTGATTACGATATGGAGCAGGGGGCTTAGGAGGTGAGATGCGGGACACAGTTGAATTCAGAAGGGTATGTCACTGGCCGGATACATGAGTACCTGATTCTCACAGAGTTAATTACCACTGATAGCTCATTATGTATCCAGCCAACATCAGAGATGGGGGCTTGGGCGACCCCTAGGCATCAGCCCACTGGGAAATTTTCCTGTAAGGTCTATGGTTAATTCTGCTCCCTGGTGACACCCCTTTCTAGAGCAGGAAAATGATTGCTTACTGCAACACCATAGACTCACCATTATGCCTCCTGATTTGGTCAATGCCCCTTGTTTGGCAGGGAAGTCTGTTTCTGCCCCCCCCCCTCCCTAATGCTGTTGAACCTAGGGCAGGCCAGTGAAGGAAGTTGAGGCCTGCATGTCACATGCATTAGATGTGTCTAGCTGTGTTCTAATAAAGATGGCTGCTGATCATTCTGCTGCTCTCGAGATGGTTACTGCTAAACCCGAGGTCCAACCGGACAGGAATGCTAATGATGAGCCAGCAACACTCAAGACCGCATTGAGGAAGCCAAACTGCAACAGAAGCCTACCCTCCTCCAGAGTGGCAATATGATCCATTCTCTACCATGTGGAAAGACCACATCTCCCGCCGTAGATCCTACAGGCTCCGGATGTTACCTGTGCAAATCCTTAGTGGGCCGAAGCCCACAAACATTTCAACAACTACTGGACTCCCTGTGGGAAGGTACCCCCCTGCATCCCAGAAGCAGTGAAACTCCTCAGTGGGCAATTCTGATACCCTAACCAGCAAGTCACAGTACCAACCAGGACCATCATCTGGGAAAATTGACTATATGGAGCCAGAGCCACTAGCTAGTGAGAAACTCCCAATAGTTTTTGTGGCAATTCCCCCGAGCCCACTTCCCCTTTAATGGACTCTTTCAAGGACTTTCAAGGTTTGCACAAAGTTCCTCTCAGGGTACATTTTTCTTAAAACGTTACAATACAGGTTTCTAAGTGACATGATAATACTTTGCAGTACTGCGGTCCCGGTCGCTGCACTTTTATAATGGGATAATCCCTTTAAATACTATATAATGTTACTATCCTGTGGGCGTTGCTTGCTGACAAAGGTATTTCTTATACCTTCTATTTGTTTCTTTAATGTAATACAGTACAGCTATGACCTTTGTTGTTTCATTTTATTACGCTGTCTTTTATATACTCTACATATTATCCCCAATGCCCCCTCCCCTTTTTCTTTCTGCCTCTAAGTGTTCTAAACACTAGAAAAAAAATTGCAAAAAAATGGTCACTTCGTCCATCTTCATGAGCACATAAGTATGCAGCACTCATACATAAAGAAAAAATCTACTAACATAGATAGTTGGAGGATCATGACGAATTAAGAACTGTACTGAATAGGATTTTACATAGCTCCTGGGAAATCTTATCCCAGCTTCCTGCGGCCTGACTGGTACCATATGTCAAGGCTTTGATTACTACCTACTGAGAACTTACACAACCATAAGTAACACTTAAGAACACTGCCAACAAGCAGGGTAATGCAGAGCAGAGCATCCATAATAATTCCACTAAGGACATTTATATCTACTAAATGAAGAATTACAGCTCATGAATATGGCCATATTATGGCTCTGTGCAGAAGCCATATGCAATATACTAAGTGTCAAAGATAAGATTGAATACTATAGGTACAAGAAAGCCTTCTAGGGTCTTATTCAGTCTTAACAACATAATAACACAGTTTATAAGGCCGAAAAAAGACATTTGTCCATCCAGTTCGGCCTGTTATCCTGAAAGTTGATCCAGAGGATTTTGGCTCTAAATATTCTATAGGTACTGTATACTGGATTGATTTACAACACAGGTGCATGTAACCTAAGTAGCAGAGTTGTGATTTAATGGTGAAAAGCTAAGTTTGTTTTTTGGAACATTATAATAAAATGTGTTATTGATTCTCCATAAATTTGGTGATAAATCATATCATAAGTCATCTCAACAATTCTTTATTTTTTTTTTAAATAGAGACTATTGTATAGGCCTTGTGCATACCTATTTTATTTCATGTACAATTTCTCAGTTGTCTGACATTTTAATGTCTTCTTCTTCTCAGATATGGTTTTCCTAATGAACCCTACATTTCTGATCATGCCTGGCTTTGCAGAGACAGGGTGAAGTTTCACCACACTTCACTGTGTCAGGAAAGTGATGACACAGAATTGTTGTCCTCTCATACTGCAGGGTCTCTATGTTCTCCTATGGGATGCAGCTAGAGCCTGTCTGCCCTCTCTGCCCTGTCATCTCTCTCCCCTGTCAGTTCTTACATGTAGGAAAACCGGTGTGAAGCTAAATCTCATGGAACTACACTGGAGAGTCAGCACACACAGATGATGTAGACAGGCAATGTGAGTCAGGAGGTTTATATCACTACAGCTAATCCATTTGTATACTTACCTACTATATATGTACTGTATATTCTTGGTCCTTAAGATAGGGAAGGCATTATATCTTCAGCAGAGTAGAGTGATATACAGAGAAACATGGAGGGTGAGGAGAGAAGGGTTCTGAGAGCTGCTGGAAGGGATTTGATTGGTGATGATATCATTATGTAGTTCACACAGATAGAATTCTGGGGCACTGACCACTGCTGTCTACACATTAGAGCAAGCTCTAGGCTGATGGTCAGACTTGAGGTCACATGGCCAGATTCACATAATGAAAATGTTAAAAACGTTTGGGTGTAACTCAGGGTGCAACAAACTACAATGCTAGAATACTGATGGTGAGTTTTTTAACTAGAGAAAAAATAATAGTGGTTAACTGTTTTAGAGAGTAATCCCCAACCTCTGGCTCTCCAGATGTTGTGAAACTACAGTTCTTAACATTTCCTGCCAGCATTTAGCTTTCAAGACATTCTGGAAGGTGTGTTTTCTCAACAGGTGGTGATTCCAAGTTTGCAGATTACTCCTTAAAGTGGTTTTCTGGGACTATAACATGGAAGGCTTATCATTAGCATAGACCAACAATGTTTCATGGAATCTAGGATTCCCATAATCAGTAAATGAAGGGCAAGCACTGCATCACCTTCACTGCTTACTTAAATGTTATAGTCCACGAAAAGAGTCCAAAGTGTTATATTCCACAGAAAGAGCTTGGGCTTCAGACATATTACCCTTATCATTTTACTGAATGGATAGTTCAAAATATCCATATACTGGTAAATAAATGCTAGTGAAATTATCTGTGAGTGGGATAATGAAGATTTCCTGAAGCCAGTCTCATTAGATCAGTATTCTGTTGCTTGCTTACTTTTCTAGTCCCAATTATTTTTAAGGTGGATTAGTTATAATTATTTCCTCTTTGTGAAATAATTTGCTATTGGGTCTAGTTGTCATAACATTACTAAAGGTGTGAACAATTATCAATGACATTTTTGGCTACAGCTTGTTTCACATCTTTCTGCAGGCATATCTCAATGGGGAGTTATTCTACTAAAAATACTAAATTATAGTTTATCTTGTATATGTTGTTTAGGATAAATTAAACTAATGTGTATATAACAGTAGCATTATATATATATATATATATATATATATATATATATATATATATATTAGAGATGAGCGAATCGATTTGTCGATTAGTTGATTCCTATCGAATCTTGGGATTTTTTAGCTGTGAAGCGAATCCGAATATTAGGTGATTCGCTTTGGCTTTGTATGCATTCGCTACGTAGTTTGTCCTATAAATTATACGCTATTGCTACGTATAAGTTTCTGTATATGCTGTTGCCTACAATTTCAATTCATTAGCGAACTTTTACTGTTAGTTCGTTTATCTGCGCAAAAGCCCGGGAAGAATGCGGTCAACTGACCTAATGGGCAGGGCTTGCTCTGATTGGCTCAGGTTCGGTAAGCCAGTGACGCATCACTTCTGCTGCGACTGCTGAGACGAGCAGAAGCACTGTGTGTAAAGTTCTGAGACTCTGAGACCTGTTTTGTGAAAATTGGGGTGTAATTTCTCTGGGAATCCATATTACAGATATCAGGGATACTGCAGGGCAAGTGCAGGGCCAGTTCAGGGCTAGTATTTAATCAAGCAGGGAGAGAGAGACATAGGGAGATATAGGGAGAGACAGGGAGAGACAGGGAGAGACAGGTAGATACAGGGACAAAGACCAGCTGCAGGGCCACAGAGTGAATTGAAAAATGTCTGGAATGGATAAGCAAAAGGGGTCCAGTTCCAGCCAGACTTTGAGCTTTAAAAAAAAGGAGAAGGTAGGACAGGGCAGCAGTGCCAAAAGACCTGTAGCTGGAGCATCTACTAGTAGTATTTGCAATACTTGGCCGTTGTTCCACCAGGCTAACCCACCGAGGCGCAAAATTGTAGTGGAGGAGAAAGTAGATGAGGTAGTGGAGTGGATGGCATGCTCATCTCAGTCTCAGCCGAATGATCTGCTGTCATCTGCTGATACAGTATCCATATATAGCAAGGGGTCAGACTCGTCCTGCTCCACCATTCCACTCACGCAAACCCCTTCATTTTCTGCCACCTCTTGGGCTTCAGTGCTCCCTCCTAGTGGTGTCCCTTCTGCAATTTCTAAAAAAAGAAGCCATCGAAGCCCACCTTATAATCCGGCGGTTATAGAGGACAGCCTTCCTGAGGATTTCTTAGAGGGCAGTCAGAGTTTGGACTGCCCAGAATTGTCAGTTGGTGGGGAACAGCCTAATTTGCATTCCCAGAAATTGTTGTGGAGGAGTCTGATGATGAATCTGATGTGTTAAACCGGAGGACCTGGGAAGCGGATCGGGCTGGTGAGGAGGATTTGAGCTCAGAGGAGGAGGGTGGTACTAGTAGTGGCAGCAACAGAGGGCAGAGGCGAGTTAGGCCCAGGGCTAGTGCTTCCCTGGGAACTAGCGAGACCCCAAATATAGTGGGGCCGGCACCAGGGTGTAAGCGTGCAAGGGCTACAAGCTTGGCCAGCTGTGGAGGGCGCACGTCGGGTGTGTGGAAGGAATTTACCACTCTGCCGGGGGATAGCAGTATGGCCACGTGTAATTTGTGTAAACAGAAATTGAGCTGTGGGAAAGCCACAAATATTGGGACCACTGCTCTGTGGAACCATTTGAAGCGGCGTCATGCTGGCAATTTAGAGCAGCCGATTAATACTAAAGAGCTGGTTACTTCTTCTGTCAGTCAGGCCTCATCCAGGGCCATAGCTCAGCCCACATCCCGGTGTGTAACTAGTACATCCACCTCATTGTCGGCCAGTGTGTGCATTTCTCCACCTCCTCTCATTTGGCAGCCGTCCATTGCCGAGTGCGTGGCCAGGAAGCAGTTTTACGCCACAAGTAATCCGACAGTGCGCAAACTGAATGGTCACCTGACAAAGTTGCTGGCTGTGCAGTCTCTGCCGTACCAGCTGGTTGACTGCCCAGCTTTTAGGGAGCTAATGGCTTGCGCTCAGCCACGCTGGCAGGTCCCTAGCCGGCATTACTTCTCCAACAAAGCTATCCCCGCCCTTTACTCCCATGTGGCAGAGAATATTGGACGCTCCCTGCAGCTGTCTCTCTGCAGCATGGTGCACGTCACTGTGGACACCTGGAGCAGTGCTTACAGCCAGGGGCAATACATGTCCTTTACTGCGCACTGGCTGAATGTATTTAGTGGCAGCGAGGCAGGAACCCCCCAGCAACCCGGTGAATTGCTGTTGGCACCTCCACGTGCTTTCAGCCAGGATTGCAGCAGACCACCCAACAACTATCCACTTCCACCTCCACGGGCAGTCCGCCTGCTGGAGCGTCAGGGCAGCGAGTTACCCCCGCTCCTTCATATCACATGTCCCAGGTGAAACGCTGCCATGCAGTGTTAGACTTAGTTTGTCTTGGCAGTAGCAGCCACACAGACCAGCGCTTGCTGCATTACATGAAGCAGCAAATAGCGCGCTGGCTGACTCCATGTCAGCTGGAAGTGGGCAAGGTAGTGAGTGACAATGGGACAAATATAGTGGCAGCGCTGAACCTGGGTCAATTCTCGCATGCTCCCTGTATGGCACATGTCCTAAATCTAGTGGTGCAAAGATTTCTAAAAACATTCACTGGCCTGCGCACAGAGCTGGCAAAGTCGCGGAAGCTTTGCACTCATTTCAGCCATTCATATGTATCTCGCCACTCTCTGGTGGAACTGCAGCATCAAAACGGTCTTACGCCACACAGCTTAATAGGTGACGTGGCGACCCGATGAAATTCCACTTTTCATATGTTGCAGCTACTCCTACAGCAGCGTAGAGCAGTGGACGATTTTGTCCAGCAGCAGCCAGAATCTTCCAGCATAGGGTGCAGGTGCGGCTTTGATTTCCGGCAGTGGAGGCTGGTCTGAGATGCCTGCACTGTTCTAAGGCCCTTAGAAGAAGCCACCAAATTGGTCAGCCGGGACAGCTGCGGTGTGAACGACATAATTTCAATTCCCTTGTGGAGCAGGAGGAGGATGAGGATGAGGATCTTCAGTTAGAGGAGGGGGAAGAGGAGGAGGATTTAATGAGGGTGATGATGACCAGGAGGAGGAGGAGGAGACACAGCTGGAGGATGAGGATGATGAGACTTTCAGCCACACAGCAGTTTCTCAGAGAGAGGCTGAGATGGAAAGAAGTGGCCTCTCAGGCACGCTGGGCAGGATGGCGAGCTGTATGCTCACATGCTTACGCACTGACAGGCGTATCCTAAACATAAGGCAGACTGACGAATACTGTCTGGCGATGCTTCTGGACCCGCTGTATCATTCCAACATGGGGGATTGTTTTCCTCCCCAGAAAAGGGAAGAGAAATTACTATCATTGCGGGAGAAGCTATGTAGTAACCTGGCCACAGCTTTTAGCCAGCCCCAGCCTGCTGCCAGCATGTCTAAGAAGGAGGTCTGGCCGAGTAATCCACCTTCTGCCACAACCAGCAGCAGACAGTTAAGCCTAATTAGTATGATGCAGGAATTTTTCTCTTCAGGCTCCCAACTGCTACAGCCAAGTGAGCAGGCCCAGATCACCCGCCTCAATGAGCAGGTTCAGGCTTACCTGCAGTCTGGCTCACAAAGCCTCTTTTCAGACCCCCTGGACTTCTGGGCAGGCAGATTACAACAGTGACCAGAACTGTCCCACTATGCACTAGGGCTTCTTTCCTGCCCAGCCTCAAGTGTCATGTCAGAGAGGGTTTTTAGTGCCGCTGAGGGGATGGTGACACCCAAAATGACAAATCTGTCACCGGGCAGTGTTCAAAAAAATACCTTTATTAAAAATGAATAAAGGCTGGATTACATCCGAATTTCATACTCCTCTTGCTGATGCTGGTGGTGATTAGATCAGGCCTTGCAGGGCAGAAAAGTCTGAGTGTCTTCCCACTGTTGCTGTCAGCCAGGCCATAATTTTACAGCCAAATGTCTTGTGTCATGTAATGGGCTGTGCGAACCCAAAGTCTCCCTATTTCAAAACCAAACACTGTTGTCTACCTCCGCCTCCGTTTTCTACGCTAAGTAGGAGAGTAGCTGTTGTTAGTTAACGTTACTAATAGTTCTATTTAGTATTGTTAAGTTTGTTTTTGAGCGTCAGCCTTTATTCCCCCCTCCAAAAAAAATATATTTATATGTGTTATATATATTTAAAAAAAATATATATTTTTTTTACACTGCCTCTGCCTCCCGTACAAGTTATATTAGCAGACATTGTTATACACCACTGCAGTCTGTTGTATTTATTTTACCAATCACTCTATGCTGATATACCCCATCCCCTACTACTACTGGCCGGGGCAGCCATAAAAAGCTCATATATAATTTTCACTGCCTATGTTAAGGTAGAATTTACAGGCTTGTTGCCCAAACAAGCCAAGCCTTTTTTTATTTTTCTGTCTGTCGTTTGTAATCAGCGAACAGGAGTGTGTGTAATGTAGTAACACAGGTTTTTCAAGAATATTTTAGTAATAAATAAAAACTTCTTTTTAACAAATAAATAATAATAAACAAAAGAAAGGAACAAAAAAATAAGATTACGCCGGCCTTTGCCGACATCGGGCCATCATGTCCTGCAGCTCTTGCAGCTCCAGCTGCAGGCCACGAATAAGCCGGGACGCAGCATGGAGCCTGGAGCCAAGGCGCCGTAATCCAGCCTCCACTTCGAAGTCAGTGGGGATGTCTGTAGGGGTGGAAACAGTTATGTACTTAGTTTGTTTGATCGAGTTACAGTGGTTGTCCCGCAAAAAAAAAGGAGCGACTTATTCTGTGACATGTATTCTGTACTGACTGAGCCTTTTGTAGTACTTACTGAACACCCATACGGCGTGGTCTTCCCATGGTCCAGGTGAAAACTGCTCCCTGTCAGTTGGAGCTACCAAAGATAAAACATACATTTAGCTCATATTTTTAAGACAGAAGGTCCATCCATTACACTTTTTTTTTTACTTACCTTTTACCTCTGGTAGCTGGGCTGGTGGTGTTGGAGGGGCAGGTGGGGTCCTCTCTCGCTGGGGTGGAGGATGGTGAGAGTGGTTCCTCTGTGGTGTAACAGCTGTCAAAAATCATGAAATAATGGCCTAAGGCTACTTCTACACTAGCGGCAGCCCGCATCCGGCGGGTGAAGGGTCCCTCCGGATCTGCGCTGCCGCAGGTACACGTGTGGGGCCGGAACCGCGCTTTGGCCCAAATTCATTGTAATGGGGGTGGGCCGCGAATCCGGCCGCTGCATGTTAACCCCTGCTGAGAGGCAGCCGGAGCGAAAACATAACAGTTACATGGTGGCATGGAAGATGTATTTCTATGAAATCATGTTATAGTTTGTATAATATTGATCTCTTTTTATTAATTGAATCAATCATGTTAATCACACTGTGGGTACTATAAGTATCTGTGTTTGGCACTTTGCACACTGCTTGACAAAGGCTCCAGTGAGAGAGCTGAAACGTTGTGGTATTTGGGTGAAATAAACAAGATTCGCTTTCTTCACAAGTCCGGAGTGCTGCCTCATTTGTCTCTCTCTCTTTCTCTCTCTCTCTCTCTCTCTCTATATATATATATATATATATATATATATATATACTGTACAGACCAAAAGTTTGGACACACCTTCTCATTCAAAGAGTTTTCTGTATTTTCATGACTATGAAAATTGTAGATTCACACTGAAGGCATCAAAACTATGAATTAACACATGTGGAATTATATACTTAACAAAAAAGTGTGAAACAACTGAAAATATGTCTTATATTCTAGGTTCTTCAAAGTAACCAACTTTTGCTTTGATTACTGCTTTGCACACTCTTGGCATTCTCTTGATGAGCTTCAAGAGGTAGTCACCTGAAATGGTTTTCACTTCACAGGTGTGCCCTGTCAGGTTTAATAAGTGGGATTTCTTGCCTTATAAATGGGGTTGGGACCATGAGTTGTGTTGGGCAAAAGTCAGGTGGATACACAGCTGATAGTCCTACTGAATAGACTGTTAGAATTTGTATTATGGCAAGAAAAAAGCAGCTAAGTAAAGAAAAACGAATGGCCATCATTACTTTAAGAAATGAAGGTCAGTCAGTTTGAAAAATTGGGAGAACTTTGAAAGTGTCCCCAAGTGCAGTCGCAAAAACCATCAAGCGCTACAAAGAAACTGGCTCACATGAGGAGCGCCCCAGGAAAGGAAGACAAAGAGTCACCTCTGCTGCGGAGGATAAGTTCATCCGAGTCACCAACCTCAGAAATCGCAGGTTAACAGCAGCTCAGATTAGAAACCAGGTCAATGCCACACAGAGTTCTAGCAGCAGACACATCTCTACAACAACTGTTAAGAGGAGACTGTGTGCAGCAGGCCTTCATGGTAAAATAGCTGCTAGGAAACCACTGCTAAGGACAGGCAACAAGCAGAAGAGACTTGTTTGGGCTAAAGAACACAAGGAATGGACATTAGACCAGTGGAAATCTGTGCTTTGGTCTGATGAGTCCAAATTTGAGATCTTTGGTTCCAACCACCATGTCTTTGTGTGACGCAGAAAAGGTGAAGGGACTCTAAATGCCTGGTTCCCACCGTGAAGCATGGAGGAGGAGGTGTGATGGTGTGGGGGTGCTTTGCTGGTGACACTGTTGGGGATTTATTAAAAATTGAAGGCATACTGAACCAGCATGGCTACCACAGCATCTTGCAGCGGCATGCTATTCCATCCGGTTTGCTTTTAGTTGGACCATCAAATATTTATCAACAGGACAATGACCCCAAACACACCTCCAGGCTGTGTAAGGGCTATTTGACCAATAAGGAGATTGATGGGGTGCTACGCCAGATGACCTGGCCTCAACAGTCACCAGACCTGAACCCAATCGAGATTGTTTGGGGTGAGCTGGACCGCAGAGTGAAGGCAAAAGGGCCAACAAGTGCTAAGCATCTCTGGGAACTCCTTCAAGACTGTTGGAATACCATTTTAGGTGACTACCTCTTGAAGCTCATCAAGAGAATTCCAAGAGTGTGCAAAGCAGTAATCAAAGCAAAATGTGGCTACTTTGAAGAACCTAGAATATAAGACATATTTTCAGTTGTTTCACACTTTTTTGTTAAGTATATAATTCCACATGTGTTCATTCATAGTTTTGATGCCTTCAGTGTGAATCTACAATTTTCATAGTCATGAAAATACAGAAAACTCTTTGAATGAGAAGATGTGTCCAAACTTTTGGTCTGTACTGTATAAATATATATATATATATGTATATATATATATATATATATATATATATATATATATACAGTATACACCAGGAAATATTGGAATGGTTTATGTAAGCCTATTGTCAATTTGGAAGGGTATTTGTAATCCAAAAATATCTAAGCCAGTAGTTTAATACAAAGGTACAGTATTTAAAGGCATTTGAATATCATTTAGAAAAAAATGGGTAAATATGCTTTGGCCATAATATCAAATCTGCTTATGCTATATTGAGAGGGATACATTAGGGAGTCACTTTACTTTGACACAACTTTATTTAATTTCATAAAGAATGGTGTAATCAGCAAATTTCTAAATCAAGTCATTAAAAAAAAAAAATCTGCCTTATCCCTCTTCCACATAATTTGCAGTACACTGTCTTTTGGTAGACAAAGTCCATCTACAACAACAGAGAGGTAGAAGAGGGTTTAAAGGAAATTAAGTCAGAATTAGCTGTGCTTTTGGATCTTAATAGATTCAATGCCTCTTCATAGCTGTTCAAGAGCAGAGGAGACCCCCCCACACACACACACACACACACTGCTCTATAGGGGAAGTCACCACTAGTATAGTACTGGGAAACATCCATAGAAGGTAGATTCCCATAACTTCTGAAAGAAATGCATCTAGCTATGCAGGTGAATCAGGGTAGAATTTGGCTAAGAAAGACAAAATACATTTGGAGGAGGCCAAAAGCATAGTCCTTCACAGTTAAAATTGTATAATGAAACATAATATTTTTTTTTTTTTTTTAAAAGGTCAAGTACGCTTTAAGAATGGTAGTTTATAAAGTTAAGAGGATTAAGGGATTCTCTCTGCCATTTTAAATCATTCCCCCAGAACTCTTTAAGACAAAAAAGCACTAAAGGATACCACAAAGGGCTTAATGCACTATATTAGTGATGCTCAACCTGAGGCCCCTGTTGTCCTGCTGTAGGCTGTCTAGGCATGCTGGGAGTTGTAGTTTTTCAATAGCTGGAGGGCCGCAGGTTGGGCGAGTCTACATTATATTAATACAGCATATTGGTTTGTTTCAAATATTGTAGCCATAACATAGACTTAATATTTAGTATAATATTAAAGCTTCAACATACAAAACAGCATAACAATTAGAGGTCACTTGTTTAGGGATAAAACCTAAATAATACTATAGCACCATATACAGTAAAGGCACCTTATGATGGTACACTGCAAACTTATAATTATATGGAACTGTAGGGGAATCTGTGTTCTTATATGGTATATTTCACTTATCTGATTTATATATTTCAAAACAAGACACAAACAAGTCCTAGCATATAAAAGGATACTAATAAGACATGAGAAACATGTGAGATTATAGAGTCTATATCACAAATTAGAGAGTACCGAGAACAAATCTCAAAGTGTCATTCCACTATCTGCAACATTCTTTTCATTGGTTTTCAATTTACCCACAGATTCTAATCCAAACAAATTTAATTTTACTAACCTGGATATAGAGACTTTCAACAACTCATAGAGCAAACATCTATCTAAACAATCAGAAGTTTAGAATTCATGAAAGGATACAAATGAAATAGAAGGCAGAAAACAAATTAAAATGAAATTGCTAGAGTCTGATCTTACATAAAGTATTACAATGAAAGTGTCTGAGATTGAAATTTCACAAGTGAGTGAATTTTTATCATATTCTACATGCAAAGGTGTGAGTTCCATTTTATATGTGAATTTAACTCCATTCCATAAATATTCACTGTAAAGATAAGTTCATTCCCTGTAGACATAAGCGGTACACTAATCTTTCCTCTGAATCTCTCCAATTAGTTAGTTCCCACATAGTTTTATAATTGAACATCTTTCTGCAGGCAAAGAAATAGATAACTGTGGAAGTGAAGAGGATAACATCAAACTGCTCAAATACTGGTTACTGTTCCACGGGAAAGATATATTCACCGAATCATAGGTCAAATGGCAGAAAAGATTAAATTACTTGGAGTGCACATTCTTAAACTGTTTTAGGTTATAAAGTTATTAGCCGTGACCTGTTATAGCACTGATGTAGGATTTATGGTTCTTTTCTAATAGGAATATTCACTGAAAATGAAACTGCATAGAACAAAATGTATGACTTTATGAAAATATGCTAATTTACCCAAAAATACACTTAACTTAGTAGGTAAATTTGGAAAAAAAATAGGTCAACTCAATGCAGTGATAAAAATTTTATGTGATCATTAAAGGGGACCTGTCAGTAGATTCATACGGCAATAACCACAAGCAGAATGAAATACTGGTAGACTTCCAGTATTACTGGGCAGATTTACTAAGAATGGCATTTCCTTTGCTAGTCTTGGTAAAAAGTCCAGTAGACTAAGATGCTCCAAATATATTAAGAGGTGTATGCCTCTCAATCAATCTGCCACCTCTTGGGCTGTTCATGCGCCACAAAGTGAAATTTACACCAGGTATAGACAGGCACACATTTTAGCTATAGTTTAAGCCAGTTTTCTGGCATAAATTATCATAAATGTGTTGCAATAAGGAAGACCACTGCTGCCAAGCTCTGGCAATTTTTATCTTTTGAAAATACTGGCAGCAGCATAAAATGCCAAAAATTGAAACTTTTATAACGCTTGTACTCTCATATTTTACTCTGAAGTACTACAGCAATACAGGTACTGTAAAGGGAGAAACAATCAAGATCAGCAGGCAAGGAGAAGCAGGAGGGGAACTGCCAGACAGATACTTCTCCCCATGCCTTGTGCTTTTTTAAGCTATGGGAGAGGTTTAATATTATGTTTGCACGTGTATATTGCTTTTGATATGCCTCTTTTTGACATTTATTGCTGTCACCAAAAAAGAATAAATATTTGCATCACATGGATGACTTTTCAACACATTCATTGACTCACATTTATCAGAGAATTTGTGTCTTAACCCCTTCAACTGCAGGCCTGTTTTCACCTTCGTGCCCAGGCCATTTTTTGCAAATCTGACATGTGTCACTTTATGTGGCAATAACTTTGGAACGCTTTATCCAAGCCATTCTGAGATTGTTTTCTCAACACATATTGTGCTTCACGACAGTAGTAAATTTGTGGCAAAATATTTCATTTTTATTTATAAAACAAATACCAAATTTACCAAAAATTTGGAAAAATTTCCAAATTTCAATTTCTCTACTTTCAAAATACATAGTAATACCTCCAAAAATAGTTATTATTTTACATTCCCCATATGTCTACTTTATGTTGGCATCATTTTATAAATGTCATTTTACTTATTTCGGATGTTAGAAGGCATAGAAGTTTAGAGGCAATTTTTCAAATTTTCAACAAAATTTCCAAAACCATTTTTTTAAGCACTAATTCAGATATAAAGTGATTTTGAGGGGCTTACGTAATGGAAACCACCCATAAATGACCCCATTTTAGAAACTACACCCCTCAAATTATAAAAAAAACTAATGTTACAAACTTTGTTAACCCTTGAGGTGTTCCACAAGAATTAAAGGAAAATTGAAGACTGGGCTGAGCTTCCAACTCTGCTTACATTTACAGTTCTTGCAGAGATTGGGTTGGTGTTCGGTATCTGCAGATATCACAGAGATGGGCACTATACTGACTAAATGCAAGCATTGAAATCTCTTTCTTGATTTTCTAACTTCCTCTTTTTTCCAGTTCCTTAATCATGGCATATTATGAAACACAAGCAATCTCTATCATACACAGTTCTACAGTCATTTCTCATTTATCACACCTAGGTTTCAGACATTCCATTCAAGCTACCACAGACAAGGAGGCGTTCTTTTAAAATCCCAAAGATTCCAAAAAGAACAATCTTTGAACATAGTCATAGAAAGTGGGAAGGCACATAGTAAGAAAAAATATCTTACCTGTGTATTTGAAGGTGCAGTTCCCAGTTGCCATAATGACCAAAGCTCTTCCACGATCGTCCCCTTGGATATCTGATGGATCTTTCCCGATTTCGGCACCACATGTCATTGCAATTTAGGATAAGTCCCAAAATAGGACTTAATACTCAGTTGTCTGTGGTGTTCAAATTATGTTAAATTTCCCCCTTCATGGTAAGAGGGTGCGGCCACAGCACAACAAAATGCACGTCCAGTTGTTTCATTGCTGATCATGCATATCTCTCCTGGTTACACTCAGAGAGCTAATTTTATTAGAAATACATGATGGTGTAATCACACCCCCCTTTGTCATCAATTTTAATATATCCAATCACTATCATACAAGTATACATGTAACATCAAATCAGATCAATGATGATGACAGCCAATGGCATACACATTACTTCATCTATCTGGGAAATTCCATATGCATATATTAACTTCTGCTAAGTTCCTTTTTTCCTATAGACATATCAAGTGATTATGAGTAATTTTTTATTTTTAAGCATATGTTACATCTAATGGAGATTAATACAGTAAATGGAGACTATTTAATAATGAAATACAATATAGCAAAATTGTGTTCACCAACTAACTAAATTTCAAAATGTCACTTTTTTGGTAGATTATTCATGTTAATATTTTTTTTCTTGCAACACAGCAAGGGTTAACAGCAAACTAAACCTCAATATATATTACTCTGCTTCTCCAGTTTACATAAATACCCCATATGTGGTGGTAAACGTCTCTATGGGTTTGTGGCAGTGGTCAGAAGAAAAGGAGCGCCATACGGATTTTGGAGGCAGATTTTGCTAGAATGGTTTTTAGGCACCATTTTGTAATTGAGAGACCCTGACGTACCCCTACAGTGGAAACCCTCAAAAAGTGACCCCATTTTGGAAACTACACCCTTCAAAGAATATATTAAGGGGGGTACTGACCACTTTGACCCCCTAAGCGTTTTACGGAATTTGGAAACACTTGGCTGTGAAAATGAAGTTTCATTTCTTCCAATAAAATGTTGCTTTAGCCTCAATTTTTTCATTTTCACAAGGGGTAACAGGAGAAAAGCACCCCATAATTTGTTCCCCATTCTCTCCTGAATATGGAAACACCCGATATGTGGTGGTAAACTGCTGTGGGGGCACATAGCAGGACTCAGAACAGAAGGAGCGCCATATGGATTTTGCAGCACAGATTTTGATGGATTGGTTTGCGGGAGCCATTGATTTTTATTTTTTTGAGCTATTGTCTTATGTGGGGGCTTATATTTTGCGAGATGAGGTTTTCATTGGTACCATTTTGGGGTACATAAGACTTTTTGATCGCTTGTTTTTTCCCATTTTTAGCCAAGGTGAAAAGCTGTTTTGGCATAGTTTTAAAAACATTTTTTTACAGCATTCACCTGCGGGGCTATCTCATGTAATATTTTTATAGAGCAGGTTGTTACGGACGCGGCAATACCCAATATGTCTAACATTTTTATTTTTGAAAAGTTTTACACATTAGATGCATTTTTGAACAGAATAAATTCTTTTTTTGTGTTGCTATTTTCTGAGAGCCATATTTTTTTTTATTTTTTTGGCGATTGTCTCAGGTAGGGTCTAAATTTGTGCGGGATGAGATGACGGTTTGAGGATACATATGCCTTTTTGCTTTTTTGATTGCCTGCTATTACACTTTTTGTAAGGTAAGTTGACCAAAAAATGGCTGTTTTGGCACTGTTTTTTTTTTGTTTTGTTTTTTTTACTGCGTTCACCTGGCGCGTTGATGATGTGATATTTTTATAGAGTTGGTCAATACGGACGTGGCGATACCTAATATGTATACTTTTCTTTTTTTTTCCCTTTTTTTTTACAATTTTTTTAAACTTTATTTTGGGAAAAGTGCGCTTTTTTTACTTGAAACTTTTATTTTTTGTCAAACTTTTTACATTTTTTCACTTTTTTCACTTTATTTAACTTTTGGGTGTATGATCCCCTTTACAATGCATTACAATACTGTTGTATTGTAATGCATTGGCTGTAAGTTTATTACTCAATGTAATAAGTAATACACTAAGGAAGGCATCTGTACAAGAAGTGGTGTTTCTCTTGCTTCCAGCTGGTTTTAGGGTAAACTGGCAGGCAAACTTGAATATTCTACTTTCTCCTTCTCTGCTGTGCTAAACTCGGCTTGCTGGATAGCTCGGATAGCTGGAATGACAACTTCCTGCAGCCCCTCCCTTGGTAGGAAAACGGGACTGGCCCACTTCTGGCCAAAAGGGGGAGAATGGAATGGTAAGTTCCATTCTATCTAAAGATCTCTCTGTCATATACAATGCCACCTTCTGGTGAACCAGGCATATAACATTTAATACAAGAAATAACTGTTACATTGCAGAACAATTAATGCACAGTGTTAGAGGACCTGGAATAAACACACAGATGACCTTATGATTAGCCCATTAGAGATAGTAGCAAGGTGTAGAAAAGGGAATACCATTCTGGGGTATTACATATCTAGGGTTGACTCCATGGTGATGCCAGTCTTTGCAGGGGCTTCTTCCATTGTACAGTGGTACAGTCATGATTGATAGCACAACTAGCAGGAGTACATTTTTGTGGTGGTTGGGAATATCTTAAGCTAATTTAGCATTTTTTTTGTTCAACATAAATAGATACAATTTGTACATTAACATAATTTTAAAACATGTGTATTAAATTAAAACAGTGAAAGACAATGATATACTGTATGACATTGGAGTTTCTATCAGAATGCAAAGATTCCTTATTACATAAGCCATGTCCATCTTATCTTTAAGATGTTAAATTTCCCTTGTGCTTTTCTATGCTATACAGTATATGAGATTTTTTTAAAATTTTTATTTCTTTTAATGATGGTGATTAGAGTGCTGCCGAAGTCACTACAGTCTCCCTAAGTCATTTTATTTTAACGGGCACTATGCTATTTGACAACAAGAGCAAATTAAATAGTCCTGGGTGAAAGCACAACATGAAGGTGAGGTTGTATTGCATGAATGCTGAATCCCAGGTAAATAACCTTTTTTTATGTATGACATTGCCCAGAAAATTTATTTTCAGTTTTGCTCAGAATTTGCCCTTAAGCAAGTCATTGTGTATAATTGTTTGCTGGCTGTATTGCCCTTGTGTGTTCAGCTTGGCTTGTCTTTGGCTATATACAGTTTGTCATGAATGCCATGTTTGTTGCTACTGATGCTACTACTTATGAAATGGCCCTGCATATCCCAGCTCATATTGAAAAATAAATAAATAAATAATATTAAAGTGATCCATATAATGATGCAATGTATTGCAGTTAATATTTCTACAATAAGAAATAAAGTAACCAATTAAAAAAGATAAATTGTCGACTATATAAAACATCTGTAACAAATTGCAGTTTGTGTTTTTCAAAATAGATCCATAATTCTCTCAAATTGTTTGATTAATCTAATATGAAACTTCAGTTATTTTGCATGAACAAAATATTAAAGGCGTTACTGTTCTGTGTCAGTAAAATGAGCACTGACTACTATAGAAGTACAGTAAGTATATCATACAATGTTAAAAGGTGAGCATTCACTTAGATCCACATACCAGATACTAGATGAATGAAATATTTATCTTGAAGATCTCTATCACTGCCAAATGAGTCCAAGCTTGGCTATTCACCATTGTGGTATACAATAATTCATTGCCCCTGTCTCTCCATTATCACCCTACAATAGAGTATCAACAGTTTGCACTGCAGATGCTTAGCACTATAAAGATTGAGGACTTATCCAGTTTCAGGAGGAAACTAGGCAACACAGGGCTTCTGTTTGCAATAAATGAGTGATCAATACTCACATGGCAGATCAAGTAGGATCATTACTTTATTGTAGGCAGATCTCCTGTGTTGTCCAGTTTCCTTCTGAAACCAGACAATCTCTTTAACAAAATATAGATGAAATCATCACCAATGAAGATTCTCAAATAAGCAAAATTAAGACGGTTACTCACTTCCAGAATCATCTGGTCTGAATGGGCCACAATAAACTGTGCTGTTTGAGCTCAGTTTCGTAGACCATAGAGGTAAAGATTTTGAGTAGGGATGAGCGAACTTTTGAAAAGTTCGGTTCAGCGAACTTTCGTGAAGTTCGGATTCGTACAAACCGAACCTAAAACGAACCTTGCTATAACGGCTGAATAATTACAGCTACAATAGTGGGAGTCTGATAGGGTATCGTTTCGTTTAGTTGCAGTTGCTATTACAATGAAAAAAGTGGAAAAAATCAAAGTGCAAAAATAGTCGTCGACAGCCAGGTCGACAACATTTGACAGCATTGAAGATGTCCGCTGGAGCAGTCCATGTCATGCCAGAGCACCAAAAACACACGGTAGATCGTGGCACCAGCCCAAGAATAGGCTGCGTTGAAGTCGATGTGGTCTCAGTGACATCACAGGTCAGAAGACAGACAGGCGTACCATTTAATTAGACCTTGTGCACCCCAGAACAGGTACACATTAGCCAAGGTGTAAGTGATTATACGGGACATAGGACACAAAGTGCAAGTTGGCAACACCGGCAGCATTGCCTTGGACCCAGTAGGGTGGAAAACAGACATTTGACAGTGGAACCAGCAGCAGTAATAGTACTGTATTGGACCCAGTATGGTTGAGAACAGACAATTGACGGAGGAGGAGGAGGCAGCAGCACTTGATTGCACCCAGGCCAGTACGGTTGAGAACAGACAATTGACGGAGGAGTAGGCGGCAGCACTTGATTGCACCCAGGCCAGTATGGTTGAGGACAGACAATTGACGGAGGAGTAGGCAGCAGCACTTGATTGCACCCAGGCCAGTATGGTTGAGAACAGACAATTGACGGAGGAGTAGGCGGCAGCACTTGATGGCACCCAGGCCAGTATGGTTGAGAATAGACAATTGACGGAGGAGGAGGCGGCAGCAGCACTTGATAGCACCCAGGCCAGTATGGTTGAGAACAGACAATTGATGGAGGAGGAGGCAGCACTTAATAGCACCCAGGCCAGTATGGTTGAGAACAGACAATTGACGGAGGAGGAGGAGGCAGCACTTGATATCACCCAGGCCAGTATGGTTGAGAACAGACAATTGACGGAGGAGGAGGCAGCAGCACTTGATAGCACCCAGGCCAGTATGGTTGAGAACAGACAATTGACGGAGGAGTAGGCGGCAGCACTTGATAGCACCCAGGCCAGTATGGTTGAGGACAGACAATTGACGGAGGAGGCAGCACTTGATAGCACCCAGGCCAGTATGGTTGAGAACAGACAATTGACGGAGGAGGAGGCAGCAGCACTTGATAGCACCCAGGCCAGTATGGTTGAGAACAGACAATTGACACAGGAGGAGGAGGCAGCACTTGATAGCACCCAGGCCAGTATGGTTGAGAACAGACAATTGACGGAGGAGGCAGCAGCAGTTGATAGCACCCAGGCCAGTATGGTTGAGAACAGACAATTGACGGAGGAGGAGGAGGCAGCACTTGATAGCACCCAGGCCAGTATGGTTGAGAACAGACAATTGACGGAGGAGGCAGCAGCAGTTGATAGCACCCAGGCCAGTATGGTTGAGAAGAGACAAGTTGAGGAGGCACCTTCAGCAGCTCTTGATTGCACCCAGTATGTTTCCAAATAGACAATTGACGGTGGGGGCATTACTAGGAGCAGTATTCTTTTGGACCCAGAAGGGCCTAGTACAGAGAACTGAAGTTGGAAGCTAAGAATATGCACGCTTGTAAAAATCAGTTTTTATACATGACAAAATGTTGATGTAGAGTTCAGCACAGGACAGTCAACGTTAAAAAAAACCCTCTAACATTACAGCTAGTCTAGTAGGATACGGTTAAATGGACAGACAACCTCACCCACAGAATCCATGAGGTGAAGAAAGGACATTTAAAAAGGCACAGATTCAAGAAGGTTTTACGCCAGTTCCATTATCCAAAAATACGTGTCCAATTTTCATGAAATGGACACCTCACTGGCACTCGCTTTACAAATTGACAAAACTACTCTGGTGTCAAACCTGTTGAATCTGGGCCTATGGCTGTTGGCGAGACATATATATCTTTGTTACACCAGTTTGATGTCCTAACCGAGTGAAGCGCCCAACCCAATGGATTTCTGCTTTTGTGTTTTTTTTGTGCTGTCACCAGCTAGCTTAAAGGGAACCTGTCATCTCGGAACCCCCCCTGAACTAGAGTAAGCGTTGTATAGTGTAAGTGATGCTGAATCCGAATATGTAAGTTTTATCTTCATACTCACTTCCATTCTGACGCTGTGCTCCCACAAACCTGCAGTAAAATGCACTCAGTGGACTCCGGTGCTCACTCACTTAATGTAGAGGACTCAAAGAAGAGTCCACTGAGTGCATTTTACTGCAGGTTTGTGGGAGCACAGCGTCAGAATGGAAGTGAGTATGAAGATAAAACTTACATATTCGGATTCAGCATCACTTACACTATACAACGCTTACTCTAGTTCAGGGGGTGTTTCGGAGATGACAGGTTCCCTTTAAAGGATAAGTCCAGGCAATTTATAAGTTTCTGGTTCAAGTAAGGGCACAGAAAGTTATTAATTGCCTGGACTTATCTTTTAAAGTGGGTAGGGGAAAAACCCCTGATGGGGTATGGGAGTGACCTTCCCGCCCTCCCTTTGGTCACTCTCAAAAACCTCAGCGGGTCTGCTGAGTAAAATCCACAGGGCATGTGGAGGTTTTTTATATCACAGTTGAAGGACAACAGCCTCCGTGATATATACACCATAGACAGCCTTATTCCACGTGTGACTGCATGAGAGGCATGAAATCATTCGCACAGAGAAGAACCCCATCGGGATTTGCGGTGCGAGATTTTACTACTCTCATGATATCAACAAAATACCTCAACAACAGTTAGTACCGGCTCACAAAACGGTGAGTAGTGTTCCTTGGCACGGGTGCCAGGGATAGAACCCCACGGCTATAGTTCACAAAAGGTGAAATTCCCACTTTGTGAAGCATAGTCGTGGGGATTATTTTAGGGATGGTACTGTTCTTGGGATCTGGGTTGGACGGTGCACCCGTGTGAGGCATTAAGCTGGTGTGGAGATGTTAAATGGCCAACACACCATGGGCATTAAATTTGGAGATGGGGTTCTGTTTATTCAAATGTATCCGAATTAAGTAGGGAATTTTTAAGGTGATTTTGTTTAATTTGGGGTCTAAAGGGGGAACATTACTTAATAAGTTAAATTACGGATTTTTACGTTGGGCACATATTTAGGATATTAAGGTCAGTTTCTTGGACACACGGATTGCCATGCAAGACGGGTGACTGATGACTTGTCATTCACATCAGGCAGGGGGGTGGTATAATCCAATGTAATCCAGGCACGATTCATCTTTAGAAAAGTCAGCATCTCAACACTGTGGCAAGAGAGCCTTGTTCTTTGCGGTGTTACGATGTTACCCGCCACACTGAACACCCTCTCTGACGCAACACTACTGGCTGGGCAGGACAGCAGAGCCAAAGAAAACTCTGCCAGTTGAGGCCAAATGTCCAGTTTCTCTGCCCAGTACTGCACGGGGTCGGTGACACTTTGGGGCAGGGTACAATCCAGGTAGGCAGTGACCTGGTGGGTGAGCTCATGCTGGTCCACACCATGAGTCCGGTGTTGTGTCCCCTCTTCAGCAGCTGGCTGCATGAAATCACTCATCAGCGATTGGAGACTGTAGCGACTTCTCACGCCTCCACTAGTGGTGGTGGTAGTGGAGGGCGCTGGTTCCCCCGAGAGGAAGTTGTCAGGGAACCTGGCTGGTCTCGCTGGTAAGTTGAGACAAACTGACTGGTGAGTAGGTCCCTGTAGTACACCAGTTTTGCCTCCCTCTCTGATGGCGGAAAAAATTCAGCCATTTTGCGGCGGAAGCGAGGGTCCACCAGGGTGGCCATCCAGTATTGGTCCCTCTGGCGGATGTCCACAATCCGGCTGTCATTCCTGAGACACTCCCACAGGCACCTTGCCATCTGCACCAAGGACAATGAGCGCCTCTCCTCTCCACTGTCCTCGGTATAGTTCAAGGGTCTGCTAGGGTCTTCCTCCTCTTCCTC
Organism: Rhinella marina; assembly: GCA_900303285.1. Taxonomy (NCBI): domain Eukaryota; kingdom Metazoa; phylum Chordata; class Amphibia; order Anura; family Bufonidae; genus Rhinella; species Rhinella marina. The sequence continues at coordinate 12,244 of ONZH01001828.1, read as the reverse complement.
TACCACCTCATCCTCCATCTCCTCCTGTGAGTGAGAGGCAGAGAAGCCAGGTGGTGGTGTGTGGAATGGCTGGGCGTAGACATCTTCCTACTCCTCACCCTCCATCTGCACTTTATCCATCTCTGGGCTCAAGGCGATGTTCAGCCTTGGAGTGGTGGCCTGGGAATCCTCGCTGATGATGGTTTTCAGCGCACTTTCCAGAACATGGATGAGTGGGATGATGTCGTTGATCCCATAGTCATGCCTGCTCACAAACAGAGTCGCCTCCTCAAAAGGGATCAACAATTGGCAGACTTCACGCATCATCTGCCAGTGTGTGACTTGGAAGTCGCAGTGTGGCATGAAGCTGCCTGATTGCCCCATGAGGTAGTCTGTAACAGCTGACCTTTGCTTGTATAGGCGGTCCAGCATATGGAGGGCAGAATTCCAGCGTGTTGGCACGTCGCAGATTAGCCGATGTTGGGGCAGACTGTGCTGTCTCTGGATCCTGAGCAGGGTGTTCCTTGCAGTGTAGGAGTGGCTGAAGTGTTTGCACACTCTGCATGACATCCTCATAAGGTCTTGTAGTGCAGGAAATGATCGAAGAAACCTGTGCACTATGAGGTTTATCACATGTGCCATACAAGGTGTATGACTCAGCCCTCCCTGCTGCACTGCAGAGACAATGTTCCTCCCATTGTCTGCTACAACACTTCCCACTGTTAGTTGACGCGGAGTCAGCCATTCATCTATCTCCTTCCTGATGGTCCGGAGGAGCTCCTGCCCACTGTGGCTCCGTTCACCCAGGCTCACCAAATGGAGGACAGCCTGAGAGCGCCGGGCCTGACATCGGTGGTAAGACACTGGGGCAGGTTGGACTGCAGTCAAAGCGGCGCATGGTTGCAAGGTGGTGGAGGCAGAACTTGTGCTTCCCGCTGCTGGCCCCCTAATGCATCGTGGAGGTGACAGTGGCAAGAATGGGCCAACTTCCTGATGGTCTTCTGGGAGTATGTTGACCCAATGGGCAGTAACAGACATGTACTGCCCTGGCCCATAATTAGAGGACCAGACATCAGCACTCAGGTGCATGGTCTTGGACACCGAGAGTCCCAATGAGTCGCCAACCTTTTTCTGCACATAACTGTGAAGTGATGGGGCAGCTTTGCCAGAGATGTAGTGGCGGCTGGGGACTCGCCATCTTGGGTGCGCACATGCCATGAAATCCCTGAAAGGCTGGGAGTCCACAAGGTTGAAGGGCAGGGACTGAAGCACCAGCAGCTTAACCAGGTGTCCGGTCAGTTTTTGGGCCATGGGATGGCTGCTGGAATACACCTGACGTCTGCCCATGGACTCAGTCACGGATTGCTGCCTCATTAGCGGTGTAGATGGCAGTGACACTGTGCTGGTGCTTTCACCTGAGGCTGACGAGCCCTGAGTTGCACTGAGAGGATGCTGCATGATGGGATCTGCAGTGTATGGTGCATCCTGACAGGAGGTGGTATTGGGGTCATGGTTCTTCCAGGCCTGTTGGTGTTGCCTTTCCATATGCTTTCTCATGGATGTTGTCCCGAGATTATCACCCCTACCACGACTGACCCTCTCATTGCACAGCAGGCACAAAGCGATGTGCTTATCTTTCCCAAGGCGGAAGAACTGCCAGATGACAGAGGACTGTGGTTTGCTGACAGCCACGGGGGGTCTTGCTGGCTGTTGACTGTCACTGCTGCCTGAGGGTGCCCTCTCAGGACCAAGGCTTTGAGAGGGTGATCTCTGCCTGGTAGCTTCTCTTCTACCCCTCCCTTTTGTGCCTCGTTTCCTTGCAACAGTGGGATGTTGCTGCGTTGATGGCACCTCTATTTCCTCCCCTGATGATGCGGATGATGCTGCTTGAGGGCGCCACGTCCGATCAGCGACATCGTCATCAAACTCTGCACCACTGCTACTTTCCTCCGGTGGCTGGGACAGGATATCAGGTGTGGCACTGGATGCCCCTCCCTGGCTCTGTTGACTGCTTACAGCCAACACCTCCTCTGGAGTCTCAGTACGTTCCACCCACTGACTTTGGTGGACTTCCTCCTCCTCCTCCTCATCACTAAAAAGTGGTAGAGACTCCAAGGGCAGATCAAGGTTTGCCAAGAGTTCCCTGGCAGTAGGTGCCCCAAAGGTGAGTGGTATTTTAATAACAGGGGACGTGGCAGAGGACTCTCGCTGACCGTCCCATGTAAGGGTGATGTTGGATGATCCAGCCGATGCTTGAATCCTCGTTTGGGAGCTTTGGGCGGTGGAACTGGAGGATTGGGTAAGCCAATCTAGAACCGCTGGCTGTGTGGTTCTTACATGACCAGTGGGCGTCAGGGGTAGCTGCACCCTGCTGCCACACCTTTTACCCCGGCTCCCACCGGGCCTGGTGCTGCCACTTCTCCTACCCTCACCACCTGCTGTTTCACTCCTTGCCTGGGAAGTGCTGGAAGTAGGACGCTTGGACATATTTTTATTTGGGTGGGGGAAAATGAAATGAAGTAATTTTTTTTTATACTTTTTTAAACTTTATTTTTTTATACATTTTTTAATGTTTTTTTTAAACTTTTTTAACTTTTTTTAACTTTTTTTTTCTTTAAACTTTTTTTATAACTTTTTTTTTAACTTTGATGCGGCTAAACGGGGTTGACGGCACCCAGCAGAGCAGCAACGTGTAGCATGTACTATCGGTCACATCTTTTCTCTCTCTATCTGATATGGAGCTCCTCTCTCTCTGATGTCTGGCGACGCACTGACAAGATGTCGGCGCGCTCAGGCACTTCAGGGGCTGTGGGGTGATGTCACACATTTTTTTTTCACAGAAAACCAGGATACAAGGGATTACAGGAGTAATAATCCCTTGTATCCTGGTCTATTCTGTGAAAAAAGTACAGTTTTGCGTCGCCGTTTTTTTTTTAACCAGATTCGTTACGAACTTTTTCAAAGTTCGGTTCGGTGACGAACTGAAATTTTGGCAAAGTTCGTAATGAATGTGGTTCGTTACGGTTCGGTTCAGTGATCCCTAATTTTGAGCCAATTTCATATTCAAATAAGATAAGATAATCTTTTAACCCTTTCAACACTGGGCCTGTTTTCACCTTCCTGTCCAGGCCATTTTTTGCAAATCTGACATGTGTCATTTTATGTGGTAATAACTTTGGAACACTTTTACTTATTCAAGCCATTCTGAGATTGTTTTCTTGTGACACATTGTGCTTCATGACAGTGGTAAATTTGAGTCAATATATTTTTCAATTATTTTTTTAAAAAAATCCCAAATTTACAAAAAATTATATTTTAAAAATAATTAAAAAAATAAACAATTTTCAAAATTTAAATTTCTCTACTTTTAAGACAGATAGTAATGCCTCATAAAATAGTTATCAGTCATCATTTCCCATATATCTAGAAGTTTAGAAGCCATTTTTCAAATTTTCAAAAAAATTTCCCAAACCATTTTTTTAAGCACCAATTCAGATATAAAGTGATTTTGAGGGGCCTATGTAATGGAAACCACCCATAAATGACCCTATTTTAGAAACTACACCCCTCAAATTATTCAAAACTGACGTTACAAATGTTGTTAACCCTTTAGGTGTTCCACAAGAATAATAGGTAAATGGAGACAAAATTTCAAAATTTAATTTTTTAAAGCAGACTTTTCATGATAATCAATTTATTTCTTGCAACACTGCAAGGGTTATCAGCAAACTAAACCTCAATATACATTACTCTGATTCTGCAGTTTACAGAAATACCCCATATGTGGTGGTAAACGTCTCTATGGGTTTGTGGCAGTGGTCAGAAGGAAAGGAGCGGCATATGGATTTTGGAGGCAGATTTTGCTAGAATGGTTTTTAGGCATCATTTTGTAATTGAGAGACCCAGACGTACCCCTACAGTGGAAACCCTCAAAAAGTGACCCCATTTTGGAAACTACACACTTCAAAGAATATATTAAGGAGGTTACTGACCACTTTGATCCCCCAAGCATTTTACAGAATTTGGAAACACTTGGTTATGAAAATGAAAAGTTTCATTTCTTCCAATAAAATGTTGCTTTAGCCCCAAATTTTTCATTTTCACAAGGGGTAACAGGAGAATAGAACCACATAATTTGTTCCACATTTTCTTCTGAATACGGCAATACCCCAAATGTGGTAGTAAACTGCTGTGGGTGTACATGGCAAAACTCAGAACCGAAGGAGCGCCATATGGATTTTGCAGCAAAGTTTTTGATGGATTGGTTTGCGGGAGAATTTGATTTTTATTTTTTTTAGCTATTGTCTGATGTGAGGGCTCATTTTTTGCAGGATGAGGTGACATTTTCATTGGTACCATTTTGGGGTACATAAGACTTTTTGATCGCTTGCTATTACACTTTTTGTGAATCAAGGTGAAAAAAATAGCTGTTTAGGCATAGTTTAAAAAAAAAAAATTTACAGCATTCACCTGAGGGGGCAAATCATGTGATATTTTTATAGAGCAGGTTGTTACATATGCAGCAATACCCAATATGTGTAAAATTTTTATTTTTGTTAAGTTTTACACAGTAAATGAATTTTTGAACAGAATTAAATCTTGTTTTTGTGTTGCTATTTTCTAACTGTCCTTTTTTTTTAATTTTCTGGCGATTGTCTTAGGTAGGGACTCGATTTTTGGGGGACGAGATGATGGTTTGATTGGTACCATTTTGGGTTACATACGCCTTTTTGATCGCCTGCTATTATACTTTGTGTGAGGGTAGGTGTCACGAGGGAGACAAGGGAAGGTGCGCCCTGTACTGAATACCCCCCCGTTCTCTCCCTGCCTGCTTGCCTCAGTCGGCCCTAGGCGGCCGCGGACAACCACGGTGACGGTCCCTGCTCTGTATAAGTGCACAGGGAGGAACAGGGAACAATTGGAGAGACAAACACAGACGAAACAAACACAATATCAGAATAGTCAGCAAGCCGGGTCATACACAGGAGATAACGTCAATACCGGGGGTGAAGCAAAGAGAGGTCGAAGTCCAAGTCCAAGGTCAGGGTCAAACAGCAAATCAAACACAAGGTCGCTCAAGCACTGATCAAAGTTGTAACGCTAATCACAGGCGATTAGGGAGGACAACTAGTGGCTTTAAATAGCCCTCCACTGGGTCATGTGACGGGGCCAGCGTCACATGACCTCATCTGCATACCGAGCGCTGGCCAAACGTGACCAGCGCTCAAATATGCACCAAATTTGGTTATGTGGCGTGGCCAGCGTCACATGACCCAAAACCAGGTATATAATAAATGTTCTGAGCGCTGGTTGCCCAGACCAGCGCTCAGATGTCCCCGCCTGCTCGTTACTAGGGGGACGGGGAGGACGCCGGACGTGCTGTATCAGTGCGCGTGCCGGACCCTCTCCTGTGAGTGTCGTCATGGAGACGAGGACGCATCCTGCGTCCTCGCTCCGGTGTACTCCTGGGAGACCGGCGGCACGGCAGAGGGGAAGCGCGCCGCCGGCTCCCCGTTACAGTACCCCCCCTTCACGAGGGGCCACCGGACCCTTAGCTGGAGGAACCGGCTTTTCAGGATGCTGTCGATGGAAACTCCTAACAAGTGAGTCTGCATGCATCCTGCTCAGCGGTACCGAAGATCTGTCCTCAGGCCCGAATCCCCTCCAGTGTACAAGGTACTGGAAGGAATTCCGGACTTTCCTAACGTCAATGATTCTATGAATCTCGTGCTCCACTTGTCCCTCCACCTCGACCGGAGGCGGGGGCAGTTCCTCTGGACCAGCGGGAGCAACATAACGCTTAAGCAAAGACATATGAAAAACATTGTGAACACGAAGGGAGTCAGGTAAACACAATTCAAACGACACCGGATTGATCACCTTGGTGATCCTGTATGGACCAATGAAGCGAGGCGCAAACTTATAGGATGGTACTTTCATACGTAGATTTTTTGTTGACAACCATACCATGTCCCCCACCTTGAAATTCACACCCTTAGAACGTCTCTTATCGGCCTTAGTTTTTTGAATCCTTTGGGCTCTTTCCAGGTTCGACTGAACCTGTGCCCAAACTGTGCACAGTTCCTGAGAGAGAGCATTGGCCTCTGGGACCGCCGAAACAGCTGGAGAAAAGGAGCCAAAGCGCGGATGAAACCCCATGTTGCAGAAAAACGGCGATACCCCAGAAGACGAATTCACATGGTTATTAATCGCAAACTCGGCCAGAGACAGGAATCTGGCCCACACATGCTGGTTATCTGCAACATAACATCTGAGATATTGCTCAACGGACTGATTAAGACGTTCAGTCTGACCATTGGTCTCCGGATGAAAGGCTGACGAAAAGGATAAGGAAATATCAATCTTCTTACAGAAGGCCCTCCAGAATTTAGACACAAACTGCACCCCCCTGTCAGAAACAATATTCTCAGGAACACCGTGTAGTTTAACTATGTGGTCCATAAATACGGAAGCCAAAACCTTTGCAGAGGGTAATTTACACAAAGGAATAAAGTGACACATCTTGCTGAATCTGTCCACCACTACAAGAATCACGGTTTTACCCTCAGAGCATGGCAAATCCGTGATGAAGTCCATGGACAGATGTGACCAAGGTCTACCAGGTATGGGTAATGGACGCAACTCACCCATAGGCCGAGTCTTGGGATTCTTGGACCTGGCACAAGAATCATCTCTGGAGATTGACGACCACCAATACTGCCTAGAGACCAACTCCTTGGTGGCATTGATACCAGGATGTCCACATAAAACAGAGCTATGGCACTCACCCAGCAGTCGCAACCGCAAATGAGCTGGCACAAATAACTTGTCATTGGGAGTACCAGTGGGAGCAAGATGTTGTCCTGCCACGATTTCAGAAGCGAGATCAGATGAGGTAGCGGCTACGATGATGTCAGCTGGCAGGATGGGCTCAGGAGGGACGTCAGGAGGCTGATACGCCTGGAAACTTCGGGATAAGGCATCGGCCTTAATGTTCTTGCTTCCGGGTCTGAAGGTAACACAAAAGTCAAAACGAGTAAAAAACAAAGACCACCTCGCCTGTCTGGGATTCAATCGCTTAGCAGATTCCAGAGTCAACAAAAGCCTTTCCAGAACCCCTGAATTGATCATATGCAATGGAGATGGGTACTAAAACCTTTCTCCTTACCACTGCTGGGGTTACCTTACTTCCCACCGGAGATCTCCTAGAGGGCGGAAGTTTTGGACACTGCTGGAGCCAGTGGTTCACCTCTCCGCAGTAGAAGCAGGCTCTCTTTAAACGTCTTTGGTTTTTCAAGGTTCCTCCTAACTGCATGGACCCCTCCGGGACCTTGGCAGGAGGTAGACTCAGAGGAGGAAACTCAGGCAGGACGACAGCTTGAGGAGTACTTGATCGTTCCCTCTGTCTCTCTCTCACCCGTCGATCCAGCTTAATAGCTAAAGTCATGGTCGTCTCTAGGGAGTCAGGAGTAGGATAACTAACCAGAAGATCCTTGAGTTGGTCTGACAGCCCCACCCTAAACTGGCTTCTCAAAGCTGGGTCATTCCACCCAGAGGAGACACACCACTTCCTGAACTCTGCACAGTAATCCTCTACTGGGCGGTTTCCCTGCTGAATGTTCCTGAGCTGAGTTTCTGCTACAGTGGCCCAGTCTGGTTCTTCATACAAAAGACCTAAGGCCTGGAAAAAGGCCTCCACAGACAACAGACATGGGGAGTCAGATGGCAATGAGAAAGCCCACTCCTGCGGATCCCCTTGCAGCAAGGAAATGATTATTCCTACCCGCTGCTGCTCAGAACCCGAGGAGTGTGGGCGTAAACGAAAATATAATTTACAACTTTCCTGGAAAGAACGGAAAGTTTTTCGGTTACCCACAAACCGATCGGGCAACTTTATATGGGGTTCAATAATAGAGGGAGCGGCTGCGGGTGCAGTTTGCAGCTGCTCCTGGTGTTGGATTCTCTCGGCCAGATCCTGGATCATCTGAGCCATGTCACCTATATGATCCGTGAGAACTCGCAACAGCTCCATTTAGTATGGCCTGTGATTCTGTCACGAGGGAGACAAGGGAAGGTGCGCCCTGTACTGAATACCCCCTCGTTCTCTCCCTGCCTGCTTGCCTCAGTCGGCCCTAGGCGGCCGCGGACAACCACGGTGACGGTCCCTGCTCTGTATAAGTGCACAGGGAGGGACAGGGAACAATTGGAGAGACAAACACAGACGAAACAAACACAATATCAGAATAGTCAGCAAGCCGGGTCATACACAGGAGATAACGTCAATACCGGGGGTGAAGCAAAGAGAGGTCGAAGTCCAAGTCCAAGGTCAGGGTCAAACAGCAAATCAAACACAAGGTCGCTCAAGCACTGATCAAAGTTGTAACGCTAATCACAGGCGATTAGGGAGGACAACTAGTGGCTTTAAATAGCCCTCCACTGGGTCATGTGACGGGGCCAGCGTCACATGACCTCATCTGCATACCGAGCGCTGGCCAAACGTGACCAGCTCTCAAATATGCACTAAATTTGGTCATGTGGCGTGGCCAGCGCCACATGACCCAAAACCAGGTATATAATAAATGTTCTGAGTGCTGGTTGCCCAGACCAGCGCTCAGATGTCCCCGCCTGCTCGTTACTAGGGGGACGGGGAGGACGCCGGACGCGCTGTATCAGTGCGCGTGCCGGACCCTCTCCTGTGAATGTCGTCATGGAGACGAGGACGCATCCTGCGTCCTCGCTCCGGCGCACTCCTGGGAGACCGGCGGCACGGCAGAGGGGAAGCGAGCCGCCGGCTCCCCGTTACAGTAGGTGACCAATAAATGTTGCTTTGTCATAGTTTTTTTTTTACACCTTAATGACGAGTGTATGAGGAGTTCACCTGAGGGGAATATAATGTGATATTGTTATAGAGCAAGTTGTTACGGACGCGGTGATACCCAATATGTCTAACATTTTTATTTTTCTTAAGTTTTACACATTGGATGCATTTTTGAACAGAATAAAATCTTTTTTTTTGTGTTGCCATTTCTGAGAGCCATATTTTTTAAAATTTTTCTGACAATTGTCTTAAGTAGGGTCTAACTTTTTGTGGGACGAGATGATGGTTTTATTGGTACTATTTTGGGGTAATTACGCCTTTTTGATCGGCTGCTATTATACTTTTTGTGAGGCAAGAGGGAAAAAATGGCTGCTTTGGCATAGTTTTTTTGTAATTTTTTTTTTTTACAGCATTCACCTAGGGAGTCAGCTCATATAATATTTTTATAGAACAGATTGTTATGGATGCGGCGATACCCAAGATGTCTAACATTTTTGTTTTGGTAAGTTTTACACATTAGATGCATTATTGAACAGAATAAAATCTTTTTTTTTGTGTTCCCTTTTTCTGAGAGCAATATTTTTTTTTATTTTTCGGGCGATTGTCTTAGGTAGGGTCTCATTTTTTGCGGTACAAGATGACGCATTTATTGGTACTATTTTGAGTTAAATACACCTTTTTTGATCGCCTGCTATTATACTTTTTGTGAGGGAATGTGACCAAAAAATGGCTGTTTGAGAACTTTCTTCTTTTTTTTTACTGTGTTTACCTGGCAGAGTGGATCATGTGTAGAGATGAGCGAGCATGCTCGTCCGAGCTTGGTGCTCGTTCGAGCATTAGGGTACTCGTAAGTGCTCGCTGCTCGGACGAGTATCTTGCCATGCTCGAGGAAATGGCAACTTCCGCATCATGCTTTTTTGGCGCCTAAAAACACAGCCAATCACAAGCCAGGAGACTCTGTGTACCACCCAGCATCACGTGGGGCCCTTACATGTCGATAGCAGGGGTTGGCTGGCCTGATCAGGTGACCCTGGAATATACTACCGACTGGCCGCGGTGCTCGGCTCAGATGCCGTCTGGATGTCGTTAGGGATAGAGCTGCTGCCTTTCAGGGACAGTGTTAGGGCCTGCATTTAGTTCTCTGTTAGGCAGGGATCACCCACAAAGAACCCAACAGCCCTTCTAAGGGCTAGAAGACATTTTTTTTTGTCACTTGGCTGGCTGGCACTAGTAGTGCAGCTATCGCCATGTATAACCCCCTTTTATTTTTTTATGTTATATCTCAGTGATACAAATCCATTGCACACAGCAGTGTGGAACCATTCTGTGTGTCACAATTCAGTACACTCACTATTTTCTGTCCAGGTGACACTTTCTGTATGACACCGAATACAACCAAGTCGTTTGCTGTATGGCTTGATCCCAAAAATCTCTGTGCGACATTTGTCTGGGTCGCAGTCTAAATAGCTACCGTCAATAGGGTGTCAGTTAGCTCTACGATAGTTTCTGCACGTCACGTTCTCAAAAAAACAAAAATACAAAAAAAATACAGAAAAAAAAAAGTTTTTTTGTTGTTTTAGCTGAGTGATACAAATCCATTTCACACAGCTGCGTGTAACCTTTCTGTGTGTCACAGTTAAGCACACTCACTCCAAACCGTATATTCTGTCCAGGTGACACTTTCTGTACGTCACAAAATACAACCAAGTCACTTGCTACCTGTCACGTATATATAGCTTGATCCTAAAAATTTCTGTGCGACATTTGTCTGGGTCGCAGTCTAAATAGCCACTGTCATTAGGGTGTCAGTCAGCTGTACGATAGTTTCTGCAAGTCACGTTCCCAAAAAAACAAAGCTAAAAAAAAAAATAGAAAAAAAAATAGAAAAAAAATATATTTTTTGTTGTTTTAGCTGACTGATACAAATCCATTTCACACAGCTGCGTGTAACCTTTCTGTGTGTCACAGTTCAGCATACTCACTCCAAACCGTATATACTGTCCAGGTGACACTTTCTGTATGTCACAAAATACAACCAAGTCACTTGCTACCTGTCACGTATATATAGCTAGATCCTAAAAATCTCTGTGCGACATTTGTCTGGGTCGCAGTCTAAATAGCCACCGTCATTAGGGTGTCAGTCAGCTGTACGATAGTTTCTGCACGTCACGTTCCCAAAAAAACAAAACTAAAAGAAAAATAAAAAAAAATAGAAAAAAACATTTTTTTTTGTTATTTTAGCTGAGTGATACAAATCCATTTCACACAGCTGCGTGTAACCTTTCTGTGTGTCACAGTTCAGCATACTCACTTCAAACCGTATATACTGTCCAGGTGACACTTTCTGTACGTCACAAAATACAACCAAGTCACTTGCTACCTGTCACGTATATATAGCTTGATCCTAAAAATCTCTGTGCGACATTTGTCTGGGTCGCAGTCTAAATAGCCACCGTCATTAGGGTGTCAGTCAGCTGTACGATAGTTTACTGCACGTCACGTCCCAAAAAAACAAAACTAAAAAAAAAAATAGAAAAAAAAATAGAAAAAAATAATTTTTTTGTTGTTTTAGCTGAGTGATACAAATCCATTTCACACAGCTGCGTGTAACCTTTCTGGTGTCACAGTTGAGCACACTCACTCCAACCGTATTACTGTCCAGGTGACACTTTCTATAGACGTCACCAAAATACAACCAAGTCATTTTTACCAATATCATTACCGCTCGATCCAGAAAATCTCTGTGCGACATTCTGGGTCGAGACTAAATAGCCACCGTTAACAGGGTGTCAGTCAGTCTACCATAGTTTCCTGCACGTTACGTTCCCAAAAAAAAAACAAAAAATAAAAAAAAAAAATATTTATTTTTTCAGTTGTTTTAGCTCATGATACAAATCCATTTTACTCGGCTTTGTGTAACCGTTCTGTGTGTCACAGTTCAGCACATTCGCTCCCATCCGTATATACGTCCAGGTGACACTTCTGTACGTCACACAATACAACCAAGTCATTTTGCTACCAATATCATCTACCGCTCGATCCAGAAAACTTCTGTGCGACATTTGTCTGGGTCGCAGACTAAATAGCCACCGTAACAGGGTGTCAGTCAGTCCTACCATAGTTCCTGCACGTTACGTTCCCAAAAAAAAAAAAAAAAAAAAAATAAAAAAAAAAAAAAATATTTTTTCAGTTTTTTAGCTCAGTGATACAAATCCATTTACTCAGCTTTGTGTAACCTTTCTGTGTGTCACAGTTCAGCACATTCGCTCCCATCCGTATTACTGTCCAGGTGACACTTTCTGTACGTCACACAATACAACCAAGTCATTTGCTACCAATATCATCTAGCTTGATCCAGAAAATTCTCTGTGCGACATTTGTCTGGTCGCAGACTAATAGCCACGTACAGGTGTCAGTCAGTCTACCATAGTTCCTGCACGTCACGTT
>ONZH01001827.1:0-28315 GCA_900303285.1 Rhinella marina | reverse complement strand
CTGCCTCTTGCTGCCTTTTTCGGTGCTGCGCAGACCACCACCTCTCCACTACTTTCCTCGCTGGACATCACCCCTGGCCAAGTGGGGTCGGTCATTTCGTCATCCACCACCTCCTCTTCCACTTCCTCACTCTGCTCCTCCTGCTGCCCACTGGACATTCCAACAGCCTCCCTTGATGGCAACTGCGTCTCATCATCATCATCGCTCATGATAACAGATGCTGGCTCAGGGTCCACATCAGCAGGAGATTGGCGAAAACTCAAGTGTTTGGGCATCACTACAAACAAATTCCTCTCCTAGCTCCTGGGATTCTTCCGGCACATCTGAAAAAGGACCCGAAAAAGCTCCTGGGAGGGGTCAATGGTGGGATGACTCTGTTGGCCAGGTGTGGAGGAAGGAGGGTCAGAGTGAGACTGTGTGGATGACTGGCTGGTGGACAACTGTGTGGAAGCGCTATCGGCTATCCATTGCACCACCTGTTCAACCTGCTCAGGCCTCAACAGCGGTGTAACCCGCCCCCTGCTTAACTGTCCCATAAAGGCAGGGATTCTGGATGAGCGGGATCCTGGCTGACCCTCACCAGCACGCCATTGTATCCCCACTGGCTTCAACAAGGCCCCCAACAGCATTTCCGCGCCCCCGTCCTCGTCCACGTCCTATTCCGCTAGCCCCCTCCGCATTTAATTTTTTTTTGGTTACAATATTTTGCCTTCACAGCCGTGAAATTACTTTGCAAGAGAACGCACAGTACAGTTGCCAATTGAAAGGCCTATATATTGTATATTTCAAGGTACACAGCCGTGTACTAAGTGATCAGACGGTGTGTATGAACACCAGGTTTGAGAAATTACTTTGCAAGAGAACGCACAGTACAGTTGGCAATTGTAAGGCCTATATATTGTATATTTCAAGGTACACAGCCGTGTACTAAGTGATCAGACGGTGTGTATGAACACCAGGTATGAGAAATTACTTTGCAAGAGAACGCACAGTACAGTTGGCAATTGTAAGGCCTATATATTGTATATTTCAAGGTACACAGCCGTGTACTAAGTGATCAGACGGTGTGTATGAACACCAGGTATGAGAAATTACTTTGCAAGAGAACGCACAGTACAGTTGGCAATTGTAAGGCCTATATATTGTATATTTCAAGGTACACAGCAGTAGTGCCAAATATAGTTTGGTATGTAGCAGAGCACCTAATACACCACTAATGCCTCTCTCTGTCCCTACTCCAGCAGCTATCCCTGAATACAGCAGCCGTTCTCTGTAAAGTCTATATTGTAGTAAAGCTATCACTGTACTGCACTATAGTAGCCCTGATAAGGGCTTTTAATCACGCTCCTGCCTGTCCAACAGCTAAAACCTGTCTGTCCCTTCTCCAGCCTCTGTCCCTGACTAAGTTCACGCAGCATATGCGAACGAGCAGGAAGAGCTGAGTTTTTAATATTCGAGGTCACATGGTTTTTCCAGCCAATGCATGTAGACGCCGTTTTCACGCTGCCAGCGTGCTCAGCGTGCCTGTCATACCCCCCCTGCATGGTGATTGGTGGAAAAAGAGCGCCAGGGAAGGTGGGAGGGGAAACGAATTCTAAGTGCGCCATCGCCGTTATACTCGAAAGAAATCGAGCACGCCGAATATCGTAGTATTCGATCGAATACCGGCTCGATCGAACACTACTCGCTCATCTCTATTAATTACACAAATTACCAAGATAAAAAATATCTTAAAATCTCCACAAAATGCACAGTGAACTGATACAAGTGAGGGACAACTGTTCAAAAGGGCTAGCACTAACACATTCTAGGTGTAACCAAGCACATTACCGCATCATGGCAGCAGAATCCCCGTAGTTGTTGTCACAAATACAGCTTAACAAAGCTAGGTACATAATGCATACAACACTGCCACTAACAGCCCATGTATATCACTGCCCAAAACAGTGTCCCTCACTTACCCTACGCGTTTCGCCAAAAAGCTTCGTCAGGGGAAAGTGAGGGACAGTGCATTAGTGTGCCTTTATATACTAAAATAGATGAGAGAATATAAGTCACCTGTCGATGCCATCCAGCATTAGCGTGCGTCCCATATGCGTACAAACACAGTGATGATATCCGGCCAAAGCCGGAAAAGGTGCACCCGATCATCTGACACTAAGAGCAACCATCATTGGTTGCGTCCGCGTCAATCAAAGGGCCATCGAGATACAACCTCCCCCTGCCCACAATAAAAATGGCCACAGGGACATACAACGCATGTCCACGACAGCGTAAGGCGCGCGGCTAAATTCAATTGCAGCGTCTATGGAAGCAATTTGCGCATACTCAAAGAAGTCAAGTCACATGACTCAAACAAGGCACATAACCGAATCAACAATGGGTCACGTGCCATAGAATAAATAGTTGAATGGCAGAGAAGGAAGTTATCCGTGAGGAAACACATCACAGATAACCAAAAAATCGCAGATAATAACAGGATGGCATCAATGGTGAAAACCTGGAGGAGATATATCTAAAAATTATATATATATAGTGGATCCTATGAAGCAGAAGTATGACATGTCTAAAAAAGATCAGCCTATATCTCACACAACGAGGGATACCCCACAACATATAGACTCAGTTATAATATACAAGTGTGGACCTTAATTTTTCTAAAAGCTTATGTGTATCATGATAAGAATATATATAAATAAGACAAAACAACACTAATATATTCCTGAAAATATAAGTGAGAAAAAACCACCTGCGTGGTAGTGTATGAAGTATAACCAAAATATATATTGGTATACCAACAAATATGGAAAAAAATCCCCCGAATGTACACATCAAAAAATATATAAGCATATAACTAAGGGTGAAAAAGTGATGGAAGTGTGCAAAAGTGTGGGTGCAAAGTGAGAGAAAAAGAGGACAAGAAGGTGAAAAATTATATGCGTATATCCTGATGTGCATCATAAAACCTCCTGACAAAATGTGAAAAAAATGCGAAACATAAAAAAATATATACTTTAAAAGATATGGTCCCATGGACACTATTAAGTGCAAAAAAAAACTAATAATATCTCCCATAATGTGCATGTCCACACGTGTGAGGCCTATATATAAGCCCACTGGAGCAGCCAGATGCGAGATTTCAATTTTCCACTTCCAGGAACCACGGAACATTTCTGTCCTTTCTTCTTTTTATCCATTTTTATTCTTCCATCCAAGCCTATTTCACAAAAACATAAATAAATACAAAAAGTTAAAAGCACACACTAAAAACCATTGTTTGAAGACCAGGTAATATACCTGATCGAAGGGGTACTCCACAGAGAAGACTAATAGTATAGGAGACGAAAGAGAATAAGGGTAACATATACCAAACCTGATCTACAAAAATGAACTAAAGCTATTATATTCATTAAGGCCATAGGGAGACAACGTACCTAATCTATGGATCCACCTTGTTTCCTTTTGAGCCAAAGATTTTTTCCAATTCCTGCCTCTCACAGTCGGATATACCCGATCTATGCCTTTCACTTTCAAGAGGCTTGAATCACAATTATGCCTCAACTTGAAATGTCTTGGTATCGATTTAAGGTTAGAGACAAACCTTTCTTCCACTGCAGAGTCGATATCCAAGACGTGTTCACGTACACGTTTCTTCAGTTCCCTGGTGGTCATTCCAATGTAGATTTTCCCACATGGGCAGGTGGCATGATATATTATTCCACTCGTGGTACAATTAACCCTATGGGTGATCTTGAATATTTCGCCGCTTTGACTCTGAAAAGAATCACAATTCTCTACGTTAGGGCAGGCAATGCACCTACCACATGGAGAACATCCCCACCTCGGTCCCTTTGAGCCAAAGGCCTTTCCTGGTTGCTCACCAGTTTGATGGCTATGGACCAGCATGTCTCTCGGGCTTTTAGATCGTCTGAAGGTGATCGATGGTTCTACAGGTAAGTGCTTACTTAATTCCTTGTCTGTTAGTAAAAGTGGCCAATATTTCCGCAATATAGTATGAATCTTCTCCGACCTGCAGTTAAAAGTAGTGATAAACCGCGTGATCTTAGAGTCATGACAGCGTTTCTTTACTTGTAATAACTCACCCCGGTTCGTGCGTAAAGAGCGGTCCCGAGCTTTCTTTATGGCCCTATTAGTGTATCCCCTCTGTTGAAATCTAACTGATAGTTCTTTCATTTGTTTTTCTAGAGTGTCTGTTTCTGAACAAATGCGCCTGATACGCAAAAATTGTCCAACCGGGATGTTATTAATAAGGTGGCGTGGATGGGCAGATGAGGCATGTAACAAGGTGTTAGTTGAGGTCGGCTTTCTAAAGAGGTCTGTCTGGATATAACCCTCCTGATCCACTCTCAGTTCAATATCCAAAAATTCGATCTTGGACCTGCTGTACTTATATGTAAGTTTGACGTTATAAGGATTTTGATTAAGTTGGTGAATAAATTGTTCCAATTCCAGAACTGGACCCTGCCAGATCAAGAGAATGTCATCGATATATCGAGACCAAAAGTGTACTCTCTCAATATTTCTGGCAGGGTCTGTCATAAATATCTCTCTTTCCCATAGACCAAGGAATAAGTTAGCATAGGACGGCGCAAAGGCCGCCCCCATGGCCGTCCCTTGTAACTGGAGATAAAATGTCTCCTTGAAAACAAAGAAATTATGTTTCAATGCAAAATCAATCAAAATTATCAAAAACTCACAAAATTCCGGATCCAAATTACTCATAGCCAGGAACCTAGATACTGCCATAATCCCATCAGTATGTCTGATTGAAGTGTACAAAGACTCCACATCGCATGTTACCAACCACATATCCTGTTGTATATGTAGCCCATCAATCTTGCGCAGCAGGTCTTGGCTATCCCGTGTATATGAAGGCAAGGTTTCTACAAGGGGTTTAAGGAAGTGTCTATCAGTTGACATACCGGTTCCAACATGTTATTCACTCCTGACACAATTGGCTTACCTGGCGGATTCACTAGGTCCTTGTGCAATTTTGGGAGTAGATATAGAGTGGAATCATAGGTTCATCAACAGTCAATCCAGCTACTTGTTGTATGGTTAAAATCTCATCATCCTGTGCTTGTTTCAAAACAACTGAAAGTTCAGCCTTAAATTTAAGCAGAGGATTAAAGGTAAGTCGTTTATAACAAACAGAATCTCTCAGTTGATGAAAGGCCTCTCTTTCATACATCTTCTCTGGCCATACTACTATATTTCCACCTTTATCTGATGGCTTAAACACAACTCCTTTCATTTGTTGTAACTGATGTAATGTCTCTCTTTGGCCCTTCGTTAAATTATCTTTCTGAACCTTGAGTGGCACTTTCGCCTTTTTGGCCGAGACCAATTTGATAAACAAATCTATCTCCGGATGTTGTGTCAGTTGTGGAAACCTAGTAGACTTAGGGAGTAACGAAACCGGGTATTCACCCTCTCCTGATGTGTCCTGTTCATCCTGCAATTCTTGTAGAATTGTCAAAGTTTCTTGTTCTTGTGTGGAGTTCAATATATCCGTATCATCAGAATCTTTCTTAAAAAACTTATTAAAAGCCAACTTCCGACCAAAAAGCTGTAAATCCTTTACTAAAATAAAATGATCAAACTTAGAACTAGGATAAAAGTTAAACCCCAAACTTAGTACTTCCATCTGATTTACAGTTAATTGAATATCCGAAAGATTCACTACCTTCAAATTGGAAGATGTCCCCTCCTCACGTCCACGATCTCTCCTCTTGTTTTTCACATTTTGTGTATCAGAATCAATGTATCTTTTCCCTTTTCTGATAGGGTATCTATTGCTGCCGCTCTGTGACGTGTTTGTACTAGTTGATGATGTAGATGAAATAGATACACTCCTTTGTCGTGACATTACATGTTAATCCCTCCACTTGTACATTCTGTTACTTTCTTTGTCTGTCATATCGCGTTGAAATTTTTTTAGTCTTATTAACAGATAGTTGGTCCCCCCATTCTTGGGTCCAACCATCCATCTCTTTTTCTAGGGCAGCTAATTCATCTTTGGAACACTCTGACTGTAGTATGTTCAAGTTCAACTCAATCTCACGTTCAATCTCATTTAAAGTCTTTCCATTTTCAGAGACAATCAGTTCCAAAAAGGTTTTAGAGCAGTGCCCACATGCTGCCTCCCCACTTCGACAAAAATTGCTCATCTTTAATAGGGAATGATGGAAAAACTTGCACCGGAAGTCCTCTTGGGATTAAATCCCTAGATAAATAATTTTGTAGAGTAATCTTTATCCACCAAAATCTCATACGTCTATGTAACATAGTTTTCAAATTTCTCTTTAGTACCCCTTTCTGACTATTTTCACTGGGCACTGTGGATTCAATACTAAAAACATCCATCGCCTGGTTGGTCCAGGACGTATGTCTTCTACGGAAATCCATCTCACAAATGAGGGAACAATAAGGTCAATACCTGTGAAAAACACACAGTACAAATCAACTCAATAGCCTATGATAGCAGACCTACAATGTGCACACCAAAACCACGGCATAAAGTTCTACAAAAAAGAGGTATGTACCAGCATCATTCAAGAAATCCAAATGATTATATTATAACAACAATCTTTATTAATTACACAAATTACCAAGATAAAAAATATATTAAAATCTCCACAAAATGCACAGTGAACTGATACAAGTGAGGGACAACTGTTCAAAAGGGCTAGCACTAACACATTCTAGGTGTAACCAAGCACATTACCGCATCATGGCAGCAGAATCCCCGTAGTTGTTGTCACAAATACAGCTTAACAAAGCTAGGTACATAATGCATACAACACTGCCACTAACAGCCCATGTATATCACTGCCCAAAACAGTGTCCCTCACTTACCCTACGCGTTTCCCAAAAAGCTTTGTCAGGGGAAAGGTAAGTCGTCCCCTGACAAAGCTTTTTGGGAAACGCGTAGGGTAAGTGAGGGACACTGTTTTGGGCAGTGATATACATGGGCTGTTAGTGGCAGTGTTGTATGCATTATGTACCTAGCTTTGTTAAGCTGTATTTGTGACAACAACTACGGGGATTCTGCTGCCATGATGCGGTAATGTGCTTGGTTACACCTAGAATGTGTTAGTGCTAGCCCTTTTGAACAGTTGTCCCTCACTTGTATCAGTTCACTGTGCATTTTGTGGAGATTTTAATATATTTTTTATCTTGGTAATTTGTGTAATTAATAAAGATTGTTGTTATAATATAATCATTTGGATTTCTTGAATGATGCTGGTACATACCTCTTTTTTGTAGAACTTTATGCCGTGGTTTTGGTGTGCACATTGTAGGTCTGCTATCATAGGCTATTGAGTTTTTTTTCTACATAGTTATTAGATCTCCCCTCAGTCGTCTTTTTTCTAAAGTAAATAACCCTAATTTTGATAATCTTTCTGGGTACTGTAGTCCACCCATTCCAGTTATTACTTTAGTTGCCCTTCTCTGAACCCTCTCCAGCTCTGCTATGTCTGCCTTGTTCACAGGAGCACAGAACTGTACACAGTCCTCCATGTGTGGTCTGACTAGTGATGTGTAAAGTGGCAGGACTATGTTCTCATCACGGGCATCTATGCCTCTTTTGATGCAACCCATTATCTTATTGGCCTTGGCAGCAGCTGTCTGACACTGGTTTCTACAGCTTAGTTTGCTGTTCACTAAAATTCCTAGGTCCTTTTCCATGTCAGTGCTACCCAGTGTTTTACCATTCAGTATGTACTTGTGACTTGCATTATTCCTTCCCATATGCATAACCTTACATTTGTCAGTGTTAAACCTCATCTGCCACTTTTCTGCCCAAGCCTCCAGTCTATCCAAATAAAAAACATACCTCCAAAAATTTCACCTCCAAAAAAATTTAATAAAAAATTATCAAAAAGTGAAATGGTACCAATAAAATGTGTAACAAATTATAGTGTGCATGTTCTCCTGTTACCCCTTGTGAAAATGAGAGCCTAAAGCAACATTTTCTTGTAAAAATGTAATTTTTCATTTTCACAGCCAAGTATTCCTGAAATTTATAGAATGCTTGTTGGGCCAAAGCGCTCACTCTACCCTTTGATAAATTCTTTGAGGGATGTAGCTTCCAAAATGGGGTTATTTTTGTGGGTTTCCTTTTTAGGGTATTTTAGGGTCCCTTCAGAAGGGACATGGCTCCCGAAAACTATTCTAGCACAATGTGCCCTCCAGAAACCATATGGTGTTCCCTGCCTTCTGAGTACAGCTGTGTGCCCATGTAGAGGTTTACGATCACATATGTGGGGTTTATGTAAACTGCAAAATCAGGGAAATAGATATTGAGGCTCGTTTTGCTTTGTTACAGGAGAAATGGATTCAAATGAAGAATATGCACAAATAATGACAAATTAAATTTCACCTGCATTTTGCTCTAATATCTATGTAACACCTAACGGGTTAACAAAGTTTCTAAAATCAGTTTTGAATAACTTTTGTTTGGCTGTTTGCAAGAGTAGATAGCCCCTTTAATGGCCGGCACATTTCACCTCTTGTGATTTAAGAGTTTAGCATATATGACTATGCTGACCAATCCCAGCCCACTGGCACCTCTGTATGTGGTCCAGCCCTCTTCCTAGATGCCAGAGCATCAAAGGTCTTGACCCGTGCTTGTCTCCTGAATTCCGCTTCTTGTCTGATCCTTGCCTGCTCTGTCTTGACTCTTTTGCTGCTGACCAATGTTGCCTGACCTGTACCTGTGCCGCCTGCCCTGACCCATTGCTTGTTCAACTTCGTCTTTGCCTCATCCTTTGGTCGTGCACTTTTGTTCCTTGTTACAACAGCTTGTTGACTATGACTGTACTTCTGGTACCTTTCTCTGGTACCCCCTGGTGAGTCTGGGCCAGCTGCTTTGTGTTCCAATCCACCTCAAGATGTAGCAACCCGGTGTTCCCATCTGTAAAGTCTATCCCCACCATCAGGGGTACTGTGAAGAATGAGGGGTTCACTTAGACAATGCCCTTAGAGGTGGTTGGACACGTGGCACAGTGGGTTCACACCTATTGGTTCATGACACTTCCTAGATCAATTTTCCCCTTTTTTTATCCACTATGTTTTTGGTGGTAGCCTTCAAGTGTTTAGTCAAGTGTTTCATTATAAGATTTCCCTCTAGTGGTGGCCTCAAACTTTTCAATTACTGCTTCAAGAGGGGCCTGGATGTATTACTGGAGGGTAATAATATTACAGGTTATAGTTACTAGAGATGGGTCGTTGATCCAGGGAGTTATTCTGATGCCTGATTGGAGTCGGGAAGGAATTTTTTTCCCCTAAAATGGGAAAAATTGGCTTCTGCCTCACAGGTTTTTTTGCCTTCCTCTGGATCAACTTGCAGGATAACAGGCCGAACTGGATGGACAAGTGTCTTTTTTCGGCCTTAAAACTTATGTTATAAATTATGGTACTATGCTTTTTCATAATAAGATCTTCCCCTGGTGGTAGTTTTGAATTGTTCAATCAGTGGTTCTTCATGAGGGTTTTTTTTATTATCTATTGCTATGCTGGTTTTCCCACATAATGTTTTTTTCTGAAATGGAGACATGCAATCTAGTATCCTTTTAAAAAACGAAAGAAAAATTGAGTGTCCCATAACAGGAATCCAGTTCTTCTGGGTAAGTACCCTTTAACAGACCTCAGCAAATAAAATTTGCTTGGCTGCCTGAGAGGCCTTGGTTGGTGTACCATTATGGAGAGTGCTGAGGAGATTCACCAGTGTGAAGAGTTCTACATCTAAGATAATCCTCCTCTCGTTATGCAAAACAGCTTTTATTCCAAAAAAGAAACAGAAAGCCTCTCATGCCACCAGACATTAAGTCTCAATCCAATAACTTTTAAATAGGCATTGAAGCATAACTTAGATTGTCTCACACCAGTGTAGAGAAAACTGGCTTGGTTAGGCGAGAGGCTTTGGTCTTGATCCTACTTCTCCATATGCAGAGCGCTTAGTAGTCGTGAGCGTGAGGAGTGTTGTAGGTCAGACAAAGCTCCTCTTGATTTCTGGGAAAAAGATATGCAAATCATTAGCTTGCCTTTTATAAAGAAAAAAGCTAATTTGAAAGGAAATGTATGCAAAGTAGCTTTCCTTTCAAATTATCGTGTTTCCTTTCCTGCTCTTCTTTTTCAAAGAAACTCAGAGGAGCATTGTCTGGCCTGCAATACTTCTCACACTCACACCTATTGGGTGCTTTCCCTAAGTAAAAATAGTACCCCCAGATCCCAACCAAGGCGTCTCATCTAGCTAAGCCAGTTTTCTGTCTTGCACTGATGAAGGACAATCTAAATTATGCTTCAAGGCCTGTTTAAAAGGCTAAGCAATTAGGTATTGGATTGATACTTAGCATCTGTGGCATGAGAGGGTTTCTCTTTGAAGAAAAGCTTATTTGCATACCCAGAGGAGAATTTGTCATGGTTGTAAGGTGAGTGTCTCATTCCGGCAGAATCCATTTGTATCTGAATTGAATTTATTTGCTGATTGGAACAAAAGTAATTTTTAAAATTTACTCATCCTTAAAGAAGAAAAAATGTTATTCTCTGACCTGCAAGAAAGGCACATGATGTAATCTGCATTGAATGTAATTTTCTTATCAGTGTCTGTATTTGTGAGTTATATCTCCCTGATGCTTCTCATCTGTGTCATGTGACCAGCAATCAGACTCACCAACTCACACAGCATCTTATGTGTGGACAGAAAGTCTATTTCTCTATGCATTCCTATGGGAGCATCACTCTCAGTCGCAGAGGAATGAATAGAGAAGTAACTGGCTTCCTGTCCTGCGTCAGTTGGAGTTTAGA
The DNA here is from genome assembly GCA_900303285.1 of Rhinella marina. Lineage (NCBI taxonomy): Eukaryota > Metazoa > Chordata > Amphibia > Anura > Bufonidae > Rhinella > Rhinella marina. Next base: position 17,482 of record ONZH01001827.1, on the reverse strand, counting down.
GAGTTAGTCACATGACCCAGCTACAATTAGAAGAGAGGGGATAACTCACAGATACAGTCACTGGTAAGAAAATTACCTTCACTACAGATTACATCATGCACCTTTCTAACAGGTCAGAGAATATATTTTTTTGCAGGAGTTCTACTTTAATTGTATCATAGTGTAATAAACCATATATGACATTGAGTTAGCTGTATAGCCTGAATATTGACAGGTTTACAACTTCCATTAGAGAATTACTTTGAAATATAATAGCCCTAATGTAAAAATCATATAGAAGGCACTAGCAATACTAAGAATGGTATAAAAACCTTGTGTAATGAAAATGCAGACGCTACTCCTTTTGTTCTACATTGTTACTGATTATTGTAGGGCTAGCTCAGGTGAATGTAATGATACCTTTCACTTACCAATCCTGTGCTTCATTCTGTAGAAAAAGTATTTAATCCATATGCAAATTAGCAGTGAGGGCCACTCTTTGCACCGTTGCTCCTCCTATATCCTCTGTCAGCCCCTCCTTCTCCTTCTTTATTGACAGTGTGTAACAGCGGTGGCTGTGCGCTGCTGTTATCCTGCTCACCACCGCGGATCTGGGCACCGTGTTCAGCAGTGACCTGCTACCTGTGCCTCCCCATTTACAGCTGCAGTCCTGGGCTCTGTCCTTGCAGGTACTGTTTGTTCTGGGATCCACTCCACAGTTTCCCTTCAGTCCTGGGCAAAGCATGCTTGCTGCATCTTCCCTGCAGCTCTTCCTTAAAGGGGTATTCCCATCTCACAAATCTAGTTTGTATAGTTAGATATAGCCATACCAATATTATTACTAATAGAATGTATTTATATAAAATGTACTATTTAGAAGATTTCCCTATTTGCATATCCATTGTCCCACACACATCAATCAGGCCGTTGCCCCTAGTTACGACCACCGTGGCCATGTAATAGTGGTGGTCAGCTTATTCTTGTTCAAACCCGCTCTGAGGTAACTGATGTATTGTGAACGCACATTACATCAGCATGCGGAGACACATCTTAGGGTTGTAGCATTTTGTCTGCGCTTCCAAAACGCAGAGAAACAGATCCTGTTCCAAGATCAATTCATCTCTATGGAGCAGGATCCATTTATAAAGTCTGCGTTTTGGATGGATCCTGACCATTGTGTTTTGGACCGGTAGCGTCCAAAGCGCAGATGTGAAAGTACCCTAAGATGTGTTTGCGCATGCTCATGTAATGTGCGTTCACAATACAGCAGTTACCTCAGAGCAGGTTTGAACAAGAGCAAGCCGGCCTCCACTACTACATGGCCGCGGTGGTCGTAACCGGGGCAACGGCCTGACTGATGTGTGTGGGACAATGGATATACAAATAGGCAAATCTTCTAAACGGTACATTTTATATAAATACATTCTATTAGTAATAATATTGGTATGGCTATATCTAACTATACAAACTACATTTCTGAGATGGGAATACCCCTTTAAGGGCCAGCACGTGTCACTTCCTGTGCTTCATGGATTAGATCCTGTGACCTTTCTGGCCAATCCTAGCCCTCCTGCTTGAGGTATCATTTTATCTGTGCTAACCCTACAAGGCATGGTGCCTGGTTTAAGCAGAAATGTTGAGATGACATACTCCATTTAAACTGTACCCCGCTTTGCTGTGCTGTTTTATCAAATAATTGCTTTTTGCTCAAGATCTTTCACCAAGACTGTGATATACAATAACTTGGCGAACCAGCCAGGAAGAACACTTGTGACGACTCCCTCCAGAAGAACATGAAGATTTCAATCAGATGTATTCACCCATTTATTACCAGATATGAAGAGAGAGAGACAAATAGAATGGACAATGTATAAGATCAATTTATATTTTTCCAAAATGTTCTTTTTCGATCAGCAAGGTATTTACTAGAGGCTCCATGACTATTCATTGGCAGTACTAGTAACCTTAATAACCTGTGCTCTATTATTAGTGCTTACCCCATTTGGTGGAGACTACAAGGTTCTTTCTGAGGCCTTACATAGAAGAGGTTACAGAATAGCCTTGCACTGCTAAACATGGACATTTTTCAGTCTTCATCCCTATAATGTGTTACAAGACCAACACAAAAACTTAGAGGACAACAAGGGAAAGGTTCCTTCTCTTAAACACGTATCCCATCAACACTCTCTCACCTTCACGACTTGTTTCTCTCCTCCTACTTGTTACCTTTACTCTCTCCTTGACCAGTTCTCCTTTTCAGACACTTGCCTCCGTGATCTCTCTTGTGCCCTCTTTAAATAAAACTTGAAAGCCTCCTTCTATCACCATCATGTACACTCTTGTGCTTCTCCATTTTCTACAATGTTCTCCTATAGTCAATTGAACACTGTCCTACTCTTTAAGCCTCACATTCAATCTCCACTGTACTCATGGTATTCTCCTCTTATACCTTCTAGACCAAGGATCAGTAACTTCAGGTGCTCCAGATGTTCTGAAACTACAACTCCCAGAATGCTCCCTTCACTTCTATGGGAGTTGTGAGAACAGCAGAGCATGTTTTCATGCTAGAAGTTGTAGTTTCTCAGCAGCTGGCGTGCCGAATGTTGCTGATCCCTGTTCTAGACAGTCCTGTCTTCAGGACTTCTGTGGCTCTCCGACCAGTGTTATCCCTCCAGCAAACTTTTTTGCTGCATTAGTTTCTGCAACAATGATATTGTTGTTGGTGGATGTTTTAATCTACAAGATTGCATAGGGCTAGGGCTACACGGCGACAGTTGTCGCGCGGCTTCTTGTCGCTCAATTACAATTTTCATAATGGAAGTCTATGGTGTTGCACTGCGACATGTGACATGCTGCGACTGCGGCACGACAGTCGCAAAAATCCATCCAAGTTGGATTTTTCTGCGACTGTCGTGTTGCAGTCGCAGCATTTCGCATGTCGCAGTGCGACACCATAGACTTCCATTATGAAAATTGTTGTGCGACATTGGTGTGACATCAATGTCGCGCGACACATGTCGCCGTGTAGCCCTAGCCTAAAACAGAAACACATGACTGCCATATCAGACTACACAAAGTTTGTTTGTAGTCCATTACCATGGAGACACATTTGACTGGATTGGAGCAAAATGCTATTGTATTCCCTACTTAATCAGCTTTGCAAACATTTAAAAACTTCAAAATTAGTTTTGATCATTAGGTCTACAGGGTTTGGGTAGAACCTGAGAAATAAAAATAGGAACCAATTTCAGTATCTCAAGAACTTATACCGCCAGTACACTTAAAGCGAAAGTTTCAGACCAGGGTCTGCATCAATACCTGGCAGAACTGGTCAAGCACCAGGGCCCTGTTCGGTAAGGGGAGAAGCAGCTGCCCAGTGCAGGCAGCAAGATGTAGTGCAATGTCTGTGCCAGGCAGCTGTCTGCGAGGAAGAACCCCAAAGTCATCATGGAAATGGGGTTTAGTGAGAACACATAGAGAGGTACTGTACTGAGTGGGAGCAACAAAGGGGCATTGCTACTTTGGGGCACTATTAACAAAAGGGTCATGAAAGAGGCTCTATGACTGAGTTGAGGCAATAAAGAAGGTACTAATACTTAGAGGGGCATAAAGCGTGCCCAGTTACTGTGTGAAGACAATAATTGGAGCATTATTACTAAAAGTAGCCATTGTTACTAAGTGGAGGCAATAACGGGGGCATTATTACTGAGGGGTGCATAAAAGGGTCACTATTACTGAGAGCAAAGGGGTCCCTATTACTTGGGGGATGCAAAAAAGGGGGAACTCTCACTGAGCGGTGCATAAAAGGGGCACTGTTATTGACATTAAAGGGGTTTTCTAGTTGCACAAAAATATAAATAACACCAGCAATCAACCTTACTGCATTATATAAGTCATATTGTGATGTGACCCACACCCAGTGTATAAATCCTAGTGCAAGACTCATCTCCTCCCAGCTGGAACATCACAGATATCAGATATAAACAGGGCCTGGAAGCCCTATTAGTATTCAGTAGCATACATAGAAACATAGAACATTGACGGCAGAAAAAGCCCACCTAGTCCATCTAGCCTGCCCTTTTATTATCCTTTATTGTTATCTTAGGATAGATACATGTTTATCCCAGGCATGTTTAAATTCAGTTACTGTGGATGTATCAACCACCTCTGCTGGAAGTTTCTTCCAAGCTTCTACTACTCTTTCAGTGAAGTAATATTTTCTAATGTTGTTCTTGATTTTTCCCCCAGCTAACCTCAGATTGTGCCCCCTTGTTCTGTGTTCAGTTTCTTATTAATAACCCTTCCCTCCAGAACTTTATTCAGTCCTTTAACATATTTAAAGGTTTCCGTCATGTCCCCCCTTTCTCTTCTTTCCTCCAGACTATACATATTAAGAACTCTGAGTCTTTCTTGATAAGTTCTATGCTTTAGACCTTCCACCATTTTTGTAGCTCTTCTTTGGACCCGTTCTATTTTAGCAATATCCTTTTGCAGGTGAGGTCTCCAGAATTGAACACAGTATTCCAGATGTGGTCTCACTAGAGCTCTATACAGAGGGATCATTATCTCCCTCTTTCTGCTTGTTATACCTCTAGCTATATGTAGCCAAGAATACGATTTGCTTTCCCTACTGCCTGGCTGCATTGGTTACTCATTTTGAGGCTGTCAGAGATGACTACCCCCAAATTCTTCTCTTCTGAGGTCTTTGTTAGCACAGAACTACCAACACGATACTCAGATAGAGGATTTCTTCTCCCCAAGTGCATTATTTTACATTTGGAAACATTGAACTGCAGTTTCCATTGTTTTGACCACTTATCTAATAAAGATAAATCATTCTCCATATTACAGACACCTCCTGAAGCATCAACCCTATTACACACTTTTGTGTCATCAGCAAACAAGCAGACCTTCCCTACCAAGCCGTCCCTTATGTCACTTACAAACATGTTAAACAGAGCAGGACCCAGAACAGATCCTTGTGGCACCCACTTGTAACCAGCCTCTCCTCAGAATACACTCCATTAACAACAACCCTCTGGTGCATACATTGAATACTAATGAAGCTGTTTTGCATATGGGTTATGCGAGGGGCCCTCTTCCAGCACGTATACTTTTACTAAAGAATTTAACAGGTCTTGATCAGGATTTGAACTCCAGACCTTCTGTATGTCAAGCAGAGGAGTCACTATTACACTACAGACCTGCTCTGTTGGAAGGGCTGAATTTTCTGTTGTGAGAAAGCTATTTTCTTCAAAGGGATAACACTAAATAAACAGTTGATTACTTAAGTGAACGGGAAAAAATAAATACTGAATAATGACGTACGTTTATTAAAACCAAAATTGTGGTGTAAAAAAGTCGCACATTACGGTGCAAGCCATACATGCTCCTTATGATTTGACTTTTTAGGCTTCTCACCACTTTTCCAAAATAATGAGAAACCTGTGCTGTTCCTGCTTTTGAATCCAGAAACTTTAGGTTCCTGGCCCTTCTGGGATAGACATCGGAAATGCGTAGGTCAGCTCAGAACAAGGCGCTGTTTTTTTTTCTTTGTACTGCTGTGATTTTTATTTCTTACAAATAATTCTGGATTTTATTAAATGATGGATTATGTTTATTCCCTCTGAAGGGTAACTTTTGTAGGTGGACTGTATTTAGAAAGTGGGATTTATATTGGTAAGTTCATACGTATCAGTGTCAGCTAATTATCTCTTAATTTCTTTTACATAATAAGAAGTGTCCATTACCATGATCGCGCCCCCTTTATCAGCATGTTTTATTGTGATGGTTTTGTAATTTTTTAATGTTTTATGTGCCGAAAGTTCAATATTGGTAAGGTTGGAACGTTCCAATATAAATCCCACTTTCAAAATACAAAAAGAAATACAGACCTTTCTAGACTTTCACCTTTCTAAAGGGACAATTGATAAATCGACCTTCATATTCTTACGCAATGAACATCCGATTACACCTGTCATTTATACTTTACCTAAAATACATAAAAACCTCTGAGAGCCGCTGGGCCATCCAATAGTAACATCTACAGACTCCATTTTAGAACCAATTTCCATTTTTTTAGAGAAGATATTCACCCATTTGACTCGCCAAACCAAGACCTATCTACTGGATATGTCCCATTTTCTCAAGATTATTTCCACATTACAACACATTCCTTCTGATTGTTTCCTAGTTACATTGGATGTAAACAGTTTATACACTTCCATTTCACATGACAAAGGAATTCAAGCTGTTACCTCATTTCTAACTACATCTCCCTTGTCCATGTCACAACAGTCCTTTTGTATCCATTTGCTTCATTTTTTTTTACACAAAAACTTCTTTATGTTTGGTGATGATTTTTTTTATACAAAAAAACGGGATCACTATGGGGGCCGATGTGGCCCCACTCAGTGCTAATATATTAATGGCCAAATTTGAAGAAGATCTAGTATATTCCCATGAATTACATATATCACACACATGTGACCGTTTGGCGCAGGTATATAGATGACATATTTTGCATTTGGACAGATAACAGAGATTCCTTCAATACTGACTAAGACCTTCAGTTTATGGCTCATGTAGACACCTTCAACATCAATTTTCTCTGCTAGCTGAGAAGTTTACTTTGTAAGGAAGAAAATAGAGTAACTCAGAATAACTGTACTCCTAAAATGTCATTGCCTCCTCGTCTACCTTTAGTTGTCACATATCATCCATTTATACCTAAGATACAATGGATTATACAGAAACATTGGCCACTTCTTAATAAATTTTACCACAATATGCCAGAGTTCACGAGACCTATCAGAATGTGTTATAAACGCCCCAAGAATCTATGCGATACACTAGTTAAGGTTAATATTGGCCCTCTCAAAACTCGACCCAAGCTACATTGTCTTCTCCTAAAACTGGCACATTTCCATGTCTAACTTTTGCAAAATGTACCAACATCACGAAAGGAAATACATGCACTCACCCACTTTCAGGTCAAATTTATTACATACGGGGTTTTTATACTTGTGCCACATTCTTTGTTGTCTACTTGATTATCGTTTGCCGGCAGCAGAATGTTCCATTTAAACAGTGCTCTGCTGCCGGCAAACAATGATTCTGTATGAGGACGAGTGATGGCATAGCGATCACTGCTCCCCATACTGTGGAGGAGATCGCTGTGTGTAAATGTAGAGGTCTCCTCCACTGACAAGTAGACGATTGTTGGGAAGGAACGCTTCTTTCCTGACAATCGCCTGCTCAATTTAGCATCTAAAGGGCCTTAAAAAAGGCTTTTTGTACAGAGGATGATGCGGTGAGCAATTGCCCTGTATAAAGGTGGCCAGCGATCAGCCAATAGACACGCAAATGCTTGTTTTTCTGTAAATTTAATCTAATATGTGCACATTAAAATGGTCATTTGTCGGCAGCATGGCACCTCACATAATCCGAGAATGTGCTGCTGACAATCATGGAAACGAGCAGCCGCATGAACAGTCGTAATTAATGAATGGTCGTTTATACAACCGTTCATTTGGGCAGTTATCTGCTCATGTAAAAGGTCCGATCTGCATGCTGGAGCTCAGTTTCTAGACTGATCTACACTAATTCAGAGAAACTGAAATGCCAATGAGACAGGGGACAATCAGATCTATTGATCATTTATTTACACATAAGTTTTTAACAACCGTGATTTGATCCATCAAAGTTCCTGATCGCTTAAAAAGGTTATCCCAAGACTAATATAAAATATGAAAATCAGACATCATATAGTTCATGGCAATATCTTTCTAACAAAGCTAGAACCAGCTCTGTACCTCACATGGATCCAGAGATCTCCACATTCATTGCTCTGCTAGATTTATATCAAGCTGACAGCTCAATGGGTGTGTCTTTTCTGCTGCAGCTCAGGGGCGTGTCCATGCTCTGCCTATCACAGCTCGGGGGCGTGTCCATGCTCTCCCTATCACAGCTCGGGGGCGTGCCTCAGCTCTCCCTATCACAGCTCAGGAGGCGTGTCTCAGCTCTCCCTATCACAGCTCGGGGGCGTGTCTCAGCTCTCCCTATCACAGCTCAGGGGGCAGTTGAAGGATAAAACTGAGCATGTGCGGCCATCTCAGTGAGCAGGACGGAGAGATAAGAAAAAGACCAAACAGCAGGTGGTGCTATACAGATACATTTTATTGAATATTTCAGTAGCTATACAAAATTTTTAACTACAATGCAATTGCAATTACAAAAATATTCAGATGCAGGTGCTAGTTTTTCTTGAGCCAACCCCTTAAATGAATCAATAAAAATACATTGATATCATAGCTAATAAGGCATGCACGGGCCGGTTTAATTGTTGAGATCACTTTTTGGGGCAGTCCTGAGGAAGGACACATCTGTCGCTGTCGGGTAGGCGGTAGTAGCCTTTTTTACATGCACATCCAACTTTACAAGACATTTCGCAGATTTCCTTAGGGTCAACGCAGACAAACTGGCAGTCATTGCCACAGCCATTTGTCGTGTTCCCCTTGCAGCACTCTTCTATCGTCACACATTTCCCGTGCCCGTCATCTACAGTGCCTGTCGGGCAGGAACACCCTACATTGCACCCCTCAGTATCGCATATAGGATTCGGGTTTTTACAGGTTGGACAATCATTGGCTGCAAAAAAAATAAATAAATAAAGTAGAATGAAGAATGAGCTTAAAGGGTGAACATGATTAACAAAACCAGCACCACCCATGGTCCTGGTCTGCATGGGCCACAGCCGCTCTGCTGCGTTCACTTCAGTACAGTTGTGGCCTTTTTTATATTTTTAGGAAAGCCGCCATGTATTTTCTTGTACTGGACAATCACTTTGATTTAGGTAAGGATTTCTGGTAAAACAACAGTTGCAGCCATTCACAAATTTGCAGGGATTGACCTTAATTTTTAAATTTATACTGTCCCGGGACAAAACTGGATGGGTGTTATGTAAGCCCCTCCAATAGCCGGGCAGTGCTGGTGGGTACACACAAGGCCTCGGCTCATGGTACAGGTTGCACGATGATAATGATCCAATTGCGCCACTTACATCGATCTCCAGGGCAGTAGTATGTATGTATGTGTTGTAGTAGTAGTGTAGTATTGTATGTGTACTGTTGTATATGTATACTGTATGTGTGTAGTATTGTATGTGTACTGTTGTATATGTATACTGTATGTGTGTAGTATTGTATGTGTACTGTTGTATATGTATACTGTATGTGTGTGTTATGTATGTGTATTGTATGTGTGTGTATTGTGTGTATGTGTATTGTATACTGTATGTGTGTGTATGTATGTACTGTTGTAGTTATATTGTATGTGTGTGTATGTATGTGTATGTGTATATGTATACTGTGTGTGTACTGTTGTATATGTATACTGTATGTGTATGTATGTGTATGTATATGTATACTGTATGTGTATATGTATGTACTGTACTGTTGTGTGTACTGTTGTATATGTATACTGTATGTGTGTAGTATTGTATGTGTACTGTTGTATATGTATACTGTATGTGTATGTACTGTTGTATATGTATATATGTATATTGTATGTGTACTGTACTGTATGTGTATGTGTACTGTTGTATATGTATACTGTATGTGTGTAGTATTGTATGCGTACTGTTGTATATGTATACTGTATGTGTGTAGTATTGTATGTGTACTGTTGTATATGTATACTGTATGTGTGTAGTATTGTATGTGTACTGTTGTATATGTATACTGTATGTGTGTACTGTGTGTGTCTTGTTGTGTGTGTACTGTTGTATGTATATACTGTTGTATAACAGTAACAATATGTTGTAAGTTGAGTCCTGTAGTCCTGTAGGATTTAGAAGGGTGAGGTTCACAATTCATTAGTAATTGTGATGAAATCCTTTCGCTCAGTCTCTTAAAGGTTATGTTCACATGGCTCAGATTCGCTCTGGACAGATACACTGTGTATTTTTTAGAAAATCCACAATTGAAATCTGAGATGAAAAATATGGACCACAATTGGAACAAAAGATGTACTGAGGGGGTGGACCACAAAAATCTAATGTGTATGAGAGCCCTATGGTAACGATTCTGTGCTCTCCAGCCCCTTCTGCCACAGAGGATCCTGTGATGTCATCAGTGATGTCATAGGGTTCCCTAGATAGATAGGTCATCAATAGATAAACATCGAAGACACCCTTTCATGGGGGTCTAATACTTACCATCAGATCCCTGGGTAGATATGAGTACAAGAAGACCTGTAAAAGAAGAACACAAAAGTCTGATATAATCAGAGCAAAGTCCATAGAAAATATATAATGAGGGAGGTTGTAAATGGCATCCTGGTATATCCACCATAGAGGCACACCACATGACTGCTATTGGGCCCAGGGGGAGGAGGGGGCCCCAGGGCTGAATTCCTCTTCCGTCAAAAATCCACCACATTTTCCTGCAGCTGTCACTAGGGAAAGCTCAGAGCAAAGACATTTTCACAGCTGCCATTACATTTAATGATAACTGTATAAATTCCTATGCACTCAGCTCCCCCTAGTGGTAGCTGCAGGCTATTCTGCTTATATAACTCCCATAAAAGTGAATGGGAGGTACGGGAACGGATTTACACACTGTTATACAAGCGGGAGTGGACCCACTCTGCCACTGCCCGGCTAAACCCTGGAGGGGCATGACTAAGTCACTGTAATTAGGCACAGTGGCACCGGCACGGACCCCTGGGCTAACACACATACTGTATACCTAAGGCTGAGCTCCACTTTCTGTTCCGTTATAGGAGCAGAAGAACGGAAAGGTCGGATTTGGCCCATAACTGAGCGTAACAAAGCCTATGGACCCCATAATCTATAATGGGATCCATTAGGCTTCCTAGACGCTACAAAAACCTTCCCCTGAACTAAAACCTAACGGACCCCATTATAGTCTATGAGGTCCGTAGGCTCCGTTATGTGCCAAATCCGTCTTTTCAATTCTTATGTTGCTATAACAAAGCAGAAGAATGGAAAGGCAAGGGCAGATGTGACAGCAGCCTCGCATAAATTTTTATTCTCTGACCTGTTAGAAAGGTGCATGATGTAATCTGTAGTGAATGCAATCTTCTTATCAGAGACTGTATTTGTGAGTTACCCACTCTCTTCTTATTGTAGCTGTGTCATGTGACCAACTCCCTGACCTCCAACTGACCCAGGACAGGAAGTCAGTTACTGCTCTATTCATTCCTATGAGTGAGGCTTCCATAGGAATACATAGAGAATTAGACTTTCTGTCCACACATAAGGTGCTGTGTGAGTTGGTAAGACTGATTCCTGGTCACATGACACAGAATCAGGGAGATATAACTAACAAATACAGACACTGGTAAGAAAATGACATTCACTACAGATTACATCATGTACATTTCTAGCAGGACATGGAATAACATTTTTTGCAGGAGTTCTTCTTTAAAGCTGACCATCTCTTGCACCCTAAAGAGACAAAGAGACAGGTGACAAGACAGCGACAGAGGTCCCCCTAAAGACAAGTGCATGTTCCCGAGGTGGGACCCACATTTATCAAACATTTATGGCATATACAGGAGAGGTAAAGTTTAGAGCTGGCTCAGCATGCATGGTGGAGCTGCATTCCCTGGATTTAATGGAAGCCATTATGGCACCAAATGCGGCAAAAGGCTCAGTGGACACAGCATGCATGTGGAACTTGGATTCCCTGTATTTTGTGGGGGCCAATATGGCATATAACAGGAAGTATTTAGTGTTAGGTTCCTGTCCTAGAGAGATCGCCTTGACAAATAGCTTTGTAGTTATAGTTATAAAATGAGCGTAGCACTAGCACCAGAATATTTCTTATAACTACGGTATTATTGTATATTATTTGTGTTTGCATTGTATTTTTTGTCTTTTTGTCTTGGCATATCGTGTGATTATGTCATCAATGCTTGAAATGTGACCACCCCTTTAAGGGACTGCTGTGTGGAAAACTGGGAAGAAATTACCTTGCCTCATACAGTGACTCATTTATACAATGCTAGTAAATTAAATATTAAAAACTAATGATTTCTAACAGGTAATTATTATGAGGCAATCAGTTTTTTTGTATATGTTATGGAACATTTCTATATACAGTGTACTAAATCGATATACTGATCAGGTATGCAACTCACTCAGGGATGCAATCAGCACCACGGTTGTTCGCACCATCTTTAGGTTCAAACTTTTTCCTGTAAATAATTGATTAATCAGAGATCAGCAAATGTATTCACAGGATTCAAATGTTGTCTCATAAAAATGTAAAAAATGAACATGAAACATCGTATAGTACATGACAATCTCTTCCTAACAAAGCTAGAACCAGCCCTGTACCTCACATGGGTCCAGAGATCCCCACATTTATTGCTCTGCTAGATTTATTTTAAGCTGGCAGCTCAGGGGAGTGTACTCTCTCAGGGGGAGTGTCCTTTATACTGCAGTTGGAGGCAGTTGAAGGATGGAACTGAGCATGTGCGGCCATCTCAGTGAGGAGGACAAAGAATTTTGAACAAGAGCAAACAGCAGGTGGTGCTATACAGGTAGATTTAAGTGGTTTGGAAAATGTAGAATATTTTTCATAAGACAACCCCTTTAAAGGTGAGAGACAAGGTTTATTTAAGTGGTTCTCTCCCTTTAATTCCTTGTGATGTCGTTGGCTAGTGGTACCAGGCCATGTTCCTAAGGTCTGAAGCAACTGTACATTCTGGCTGAAGACCAGATGCTTTAAAACTTCTAGACATGTAACAAAGAGCTCCAGTAAGAAGTTTTGTGATTAGATAGATGGATAGATACTGTATTTTATCACACTTTACTAAACTTTTATGCACCTAAGCCCTGTCAAGCCTATTTTATTCCCGGATCTCAGAATTCATAGTCAAACAAACAAGGTTGTCCACTCCATTACTATTGATGTCCTATCCTCAGGATAGGTCACCAATGTCTGATTGTTATGGGTCTGACACTCTGCACCCGACTGATTAGCTGCTGTAGGTCTTTCATACGAAATTTGTGCCTTTATTACCCAGCTCCATCCATCACGTAGAGCTGGTCAACGACTCCCTATCCCTGCAGCTGCAGACTCAATAATGACATTCAAGTCTCTTCAAGTGAAACATGCATCCTCTGTCCTGAACGGGCGTATATAACCTTTACCCCCTAGAAGGAATGGGTTAGGGCATTGGACACTTCATATTTGCCATATGCACATGCTGATGTAAACCAGCCCCATAGTGGGTCGCCACTGAGATGATAGCTATAGGGCTATCTCGATTCTTTGGGTCTTTTACCAAAGGCATGAAAAACAAGATAAGTCAATAACTGTTTTTGTTTCACCCACTGGACTTTGGTGTCTATTTGGCAGCCATGAGTTGAGTTGTCACCCAAAAACACCTTCTGCAAGTTCCTTCGCACTGGGGCAATATCTTTTCATCTGGATAAAAGTAGAAGCTTTGGTACCTACCTGGATGATGCACTGCGTATGGTCTTTTGGTGATGCAGGGATACGACCGATGTGCTCTTATATATACATTGAGGGTATAGGAGTGTTCAGGGTGTGACCTCTAACCTAAATTCAAATTATAATTAGTTTCTTATTAGAACAATTATAATCCAGGGAGAAGCCTAAATGTATGCAAATGTCTTCATCCCTGACTTCTTCTTTAATGGGATTGTGTCACAAAACATATTCTACATTTTCCAAGCAGCACCTGCATCTGAAAACTTTTGTCATTTCATGTAATCAAAAATTTAGCATAGCCACTGAGCTGTAGAATATAATGTATCTGTACAGCGCCACCTGCTGTTTGTTCTTTTCCTTATTTTTTGTCCATCTCACTGAGGTGCTTGAACACGCTGAGTATAACTGCCACCAGCTATATGTTCTGTTAGAGACTTTAGCCGTTACAAGGAGAGATCTGCAGCAGAAAGGACATCCCATCCCACCTCCACCCCCCGAGCTGCCAGGTTGAAGATAATCTAGCAGAGCAATGAATGTGGAGATCTCTGGATCCATGGGAAGTACAGGGCTGGTTCTAGCTTTGTTAGAAAGACATTGTCATGTACTATGCAATGTCGGATTTTTTTTTTACAACAGTCAAGTCATAACCCCTTTAAAGGGGGTTTCAGCCTGTAGCTGTTGATTGCCTATCCTAAGGATAGATTGGTGAGGTCTAACACCCGTTTTCAGCAGCTGGTGGTGTATATTGTATATGTTTTGCCTTTTCTTATATTTTTATTCTATTTATATTTATTCTTGGTTACGTAATTCATGTAACTGTGTCAGCAGCAGACGTCATGTTCTGTCCATGGTGCGAATGAGAACAACAAGTCTTTTTACGATCTGTCTAATCTGCAATTAATGAATTTGGTGTTACAAGCAACATGTCTATTGCTTCACATTCAAGTGATTACTCGTTTTTTTATAGCAGTTGTTATACAACTGTCTTGCATATGGATCTGGGGTTAGTTATCGCCTAGCTTTGTATAGTTGATTACAGAGTTACTGATTGTCTAGCCTTTATATATTCAGTAATATATACTGTATATATTAGAGATGAGCGAATCTATTTGTCGATTCGTTGATTCGTATCTAATCTTGGAAATTTTCAGCTGCGAAGCGAATCCGAATTTTAGGTGATTCGTTCTGTTAAGATTCGAAAATGTTCCTAAAGCTTTCTACGCATTCGCTACGTACTTGTCCGATAAATTGTACACTAATGCTACGTATAAGTTACTGTATACGCTGTTGCGTAGGAATTCAAGTAATTAGAGAACTTTTACTGTTAGTACGTTATTCGTGCGCAAAAGCCCAGGAAGAAAGCGGTCACCTGACCTAGTGGCAGGGCTTGCTCTGATTGGCTCAGGCTCGGTCATCCAGTGACGCATCATTTCTGCTGTGACTGGTGAGACGAGCAGAAGCACTGTGTGTGAAGTTCTGAGACTCTGAGACCTGTGTTGTTAAAATTGGGGTGTAATTGCTCTGGGAATCCATATTGCACATCAGGAATACTGCAGGGCAATTGCAGGGCTAGTAATTAATCAGGCAGGGAGAGAGACAAGGAGATAGACAGGGACAAAGACAAAGACCAGCTGCAGGGCCACAGAGTGAAGTGAAAAATGTCTGGAATAGATAAGCAAAAGGGTCCAGTTCCAGCCAGACATCGAGCTCTAAAAAACAGGAGAAGGTGGCACAGGGCAGCAGTGCTAAAGGACCTGTAGGCGGAGCTTCTACTTGTAGAATTGGCAATACTTGGCCGTTGTTCCACCAGGCTAACCCACCAAGGCACAAAATTGCAGTGGAGGAGAAAGTGGATGAGGTAGTGGAGTGGATGGCACGCTCATCTCGAGTCTCAGCCGGATGATCTGCTGTCATCTGCTGATACAGTATCCATATGTAGCCAGGGGTCAGACTCAGAGCGTTCCTCCTGCTCCACCATTCCTCTCCAGCAAAGCCCGTCATTTTCGTACGCAATGTGTACGCGCATGTGTACGTGTTCAAAGAAGTTGCGTACCTTTTAAAATTGAACGTTCATTATTAGTGCGCGAATGTTCGCTAAACGCCACATAATAACGTATGATTTGTACGCAGATTCAACGAATATATTCGTCCAATATACGAATCTTATGAAAAGTTCGACAAATGTTCGGCGAATAAAATTTTTAATGATTCGCTCATCTCTAATAGATATATATATATATATAGAGAGAGAGTAATATATATATATTACTCCATTCTGCTTGTTGGCAGGGTAAGACTGGCCAAAGACTCTACCAGAAAACTTCTCAATCGGCTGATGCCTGAATGGACGCCCAAACTTTCATCACAGTCATCAGCTGTGTACATAACAAGCTGACAGCCCTAACATTAATTAATACTGGAAGCATCAGGTACTTATGTAGTTTCCTGGTGGCCACAGATGCCCTCCATCCTAAGGAAGGAAATACAGTTGAATACAGCAGCGGGGCGTAGGGTCCAATGGTTCCCTGTCCACTGGTCACCGTCTTAGGTCACTAGTCCTGAAGTTCATAAGTCAGGAGAATGTTGAAGGCAGCTGTGAAGCGATGACTTCATTGTGACCGCCTGCTTTGGGTTTCATGCTGCAGGCCAGAAGAGGTATGTGGTCTGCACTGAAGATGGTGGTGTATTAGATTTTCTTCTTAAACCTGGGGAACATAAAAGACACTATACGTGGCATTACTGTGGGAACTATAGGGGTATTGCTGAGGCACTCCTGGGGTAGTATTATTACTGGGGCAATATAGGGGAAGTATTATTACCGGGGACACTATAGGAGTATTATTATTACTGGGGACTCTATAGGGGCACTATTATTAATAGGGGCATTTTAGGGGCATTATTATTACTGGGGACACTATAGGGGCATTATTATTACTGGAGACTCTATAGGGGCACTATTATTAATAGGGGCATTTTAGGGGCATTATTATTACTGGGGGCTCGACAGCAGAACATTACTGTTGCTGATGGCGCTATAGGGGGAATTATTAATATCTGAGGCAATGAGGCAGTATAGCGGCATTATTACTACTCGGGAAATTTTTTTCTACAGTATAGTATTTGGTGTCATTGGATAGCACCATGGACACAGTACTGGGGGTGGCAGCACAATGCTGCTGTTGGCATCAGTACGGAGAGTTTGAGTCGAGAAAGGAGATATGCTGGAGAGACGTGTGGACCACCTGGCGGCCATGGCTGATAAGAAGCAGCAGATCAGTGTGTGTATGAGCTGAGCCCCTCAGTACACTACAACCCCCAGCATGATCTTGCGGGGACTTTTTCAGTTTTAGTGGCAAGAGTCCAGGGCAAGCTGGGAATTGTAATACCGCAGCAGCTGGAGAGCAAGATTTTGGCCATGCTGAGAGTTATAGTCCCTCATCAGAAGGGTTGATTCTGGGCATGCTGAGAGTTGTAG
Source organism: Rhinella marina (assembly GCA_900303285.1). Taxonomy (NCBI): domain Eukaryota; kingdom Metazoa; phylum Chordata; class Amphibia; order Anura; family Bufonidae; genus Rhinella; species Rhinella marina. Next base: position 541 of record ONZH01001827.1, on the reverse strand, counting down.
TGTCACATCAGGAAATGGGGTAGATTCTGGGAATGCTAAGAGTTATTTTAACATCAGGTGAAGATTCCTGACATGCTGAGAGTTGTAGTGTCACATCAGGAGGGAGGTAGAAGAGAGAGTTGTAGTGTCCATCAGGAGAGGGAGGTAGATTGTGGGCATGAGAGTTGTAGTGTCACATCAGGAGGGGAGGTAGATTGTGGACATGCTGAGAGTTGTAGTGTCACATCAGGAGGGGAGGTAGATTGTGGACATGCTGAGAGTTGTGTGTCACATCAGGAGGGAGGTAGATTGTGGACTGTGAGAGTTGTAGTGTACATCAGGAGGGGAGTAGATTGTGGCTGAGAAGTGTAGTGTCCACATGAGGGGAGGTAGATTCAGGCATGCCTGAGAGTGTAGTGTCACATCAGGAGGGGAGGTAGATTGTGGGCATGCTGAGAGTTGTAGTGTCACATCAGGAGGGGAGGTAGATTGTGGACATGCTGAGAGTTGTAGTGTCACATCAGGAGGGGAGGTAGATTGTGGACATGCTGAGAGTTGTAGT
>ONZH01001826.1:0-24161 GCA_900303285.1 Rhinella marina | reverse complement strand
TCTAGTTCTAAAGTTATCACCACATAAAGTGAGACATGTCAGATTTGCTAAAAATGGCCTGGTCCTTAAGGTGAAAAATGGCTGGTTCCTTAAGAGGTGTTAAGGGCTTCTTTCAGAAAACACAAAACAAAGCTATGTAGCATTAGCAACTAATGCTTAATGCTCTATTTCCTATTATGAGTAGGAGAATACTTTTCCATGCTGGTATTTGAAGCATTGGTATTTGAAGCTAATTTGGCAGAATCATTGCTTAGACCCAGGGGCGTTGCTAGGGTCTCAAAAGATCCGGGGCTCAAGCCCCAATGTATATGTCCCATATTCTTGAAATATCCACCCTGTCCTCTCCCCCCACATACACATATCCCCTCTATGCTCCTCCTCCAGGCGTCATTGCTCTTGGTTTAGCACTGTGTGCTGGCGCCAGTGCTTCACTATGTCCTGTCAGTGTGCTCCTATGCACAATATGTACTGGAGCTGTGCGCTCCCGGGACATAGTGCAGCACTAGTGCCGCCACAGTGTCTGCCCACCTACACTGAGCACCCCCATCCTCCACAGTATCTCCCCCTCATATACTGAGCACCCCCATCTTCCACAGTATCTCCCCTCATACACTGAGCACCCCTATCCTCCACAGTATCTCCCCTCATACACTGAGCACCCCCATTTTCCACAGTATCTCTACTCATACACTGAGCACCCCCATCCTCCATAGTATCTCCGCTCATACACTGAGCGCCCCCATCCTCCACAGTATCTCCCCTCATACACTGAGCGCCCCTATTCTCCACAGTATCTCCCCATACACTGATAACCCCTATCCTCCACAGTATCTCCCCTCATACACTGAGCACCCCCATCCTCCACAGTATCTCCCCTCATACACTGAGCGCCCCCATCTTCCACAGTATCTCCCCTCATGTACTGAGCACCCTCCGCTCTCCCCTCATGTACTGAGCACCCCCCCACACACACACTCATCTCCCCTCATGTACAGAGCCCCACCCTCTCTCTCATCATGTACTGAGCACCCCCCACACACACATCCCCCTCATGTACAGAGCCCCCCCCCCACACACACACACCCTCATGTACAGAGCCCCCCTCTCTCCCCTCATGTATTGAGCACCTCCCACACACACACATCTCCCCTCATGTACAGAGCCCCCCCCACACACACACACACCCTCATGTACAGAGCCCCCCTCTCTCCCCTCATGTATTGAGCACCTCCCACACACACACACATCTCCCCTTATGTACAGAGCCCCTCCTCTCTCCCCTCATGTATTGAGCACCTCCCACACACACACATCTCCCCTTATGTACAGAGCCCCTCCTCTCTCCCCTCATGTACAGAGCCCCCCTCTCTCCCCTCATGTACTGAGCACCCACACACACACACACAAACACATCTCCTCTCATGTACAGAGCCCCCCCTCTCTCCCCTCATGTACTGAGCACCCCCCTCTCCCCTCATGTACAGGCTCCAGCACATTTACATTATGGTATATACTCACTGTGAAAAAGTTCCTCACAGGTCAGATACCTGAATCCTCTCCAGATAAGCCCCGCCTCCTTCCTCATGCTTCTCCACACAGACCTCAGTGTCTTGTCCTCCTCACACTGACTCCGCCTCCTAGCCTGACGCGCTCCCACAGTGTGCAGGGGGAGGCTCTGATTAGTGGAGAAGCAGCTCTTAGAAAAGCCTGCTGACTGCTGCTTCACCAATCAGCAGTGGTATTGCAGAAGAGAGGGAGGAGCACTGCTTGTCTCCTTCTCTCTGAGGAAGTATTACTATATCACCCCGTGCCTTGCAGCTGCCATAATATTCGGGGCTCTGGACAAAACATCAGGGGCTCAAGCCCCGAGTATTTTGACCTGGCGACGCCCCTGCTTAGACCCATAGAACTTATTTAGATTTCATAAACCAGACCTGAATTTTAATATTTGTACTTCCATTATCTACATAAAAAGGTTTTCTGGAAGTTAGATATTTGTTACTTATCCTCAGGAAAGGTCATCAATGTCAGATTGGTGGGAGCCAGTTCAACACTAAAACCTCCACTAATCAGTGCAGCTGCTAAAAATTATACATTAGACAGTACTGGAAGCAGAAGGCTTCATCCACTGTGAAGTTTCTGTAACCATAAATTTAATTTTTATAGAAACTGAGCTTTAGTACCCTGGCACAGCTACTACATAGTAGATAGATTCTTTGGCTTCCTTCTCCATCCACCGTATAGCTTCTGGCACTGGCAGCTTTCCAAAACAGCTGATTTGTGAGAGTGTTAGGAGTTGGACCCTTACAAATCTGATATTTATGACCTATCTTGAGCATCATTATCTAAGTCCAGGAAAACCCCTTTAAGGATATCCACCATAGATTTAAAGTAAGTTTACTTCTGTTTTCTCTATTCTCACATATACAACATTCAGTGAGCACTGTGTGCATGGAATATAGTCAGTGAAAGTCCACCAATGGTCTTTTCTGACTTTTGACTGACAGACCATAAAAAAAATAAAAGTGAAAATAAATACATAAATAAAAAATGCACATAAAATAACCTCCCATAAAAAATTGATACAATTAAGGGCCTGTTCACACGACCGTGTGAACGGGTCCGCACCTATTCCGCAAATTTGCGGAATAGGGGCAGGCCCGTTCACCTCTATGGGCGGCACGCTATCTTGCTGAGCCGTGGCTCCGTGCCGCGGCTCAGCAAGAAAAGATAGAACATGTCCTATACTTGTCCATACGCACGGACAAGTATAGGCATTTTCAATGGGGCCGCTCGGCGTGTGTTCCGAGCGCTGCGGAACACACGCCGGGCGGCCCCCATACTTTTGCGGGTCCGCAGTAATGCGGACCTGCAAAAATACGGCCGTCTGAGCGGGGCCTAATGGTGCAAAATAACCAAAACATTATTTTTATATTCACAATAAAAATAGCACTGCAGAAAATAATGAAGTAAGTAATTGACTTGACACAACTATTAAAGTCTAATCTGAATAATTGCAAACAAATATTTAAATTCTATTGACTGTAAAAATGTCTGAAAATCCAGAGATTTGGTTTATTTAAAGAACATTTTATCTCAATAAAACAACACAGCTTTATTACAAAAGTAAAATGGAAAAATATTATTTTAACAGCTGATGCGCACGACTGTGGTTTTCATCCGTATTTGATTCATATTTTTTTTTATAGGATGCAGACCCATTCCCTTCAATGGGGCTGCAACAGATGCAGACAGCACACCATGTGCAGTCTGCATCCGTATGTCCATTCCGCAGCCCCCCCCAAAATAAAATTGTCCTATTCTCGTTCATTTTGCAAAAGGATAGAACAATTCTACAGAGGGCAGGAGATTTCACTCCACAAACTGGGGAACGCACATGGATGGTGTCTGTTTTGCGGATCCGCAATTTGGGGACCACAAAAATAGCAATGGCTATGTGCATGAGCCCTAAGTCACATTTTTTTTATAAGGAATCACACTAGTATAATATTTGATAAGCTGAAATGATTGGGTTTGATCTGTTTTTGGGAGCTTACAGGTAAAACCTAGGAAATAAAATGGACCCAGTTCTTGAAATAGCATAGAATCAATGAAATAACATTGAGGTCATTCCTTCCAAGAGTACCAATTTTGGTGGAACCATAATACCAAATTTCAGCTACTTTTTTTTCAGATTATGTTAAAAACAGAGATTCAGTTACAGACTTGAAACTACCTGGAAACTAATAAAATGTAATAGGAAAACTCATCCTCAGAACTTCCTTCGTAAAGAGAGATTGTGATGTTTTTGTCTGCTGACTTACATAGATGTGATTAACATGGAGCCATTTTTATAGTTTTGCCATCCAGAACAGGAAGACATGTTTTTGTTCCCCCTGCACACCTTTTCCCTCTCCTTTGAGCTAATTCCTGTCCCAGTTCCTCTACTCCCTGAGAAAGCACAATAGTAAACACATGTTGTTTTTTTTCCTTTTTTTCCTTTTTTTTTTTTTTAAGGTGCCATACTGGCTCTGTATTCCTTGTGTATGCAGTTTAGTATATCAATTTGGATGTATGCCCTGCTTTACTTGATTATATCTTGCCGGTATTATTGTGTCATATCCGTGATGTGTGTAAATATCTTATATTTGTTTTTTAATTGTGCATCATAATAAAGTATCTTAATTTTTACAATTATATATGTAGAGTGCATTCTTTATTGGTGTCACTAGTTTGGTATGTGCATCTGCATTATTTCCAATGGGCCCTATGTTTATGGGTGTCTAGTCTTATTATAGCAAATTTACAGAACTGGTAAATCTATCTAAAGACAAAAGCCAACAATCCCTGGGAACCCCTAAATATCAAAAGCTGCTAAAGAAGCTTGAGAAATTTCTAAAGAAAAAAGATTAAGACTTCCCAAGGCTGTGCTACTAAAACAGCTGCATCCCGCATCCCTGACTCAGATATTGGAAATGACACTGGTGAGCTGGGAATACTGGGGCAATCACTCATTACAAGATCTTTCTTAAACAATTTAACCATGCTGTCCTAAAAATTGAAGAACAAGATAACTGGAGTTGGTTCTAGAAAATTAGACTTCTATGACTTCTAGTCAGTCAGACTTCTGACTTCTTAAAAAGATGACTCAAGAAATCTTTACCAACATCCTGGGACCAGAGAACACCTCACAGGTTATCATTAAATGGGTTTACTTAATGCTGCGACCTAAACCAAAGCTAGAACAACAACCATGAGATATCATCTACGGTATACTCAGCTATGTAGACAGACATAGCTGAAATCCTTGCAAACGCAATCTCAGATATCTCCCATCTGTAAAGCTCTTTGAAGACTTAGCATGGAAAGCTGGCTATTTCCTTTTGGTTTAGCCCTGACAAAATAGGTCAAGTAAATAAAAATCTGCACCTTGTTGGATTTGGAACACACCTTGGAACACCATCAGCTCCAGAACCAACTAAAGTTCCCTTCTGGATGCCACTGGAAGATGACCCTAGTTTGAAATACCATCCTTGACCTGAAGATTGGTATAGAATAGAGATGAGCGAGTAGTGAAATATTCGAAAGTTCGAAATTCGATTCGAATAGACCACGAAATTCGACTATTCGACCGAATATCGAATCCCATTAAAGTCTATGGGAAAAAAATGCTCGCCACTTGGAAATCTCAATTCGACCACTTGGAGGTCACCAAGTCCACCCTGAAACCTCAGAAAAGGATGCCAACACTGCTGGAATGCAACTGGGACAGCAGGGGAAGCATGTCTGGGTGCATATAACGCGCCCAAGTCGCACTATTACGCCACTATCACAGCCTCTCAACAATACACTCCAAAGACAATCTAACCTCTCTGTAAAGTGAGACCATACAAGGAAACCTTCTTTCCTCTACATTGCCATGGACCCCAAGCCAAACTAGACAAAAAAGAAGATGAAATTCTGCACCCCTTAAAATCACGTTGCCTATGACAACCACAGATGGCATAGGCAAGGGGGAAAGCAAATAGACCCCACCCCTAATTGTCATTGTGTGTGTGTGTGAAATGTGGTCAGACATGTCTTCTTTAAAATGTAAAAACAACTCAAACACATGCAGAAGCCTTAAAATGCCCAAATTGTTGGCGCTAGAGATATCAGTGACCCGACCTGGCCCAGTGTCATGTCTAGCAGGTAAAGCAGTGGGGATGTGGAGGGATGCGTAGGACCGAAAAAAGGCAGGAAGAGGCCGTGGGCTGGCCAGAGGCTCATGGAAAATTTTGTGGAGGCCCAAGAGGTGAGACGTCTTAAAAATTCTGTGGAGGCTAAAGAGGTGAGACTTCTTAAAAATTATGTGGAGGCCCAAGAGCTGAGACCTCTTAAAAATTATGTGGAGGCCCAAGAGGTGAGATCTCTTAAAAATTATGTGGAGGCCCAAGAGGTGAGACCTCTTAAACATTTTGTGGAGGCCCAAGAGGTGAGACCTCTTAAAAATTATGTGGAGGCCCAAGAGGTGAGACCCGTTAAAAATTGTGTGGAGGCTAAAGAGGTGAGACCTCTTAAAAATTGTTTGTAGGCCCAAGAGGTGAGACCTCTTAAAGATTTTGTGGAGGCCCAAGAGGTGAGACCTCTTAAAGATTTTGTGGAGGCCCAAGAGGTGAGACCTCTTAAACAGTTTTGTGGAGGCCCAAGAGGTGAGACCTCTTAAAGATTTTGTGGAGGCCCAAGAGGTGAGACCTCTTAAAGATTTTGTGCAGGCCCAAGAGGTGAGACCTCTTAAAGATTTTGTGGAGGCGCAAGAGGTGAGACCTCTTTAAAATTATGTGGAGGCCCAAGAGGTGAGACCTGTTAAAAATTATGTGGAGGCCCAAGAGGTGAGACCTCTTAAAGATTTTGTGGAGGCCCAAGAGGTGAGACCTCTTAAACATTTTGTGGAGGCCCAAGAGGTGAGACCTCTTAAAGATTTTGTGGAGGCCCAAGAGGTGAGACCTCTTTAAAATTATGTGGAGGCCCAAGAGGTGAGACCTCTTAAAGATTTTGTGGAGGCCCAAGAGGTGAGACCTCTTTAAAATTATGTGGAGGCCCAAGAGGTGAGACCTCTTAAAGATTTTGTGGAGGCCCAAGAGGTGAGACCTCTTAAAGATTTTATGGAGGCCCAAGAGGTGAGACCTCTTAAAGATTTTGTGGAGGCCCAAGAGGTGAGACCTCTTTAAAATTATGTGGAGGCCCAAGAGGTGAGACCTGTTAAAAATTATGTGGAGGCCCAAGAGGTGAGACCTCTTAAAGATTTTGTGGAGGCCCAAGAGGTGAGACCTCTTAAAGATTTTGTGGAGGCCCAAGAGGTGAGACCTCTTAAACATTTTGTGGAGGCCCAAGAGGTGAGACCTCTTAAAGATTTTGTGGAGGCCCAAGAGGTGAGACCTCTTTAAAATTATGTGGAGGCCCAAGAGGTGAGACCTCTTAAAGATTTTGTGGAGGCCCAAGAGGTGAGACCTCTTTAAAATTATGTGGAGGCCCAAGAGGTGAGACCTCTTAAAGATTTTGTGGAGGCCCAAGAGGTGAGACCTCTTAAAGATTTTATGGAGGCCCAAGAGGTGAGACCTCTTAAAGATTTTGTGGAGGCCCAAGAGGTGAGACCTCTTTAAAATTATGTGGAGGCCCAAGAGGTGAGACCTGTTAAAAATTATGTGGAGGCCCAAGAGGTGAGACCTCTTAAAGATTTTGTGGAGGCCCAAGAGGTGAGACCTCTTAAAGATTTTGTGGAGGCCCAAGAGGTGAGACCTCTTAAACATTTTGTGCAGGCCCAAGAGGTGAGACCTCTTAAACAGTTTTGTGCAGGCCCAAGAGGTGAGACCTCTTAAAAATTATGTGGAGGCCCAAGAGGTGAGACCTGTTAAAAATTATGTGGAGGCCCAAGAGGTGAGACCTGTTAAAAATTATGTGGAGGCCCAAGAGGTGAGACCTCTTAAAAATTATGTGGAGGCCCAAGAGGTGAGACCTCTTAAACATTTTGTGCAGGCCCAAGAGGTGAGACCTCTTAAAAATTATGTGGAGGCCCAAGAGGTGAGACCTCTTAAAAATTATGTGGAGGCCCAAGAGGTGAGACCTCTTAAACATTTTGTGCAGGCCCAAGAGGTGAGACCTCTTAAAAATTATGTGGAGGCCCAAGAGGTGAGACCTGTTAAAAATTATATGGAGGCCCAAGAGGTGAGACCTCTTAAACATTTTGTGGAGGCCCAAGAGGTGAGCCATAAATATATAAATTTTTCTTATTTACGGAGCAATTCTACGGCGGTTAAGGAGGAGGAGGAGGAGGTGGAGGAGGAAATGGCACTTCATACAGATGGCACTTCACTTTTGGCTGCTTTCCACGGTTGGAGAAGCAAAGTCCGGGTCAATCCACTTGCTGTTCATTTTGATTAGCGTCAGCCTGTCCGCACTGTCGGTTGACAGGCGGCTGCGCTTATCGGTTATAATGCCCCCGGCTGCGCTGAACACCCTTTCTGATAGCACGCTGGCGGCAGGGCAGGCAAGCACCTCCAAGGCGTACAGGGACAGTTCCAGCCACGTGTCCAACTTGGAGACCCAGTAAGTGTAGGACGCCGAGGGATCGGGGAGGACAGGGGTACGGTCTGCCAGGTACTCCCGCAACATCCGCCGATACTTGTCCCTCCTGCTGATAGCGGGCCCCGCAGTGATGGAAGTTGCACGAGGGGGTGCCATGAACGTGTCCCACACCTTGGAGAGTGTTCCCCTGGTGGCTGTGGGCCTGATGGATGTTGTGGGACTCTGGGAGACCCTCTCCTCTCTGCCGCCAGCGATGGTGGGGTGGGAAAATCTCCATCATGTTCTGCACGAGTTCCCTCTGGTATTCCAGCAATCGATTCGTCCTCTCCTCTACCGGAATAAAAGAGGAGACGTTATCTTTATACCGGGGGTCCAGGAGTGCGAAGACCCAGTACAGTTTGTTCTCCACTATCCGGACAACACGTGTGTCCCGGGAAAAGCAGCCCAGCATGAAGTCAGCCATGTGTGCCAGACTCTGAATAGGCATGACCTCACTGCCCCCACCAGAAGGATCACTTGCCATTTCCTCCTCTTCCTCTTCCGCCTCCTCTCCGCCCCATCCGCGCTGAACCAATGGGACGCACACAGCCTGACTGCTACCCTCGCCGCCAGCATCCTCCTCCTCTTCCACAGCCACCTCCACGTCGTCCTCCTCCTCATCCTCCTCCTCCTGCAACTGCCACCGTGAAGCAGACAAAAGTGTGGTCTGACTGTGTAGCTCCGTTGCGTCTCCTCCTACCCCCGTCTCCTCTGCGTGCAATGCGTTCTCCCTTATTGCGATGAGCGATTCTTTAAGGACGCCTAGGAGCGGGATGGTTACGCTCACTATAGCGTCCTCGCTGCTGACCTTCTTGGTGGACTCCTCAAAGATACGCAGTACATCGCATATGTCTGCCATCCATGGCCACTCGTGGTTGGCAAACTGAGGGAGCTGAGTTGGAGGCACGCATGGATTCATAATCTGGTACTCCATCAATGCTCTCTGCTGCTCACACACCCTGGCCAACATGGAATAGGTGGAATTCCAGCGAGTCGGCAGGTCGCACAACAGCCGATGTTCAGGCAAATGGAGGCGTTGCTGGAGTTTTTTTTAAGCTAGCAGCAGCTACAGTTGACTTCCGAAAGTGAGCGCACAAGCGCCGCACTTTCACCAGTAGCTCTGCCAGGTTGGGGTAAGTCTTTAGAAATTTTTGGACTACCAGATTAAAAACGTGGGCCAGGCATGGTACGTGATTGAGTTCGGCAAGCTCCAGAGCCGCCACCAGGTTACGGCCGTTATCGCACACGACCATGCCTGGTCCTAGCTGCAGCGGCGACAGCCACATCTCCGTCTGCTGCAATATGGCGTCCCTCACCTCTGGGGCGCTGTGCTTCCTGTCGCCCAAGCTGATGAGCTTTAGCACCGCCTGCTGACGTCTCCCCGCGCCAGTGCTGCAACGCTTCCAGCTAGCGGCTGAGGGAGATGTTAAGGCACAGGAGGAGGAGGAGGGGGGTTTATCAGAACCCATGCTGGCAATCTTGGGCGGGGGTGGTAGGTAGGCCGTCTCTGTTTGCGACCCCGTCCCCGCTTCCACTACATTCACCCAGTGTGCCGTCAAAGAGATGTAGCGTCCCTGGCCGCAAGCGCTTGTCCACGAGTCGGTGGTCAAGTGGACCTTTGCGCTGACTGCGTACCTCAGGGCCCGCCTGATGTTACGCGACACGTGCTGGTGCAGGGCGGGGACGGCACTCCGGGAAAAGTAGTGGCGGCTAGGGACGGAATAGCGAGGTGCGGCAGCCGCCATCAGGTCGCGGAAGGCCTGCGTCTCCACAAGCCTAAACGGCAACATCTCCAGGGCCAGCAGTTTGGAGATGTGGCAGTTTAAGGCTTGGGCTTGGGGGTGACTCGAGGCGTACTTCCGCCTGCGATCGAACGCCTGCGAGATGGACAGTTGATGGGACGAGGAGTGTGAAGGTGCAGGCGAAGAGGCGGGGGAAGGGGAGGCTGAAGGAGAAGGCCCCAAAGTAGCCGAGGCAGAGGCAGATGTGGAGGTGTCCTGGCTGGAGGTCTGGACCGCAGTGGCAGCACACAACAAAGGGGAAGAGGCAGTGGCAGCAGGACCGGGCGCAGGTTGTATTGCGTTTGCTCTCTCCCACTCAGCCCAGTGCTTGACTTCCAAGTGACGCCGCATGCCTGAGGTGGTCAGATTGCTCTTCTCAGAGCCCCTACTCAGTTTTGAGTGGCAGAGTGTGCAAACCGCGCTCAGTTTGTCATCCGCACAAACATTAAAAAATCTCCACACCACAGAAGTACGAGGCCTCGATGGGGGAGCTTCACGCGACTGCCCGCTGCCGGGAACAGCTTCGGCCGTGCTGGCTGTGGCCTCACTACTCTGTCTGGACTGTCCTCTGCCTCTGGACATCCCTCTGCCTGTGGACATCCCTCTGCCTCTGGACATCCCTCTGCCTCTGGACATCCATCTGCCTCTGGACATCCCTCTGCCTCTGGACATCCCTCTGCCTCTGGACATCCCTCTGCCTCTGGACATCCCTCTGCCTCTTGCTGCCTTTTTCGGTGCTGCGCAGACCACCACCTCTCCACTGCTTTCCCCGCTGGACATCACCCCTGGCCAAGTGGGGTCGGTCATTTCGTCATCCACCACCTCCTCTTCCTCACTCTTCTCCTCCTCCTGCCCACTGGACATTCCAACAGCCTCCCTTGATGGCAACTGCGTCTCATCATCATCATCGCTCATGATAACAGATGCTGGTTCAGGGTCCACATCAGCAGGAGATGGCGAAAACTCAAGTGTTTGGGCATCACTACAAACAAATTCCTCTGCTAGCTCCTGGGATTCTTCCGGCACATCTGAAAAAGGACCCGAAAAGAGCTCCTGGGAGGGGTCAAGGGTGGGATGACTCTGTTGGCCAGGTGTGGAGGAAGGAGGGTCAGAGTGAGACTGTGTGGATGACTGGCTGGTGGACAACTGTGTGGAAGCGCTATCGGCTATCCATTGCACCACCTGTTCAACCTGCTCAGGCCTCAACAGCGGTGTAACTCGCCCCCTGCTTAACTGTCCCATAAAGGCAGGGATTCTGGATAAGTGTGATCCTGGCTGACCCTCACCAGCACGCATTGTATCCCCACTGGCTTCAACAAGGCCACCAACAGCATTTCCGCGCCCCCGTCCTCGTCCACGTCCGATTCCGCTAGCCCCCCTCCGCATTTTATTTTTTTTGGTTGCAAATACAATATTTGGGTATATAATTAAGTATGTGAAATAATTTAGCAAGAGAACGCACAGTACAGTGGCCTATTAAAAGGCCTAGATATTGTATATTTCAAGGTACACAGCCGTGTAGTAACTGAACAGACGGTGGGTATTTACACCAGGTATGTGAAATAATTTAGCAAGAGAACACACAGTACAGTGACCTATTAAAAGGCCTAGATATTGTATATTTCAAGGTACACAGCCGTGTAGTAACTGAACAGACGGTGGGTATTTACACCAGGTATGTGAAATAATTTAGCAAGAGAACGCACAGTACAGTGGCCTATTAAAAGGCCTAGATATTGTATATTTCAAGGTACACAGCCGTGTAGTAACTGAACAGACGGTGGGTATTTACACCAGGTATGTGAAATAATTTAGCAAGAGAACGCACAGTACAGTGGCCTATTAAAAGGCCTAGATATTGTATAATTCAAGGTACACAGCCGTGTAGTAACTGAACAGACGGTGGGTATTTACACCAGGTATGTGAAATAATTTAGCAAGAGAACGCACAGTACAGTGGCCTATTAAAAGGCCTAGATATTGTATATTTCAAGGTACACAGCCGTGTAGTAACTGAACAGACGGTGGGTATTTACACCAGGTATGTGAAATAATTTAGCAAGAGAACGCACAGTACAGTGGCCTATTAAAAGGCCTAGATATTGTATATTTCAAGGTACACAGCCGTGTAGTAACTGAACAGACGGTGGGTATTTACACCAGGTATGTGAAATAATTTAGCAAGAGAACGCACAGTACAGTGGCCAATTAAAAGGCCTAGATATTGTATATTTCAAGGTACACAGCCGTTTAGTAACTGAACAGACGGTGGGTATTTACACCAGGTATGTGAAATAATTTAGCAAGAGAACGCACAGTACAGTGGCCAATTAAAAGGCCTAGATATTGTATATTTCAAGGTACACAGCCGTGTAGTAACTGAACAGACGGTGGGTATTTACACCAGGTATGTGAAATAATTTAGCAAGAGAACGCACAGTACAGTGGCCTATTAAAAGGCCTAGATATTGTATATTTCAAGGTACAAAGCCGTGTAGTAACTGAACAGACGGTGGGTATTTACACCAGGTATGTGAAATAATTTGGCAAGAGAACGCACAGTACAGTGGCCTATTAAAAGGCCTAGATATTGTATATTTCAAGGTACACAGCCGTGTAGTAACTGAACAGACGGTGGGTATTTACACCAGGTATGTGAAATAATTTAGCAAGAGAACGCACAGTACAGTGGCCAATTAAAAGGCCTAGATATTGTATATTTCAAGGTACACAGCCGTGTAGTAACTGAACAGACGGTGGGTATTTACACCAGGTATGTGAAATAATTTAGCAAGAGAACGCACAGTACAGTGGCCTATTAAAAGGCCTAGATATTGTATATTTCAAGGTACACAGCCGTGTAGTAACTGAACAGACGGTGGGTATTTACACCAGGTATGTGAAATAATTTAGCAAGAGAACGCACAGTACAGTGGCCTATTAAAGGCCTAGATATTGTATATTTCAAGGTACACAGCCGTGTAGTAACTGAACAGACGGTGGGTATTTACACCAGGTATGTGAAATAATTTAGCAAGAGAACGCACAGTACAGTGGCCTATTAAAAGGCCTAGATATTGTATATTTCAAGGTACACAGCCGTGTAGTAACTGAACAGACGGTGGGTATTTACACCAGGTATGTGAAATAATTTAGCAAGAGAACGCACAGTACAGTGGCCTATTAAAAGGCCTAGATATTGTATATTTCAAGGTACACAGCCGTGTACTAACTGAACAGACGGTGGGTATTTACACCAGGTATGTGAAATAATTTAGCAAGAGAACGCACAGTACAGTGGCCAATTAAATGGCCTAGATATTGTATATTTCAAGGTACACAGCCGTGTACTAACTGAACAGACGGTGGGTATTTACACCTGGTATACAAAAAGGGTATTGCAGGCACACAGAACCCAGAACACTAGAGCCAAATAAACTGTATTTAAAAAAATAAAATAAAATTCACAGCCGTATACTGCCAGATCAGATGGTGCATATACACACTAGTTATATAACAGGGTTTTTCAGCCAAAAAGAACGCTGAACAGTAGTGCCAAATATAGTTTGGTATATAGCAGAGCACCTAATACACCACTAATGCCTCTCTCTGTCCCTACTCCAGCAGCTATCCCTGAATACGGCAGCCGTTCTCTGTAAAGTGTATCTTGTAGTAAAGCTATCACTGTAGTGCACTATAGTAGCCCTGATAAGGGCTTTTAATCACGCTCCTGCCTGTCCAACTGCTAAAACCTGTCTGTCCCTTCTCCAGCCTCTGTCCCTGACTAAGTTCACGCAGCATATGCGTACGAGCAGGAAGAGCTGAGTTTTTAATATTCGAGGTCACATGGTTTTTCCAGCCAATCCATGTAGACGCTGTTTTCGCGCTGCCAGCGTGCTCAGCGTGCCTGTCATACCCCCCCTGCATGTTGATTGGTGGAAAAAGAGCGCCAGGGAAGGTGGGAGGGGAAACGAATTCTAAGTGCGCCATCGCCGTTATACTCGATTGAAATCGAGTATGCCGAATAGCGTAGTATTCGATCGAATACCGGCTCGATCGAACACTACTCGCTCATCTCTAGTATAGAATGGGAACAAACAAAAAATAAATAAATAAAAAAACACTACAAAACAAGCCCACCGTGAAATCTGGATACTGGTTGAAATGAATGGGGTCACTCCAATACTGGACTGTACAGTAAGTGGCTTGATTGGAAATCCTTCTTTGGTTGTCACTTATTTGAATGATGTCACTGCCTTTTGGCACTAGTACTGGGAAAGTTAACATTTGCTTGTTAACTTGCATTGGTCTGTACCAAATTTTAGGTTTGCTAGTTGCTACACTTTATTAGGTTTTTGAATTAATGTGGGTATTATTGCACTACTTACGGTAGCATTTGAAATGTATGTTCAATGCTATGTTATACCACTTGACATGACTTAAAAATCGACCCTTCATCTATAAAGATAGTTTATTTTAATGTAAAAAAACTAAACTCACCTTTAAAACTCAAGTCAACCTCAAGTCAAGTTAAGAAAAAAAATCTCACCATTATCCTCTTTTAGGAAATGCGCTTGAGAAAAAAAAAATCACCTACAAAATTTATCATACACTACTTCTAACTCTAAAGGAGTCTGCATTGCAGGTTCTGCCCCTGTTCTGCCCCTGTTACTTGTACTTACACCTGCACAGATGCAGCAGGCCGCAACACATTTCTAAAAGGCACAATATCTAATACAACGGTCACACTATGCATGCTCTATGCCCGTAACCACAGTCATGCAAAATGGCTGTTACCATCCCTCAGGTCGCACTATGCATCCTTTATGCCCCTAACCAGAGTTATGCAAAATGGCTGTGATCATCCCTCCAAACTGTTAGGATATTTCCTCTGTGATTTTGATTAATAGTAAGAGATTTGATTGCCACACATGACTCTTCTGTCCTCTAATTTAAGCACTTAAAGTAAAGAGATATCTATGGGTTCTTCATTTAAATGTTTTTTGAGACTGCAAAATTCCTGCTGAAAAGTTTTGTCATTTTTACAACACTCACTTCAGTTTTGAAAAGTAGGTGCAAAGTCAGTGTGGTTAGCTATGTTAATGAATTTAATTCCAGATTTATCACTGGAACTTTATTTTTTTTTTACAGTTTAAAAAAAACTCCCAAAGCCACTCCGTTAGGGGATAATGCAGAAAACTGAACTAGAATTTCTAGACAAAAATTCAATCAAATCTGTTGTTTGATAAATTTGGCACAAAGTACACTAATGCTCAACTCAAGGAAAGCTGACTTCTTATATTCCTTCTTGATAAATTTTCCCGCATGTGCAGAATCTTTCAAGCTTTACACTTCAGAATTCTGGCTTCAAAAAGTCAAATATTTTGTGCCTATTCGGAATCACTGTGCCTTCCAGTGCCACCTATAGATGTCAAGTAAAAATGTGGTGAAGATTTCAGAGTAGATCACATTTGTTCACAGTTCTGACTTAAAAAAAATTGCAACTGCATGCTATGCATCCCCCATGCATAATTTCATTGGAAATGGCGCAACTACATTTTACTGTGCTTAATTTATTATTACCATGCGCCTTCTTCCTTAATTTGGCACAGATATGCATAGCAATTCCAATCTAAAAATCTAACCAATCTAAAAATCTTCCAATCTAACCTCAAATAAATCTATAATAAATCCCCCCCTATACTTTTTATTTGACAGCTGATTCTTCATATCAAGGGCTGGAATATTTACGCATGTATTCCATGCAATATGTTAGACAAAGTATACCAAACCAGCGGGTGTGAACCCACTGTGCCTCGTGTCCTACCTCCTCTAAGGTTGTTGTCTAATGAACCCCTTGTTCTTCACAATACCCCAGATGGTGGAGATAGACTTTCCCAAGGGGAAGACCAGGTTGCTACCTCTTGAGGAGGATAGGCACATGAGGCCCCTTGTACAGGTGGACCAGGGGGTACCCAAGCAAGGTACCAGAGGTACAGAGGTAGTCAGAAGGCCGAGTCATTATCAGTAGTGGCGAGACAAAAGTTCTGTGGTCTTGCGGATCCCTGGGTGGCAAGCCAGTTTGTAGTTGTGCCCCCAAGCTAGAATACGTTTTCTCTTGGCAGATGGCACGAACATCCTCTTTGGAGGAATGTCCTTAACCAGGACAGGAGCCACTGTGATTAAGCGAGCAGGATCTACCATGTACTGGGGCTCCTCATGGTGGTCAGAGAAGTCAAATGACTGAGACAGCGCATCTGACTTGACGTTCTTCTCGGCTGGGCTAAAGTGCAGCTCAAAATCAAAATGGAAGAAGAAGAGTGCCCATCTGGCTTGGTGAGGGTTCAGACGCTGGGCCTTCTGCAGACATTTAAGGTTCTTGTGGTCAGTGAAGATTATTACCGGATCCTGGGCTCCCTCCAATAGTTGAGCCAGTTGATCCTCATTGTTCCATGCAAGTTCGCAGCCAGGATACGGAACTGAATGACGTACTGTCCCACAGACGAGAAACCCTGTTGTAGACACAGCAGAGCTGATGCAACGGAGGACGTGCGGCCAGGCTCTTCAAAGACCTGCCAGAAAGTAGCCAAGAAAGTCTTCAGATTAGTGGTTTCTGGACCTCCATGTTCTCAAATAGAATTTGCCCAAGCAAGGGCCTTGTCAGACAGCAGGGACACAATGAAGGCAACCTTGGACCGCTCAGTGGGAAACCTCCGACCATGCAACTCAAAGTGGATTAGGCACTGGTTCAGGAATCTACTACAGGTTTTAGGATCTTCACCATAGCATGATGGCAGAGGGAGTTGCACACCAGCGGCACACGAATCTGGAATCACCGATGTGGGTATTGCTGGGTTAGCAGCGACTGGCGACTGGAATCTGGACGAGCAGCAACATTTTGCATGAACTGCATCATGACATCCTGACGTTAGCTCTGACGTCTGACTTCATGTAACAATTCCTGAACGACAGGTTTTGGGTGACCAGCAGGGTCTATGGCCTGAGTGTACTGTCACAAACCAGCGGGTGTGAACCCACTGTGACTCGTGTCCTACCTCCTCTAAGGGCATTTTCTATGTTAACCTCTCATTCTTCACAATACCCCAGATGGTGGGGATAGACTTTCCTAAGGGGAACACCAGGTCATTACCTCTTGAGGAGGATAGGCACATGAAGCACCTGATCCAGGTGGACCAGGAGGTGCCTGAGCAAGGTGCCAGAGGTACAGAGGTAGTCAGAAGGCCGAGTCATTACCAGGAGCAACAATGCAGAACTATGCATGCAGGCAGGGATCAAGCGGGTAGCGAAGTCCTAGAACACAAGCACAAGTCTGGAACACAGGAACACAAGCAGGGATAATACCAACCTAAGCATGACACAAGGACCTTGACACTGAGGCATCTGGGAAGGAGGCTGAGCCACTTATATACGTGCATGAGGGTTAGGATGGGTCAACGAGTTCACATGATCCAACCAATAAAACACAGGAAGTGACGCGTAGCTATCAGCCTATTTCTTTATTCAATAAAAAGGTAAAGCTCTGGGCAAAACTTTTAGCTAAAGCCAAGCCCTTTGTTAAACCTTGTCATTAGCCCTGAACTATCTGGTTTCGTAAAACGGACAGAGGGGGAAAACAATCTAATCACAGTAATACATCACGCCTATTCACAAAAAAATCCTTGTCAGTCTTTTCAATCCAGAATACACTTTAAAATGGTTTAAGACATGCTACCGTATATGAAGAAAACCTTGTAACACCTTGACTAAGATCGATTTATAGCAGCTCTACTATCTTTATACTCCAAACTTCAAGTCCATATCACATATCGAACCCAACAGGGATGCCCCTTATCCCCCTCATATTTTTACTTGTTAAGGAAACCTTTATCCAACATATTCAAAAAGGAATTTGCTTAAAAGGCCTTCAACATTAGTACTAGCTGAAGGACCCAACTTTTCACGGGTATATTTAATCTATTTCATTTAATGTTTATGTGTGTCATTAAAAGATATACAGTATCCACTATAATAGTGACATCTAAAAAACCCCACCCCCTTAACAGTGACCCCCCCACAGTACCCCGTCTCCTTAAAATGAGACCTCCACAGCAGCCCATCCCCTAAACTTTCACCTTCACAGCAGTCTGCCCCTTTAACAGTGAGTTCCACAGAACCCCATCCCCTTGAAAGTGACCTCCACAGGTGCCCGTCCCCTTAACAGTGACCTCTAGAGCACCCACCCCTTAAAACTGATCATAGGTTACAGTCCCCTTAACAGACCTCCACTATTCCTGGCCCCCTTAAGAGACCTCCACAGCAACTGCCTCTTTAACAGTGACTGCCACAGTACCCCACTCCCTTAACAGTGACCTCATAGTACCATGCTGCCTTAACAGTGACCTCACAGTCCCCCGATGCCCCTTTAATAGTGGCCTCCACAGTCCCCTCCTCCCTTAACAGTGACCTTCACAGTGCCCACCCCTTTATCAGTGACCTCCACAGCGGCCTGCCCCCTTTACAGTAACATCCACAGCGCCCTCCTTTTTAACAATGACCTCCACAGTGGCTGCCCCCTCTGCCCCCTTAACAGTGCCCTCTACAGCAATCTGCGCCTTAACACTGACCTCCATAGCGGACCGTCCCCTTAACTGTGACCTCCATAGCAGTCTGCTCCTAGGGTGGCCAGAGGATCGGTTTTAGGCCAGACAGTCTGGCTTTTAGACTCTCTGTCCTCCTTTTGAACAGCTCACTCTGAGACAGCAGCACTCCTGAACTTCTGAATTGCCTAAATCTAACAGACAATTGGTCATGTTGAATATGTAACTTACAAACATTTTCTGTCTTTCAGTTACAATGGTAATGTGAGATTATTAAAACATTATTGGTGTAAGATAGAACATGCACTAAAAGAAATGGACCTTATTTCTTCATCATTAATTTTAGGGATGGCACTGTTATCTCAACCCTCTCCAAACGCCTGTCCCTCTCAATCCAAACTCCTTACAAATCTTCTAGCATCAGCTAAACTGCTAAGTCTGCATTGGCTCAAGTGGTCACTTACATTTAACACAACTTTTCATAAATCAATAGTACAAATGACTATAAGAAAAATGTTCTTTTGTTTTGAGCTCCCCCTTCACTTTCTAATCACTTTCTCTGTGAAATTTCTCCTGAATCTGTGTCACACGAAGCAGCTGACATAAATATAAAAGTCTATGGAGAGGGCAGTGGGGAGTAGTGAGCAGGAGCAGAGTGAGACAGTATAGCAAGAGAGACTGTATTAGTTAAACAAACCTTTTTTTTTTTTTAATCTCAGCCCAAGTGCATTATTCATATCATTTATGGTTACTACTTCTCTAGGATGTCCTCCATGATCCTAGGGATGCTACTGAGTGAGTAAGAGAAATGTAGAAAGCAGATTCTCCACTACTTTTGGCTTGCAGTCAATGGGAAATCAATTTTCATCAGAAAATGACCTATTGTTCAAATCATGTTTTTATGTAAACACATTTTAACTAGAGATGAGCGAGTAGTGTTCGATCGAGCCGGTATTCGATCGAATACTACGCTATTCGGCATACTCGATTTCAATCGAGTATAACGGCGATGGCGCACTTAGAATTAGTTTCCCCTCTCACCTTCCCTGGCGCTCTTTTTCCACCAATCAACATGCAGGGGGGGTATGACAGGCACGCTGAGCACGCTGGCAGCGCGAAAACAGCGTCTACATGGATTGGCTGGAAAAACCATGTGACCTCAAATATTAAAAACTCAGCTCTTCCTTCTCGTACGCATATGCTGTGTGAACTTAGTCAGGGACAGAGGCTGGAGAAGGGACAGACAGGTTTTAGCAGTTGGACAGGCAGGAGCGTGATTAAAAGCCCTTATCAGGGCTACTATAGTTGCAAGTACAGTGATAGCTTTACTACAAGATACACTTTACAGAGAACGGCTGCCGTATTCAGGGATAGCTGCTGGAGTAGGGACAGAGAGAGGCATTAGTGGTGTATTAGGTGCTCTGCTACATACCAAACTATATTTGGCACTACTGTTCTGCGTTCTTTTTGGCTGCAAAACCCTGTTATATAACTAGTGTGTATATGCACCATCTGATCTGGCAGTATACGGCTGTGAATTTTATTTTTTTTTTAAATACAGTTTATTTGGCTCTAGTGTTCTGGGTTCTGTGTGCCTGCAATACCCTTTTTGTATACCAGGTGTAAATACCCACCGTCTGAACAGTTAGTACACGGCTGTGTACCTTGAAATATACAATATCTAGGCCTTTTAATTGGCCACTGTACTGTGCGTTCTCTTGCTAAATTATTTCACATACCTGGTGTAAATACCCACCGTCTGTACAGTTAGTACACGGCTGTGTACCTTGAAATATACAATATCTAGGCCTTTTAATTGGCCACTGTACTGTGCGTTCTTCTGCTAAATTATTTCACATACCTGGTGTAAATACCCACCTTCTGTACAGTTAGTACACGGCTGTGTACCTTGAAATATACAATATCTAGGCCTTTTAATTGGCCACTGTACTGTGCGTTCTCTTGCTAAATTATTTCACATACCTGGTGTAAATACCCACCATCTGAGCAGTTTGTACACGGCTGTGTACCTTGAAATATACAATATCTAGGCCTTTTAATTGGCCACTATACTGTGCGTTCTCTTGCTAAATTATTTCACATACCTGGTGTAAATACCCACCGTCTGTACAGTTAGTACACGGCTGTGTACCTTGAAATATACAATATCTAGGCGTTTTAATTGGCCACTGTACTGTGCGTTCTATTGCTAAATTAATTCACATACCTGGTGTAAATACCCACCGTCTGTACAGTTAGTACACGGCTGTGTACCTTGAAATATACAATATCTAGGCCTTTTAATTGGCCACTGTACTGTGCGTTCTCTTGCTAAATTATTTCACATACCTGGTGTAAATACCCACCGTCTGTACAGTTAGTACACGGCTGTGTACCTTGAAATATACAATATCTAGGCCTTTTAATTGGCCACTGTACTGTGCGTTCTCTTGCTAAATTATTTCACATACCTGGTGTAAATACCCACCGTCTGTACAGTTAGTACACGGCTGTGTACCTTGAAATATACAATATCTAGGCCTTTTAATTGGCCACTGTACTGTGCGTTCTTCTGCTAAATTATTTCACATACCTGGTGTAAATACCCACCGTCTGAGCAGTTAGTACACGGCTGTGTACCTTGAAATATACAATATCTAGGCCTTTTAATTGGCCACTTTACTGTGCGTTCTCTTGCTAAATTATTTCACATACCTGGTGTAAATACCCACCGTCTGTACAGTTAGTACACGGCTGTGTACCTTGAAATATACAATATCTAGGCCTTTTAATTGGCCACTATACTGTGCGTTCTCTTGCTAAATTATTTCACATACCTGGTGTAAATACCCAACGTCTGAGCAGTTTGTACACGGCTGTGTACCTTGAAATATACAATATCTAGGCCTTTTAATTGGCCATTGTACTGTGCGTTCTCTTGCTAAATTATTTCACATACCTGGTGTAAATACCCACCGTCTGTACAGTTAGTACACGGCTGTGTACCTTGAAATATACAATATATAGGCCTTTTAATTGGCCACTGTACTGTGCGTTCTTTTGCTAAATTATTTCACATACCTGGTGTAAATACCCACCGTCTGAGCAGTTAGTACACGGCTGTGTACCTTGAAATATACAATATCTAGGCCTTTTAATTGGCCACTATACTGTGCGTTCTCTTGCTAAATTATTTCACATACCTGGTGTAAATACCCACCGTCTGAGCAGTTTGTACACGGCTGTGTACCTTGAAATATACAATATCTAGGCCTTTTAATTGGCCAATATACTGTGCGTTCTCTTGCTAAATTATTTCACATACCTGGTGTAAATACCCACCGTCTGTACAGTTAGTACACGGCTGTGTACCTTGAAATATACAATATCTAGGCCTT
Source organism: Rhinella marina (assembly GCA_900303285.1). Classification (NCBI taxonomy): domain Eukaryota; kingdom Metazoa; phylum Chordata; class Amphibia; order Anura; family Bufonidae; genus Rhinella; species Rhinella marina. The sequence goes on along the minus strand of ONZH01001826.1, from coordinate 2,282 downwards.
TTAATTGGCCACTATACTGTGCGTTCTCTTGCTAAATTATTTCACATACCTGGTGTAAATACCCAACGTCTGAGCAGTTTGTACACGGCTGTGTACCTTGAAATATACAATATCTAGACCTTTTAATTGGCCACTGTACTGTGCGTTCTCTTGCTAAATTATTTCACATACCTGGTGTAAATACCCAACGTCTGAGCAGTTTGTACACGGCTGTGTACCTTGAAATATACAATATCTAGGCCTTTTAATTGGCCACTGTACTGTGCGTTCTCTTGCTAAATTATTTCACATACCTGGTGTAAATACCCACCGTCTGTACAGTTAGTACACGGCTGTGTACCTTGAAATATACAATATATAGGCCTTTTAATTGGCCACTGTACTGTGCGTTCTCTTGCTAAATTATTTCACATACCTGGTGTAAATACCCAACGTCTGAGCAGTTTGTACACGGCTGTGTACCTTGAAATATACAATATCTAGGCCTTTTAATTGGCCACTGTACTGTGCGTTCTCTTGCTAAATTATTTCACATACCTGGTGTAAATACCCACCGTCTGTACAGTTAGTACACAGCTGTGTACCTTGAAATATACAATATATAGGCCTTTTAATTGGCCACTGTACTGTGCGTTCTCTTGCTAAATTATTTCACATACCTGGTGTAAATACCCACCGTCTGAGCAGTTAGTACACGGCTGTGTACCTTGAAATATACAATATCTAGGCCTTTTAATTGGCCACTATACTGTGCGTTCTCTTGCTAAATTATTTCACATACCTGGTGTAAATACCCACGTCTGAGCAGTTTGTACACGGCTGTGTACCTTGAAATATACAATATCTAGGCCTTTTAATTGGCCACTATACTGTTCGTTCTCTTGCTAAATTATTTCACATACCTGGTGTAAATACCCACCGTCTGTACAGTTAGTACACGGCTGTGTACCTTGAAATATACAATATATAGGCCTTTTAATTGGCCACTGTACTGTGCGTTCTTCTGCTAAATTATTTCACATACCTGGTGTAAATACCCACCGTCTGAGCAGTTAGTACACGGCTGTGTACCTTGAAATATACAATATCTAGGCCTTTTAATTGGCCACTGTACTGTGCGTTCTCTTGCTAAATTATTTCACATACCTGGTGTAAATACCCACCGTCTGAGCAGTTAGTACATAACCGTGTACCTTGAAATATACAATATCTAGGCCTTTTAATTGGCCACTGTACTGTGCGTTCTCTTGCTAATTTATTTCACATACCTGGTGTAAATACCCACCGTCTGTACAGTTAGTACACGGCTGTGTACCTTGAAATATACAATATCTAGGCCTTTTAATTGGCCACTATACTGTGCGTTCTCTTGCTAAATTATTTCACATACCTGGTGTAAATACCCACCGTCTGAGCAGTTAGTACACGGCTGTGTACCTTGAAATATACAATATCTAGGCCTTTTAATTGGCCACTATACTGTGCGTTCTCTTGCTAAATTATTTCACATACCTGGTGTAAATACCCACCGTCTGAGCAGTTTGTACACGGCTGTGTACCTTGAAATATACAATATCTAGGCCTTTTAATTGGCCACTATACTGTGCGTTCTCTTGCTAAATTATTTCACATACCTGGTGTAAATACCCCACCGTCTGTACAGTTAGTACACGGCTGTGTACCTTGAAATATACAATATATAGGCCTTTTAATTGGCCACTGTACTGTGCGTTCTTCTGCTAAATTATTTCACATACCTGGTGTAAATACCCACCGTCTGAGCAGTTAGTACACGGCTGTGTACCTTGAAATATACAATATCTAGGCCTTTTAAATTGGCCACTGTACTGTGCGTTCTCTTGCTAAATTATTTCACATACCTGTTGTAAATACCCACCGTCTGAGCAGTTAGTAACATAACCGTGTACCTTGAAATATACAATATCTAGGCCTTTTAATTGGCCACTGTACTGTGCGTTCTCTTGCTAATTTATTTCACATACCTGGTGTAAATACCCACCGTCTGTACAGTTAGTACACGGCTGTGTACCTTGAAATATACAATATCTAGGCCTTTTAATTGGCCACTATACTGTGCGTTCTCTTGCTAAATTATTTCACATACCTGGGTAAATACCCACCGTCTGAGCAGTTGGTACAACGCTGTGTACCTTGAAATATACAATATCTAGGCCTTTCAATTGGCCACTGTACTGTGCGTTCTCTTGCTAAATTATTTCACATACCTGGTGTAAATACCCACCGTCTGTACAGTTAGTACA
>ONZH01001825.1:0-29617 GCA_900303285.1 Rhinella marina | reverse complement strand
GGCCTCCACAAAATTTTAACAGGTCTCACCTCTTGGGCCTCCACAAAATTTTAAGAGGTCTCACCTCTTGGGCCTCCACAAATTTATCAAGGTCTCACCTCTTGGGCCTCCACACAAATTTTATCAAGGGTCTCACCTCTCTTGGGCCCCACAAAATTTTAACAGGTCTCACCTCTTGGGCCTCCACAATAATTTTATCAGAGGTCTCACCTCTTGGGCCTCCACAAAATTTTTAACAGAGGTCTCACCTCTTGGGCCTCCACAAAAATTTTAAGAGGTCTCACCTCTTGGGCCTCCACAAATTTTAAGAGGTCTCACCCTCTTGGGCCTCCACATAATTTTTAAGAGGTCTCACCTCTTGGGCCTCCACAAAATGTTTAAGAGGTCTCACCTCTTGGGCCTCCACATAATTTTTAAGAGGTCTCACCTCTTGGGCCTCCACATAATTTTTAAGAGGTCTCACCTCTTGGGCCTCCACATAATTTTTAAGAGGTCTCACCTCACGGCCCCACGGCCTCTTCCTGCCTTTTGCGGTCCAACGCATCCCTCAACATCCCCACTGCTTTACCTGCTAGACATGACACTGGGCCAGGTCGGGTCACTGACATCTCTAGCGCCAACAATTTGGGCATTTTAAGGCTTCTGCATGTGTTTGAGTTGTTTTTACATTTTAAAGAAGACATGTCTGACCACATCTCATACACACACACAATGACAATTAGGGGTGGGGTCTATTTGCTTTCCCCCTTGCCTATGCCATCTGTGGTTGTCATAGGCAACGTGATTTTAAGGGGTGCAGAATTTCATCTTCTTTTTTGTCTAGTTTGGCTTGGGGTCCATGGCAATGTAGAGGAAAGAAGGTTTCCTTGTATGGTCTCACTTTACAGAGAGGTTAGATTGTCTTTGGAGTTGTTGAGAGGCTGTGATAGTGGCGTAATAGTGCGACTTGGGCGCGTTATATGCACCCAGACATGCTTCCCCTGCTGTCCCAGTTGCATTCCAGCAGTGTTGGCATCCTTTTCTGAGGTTTCAGGGTGGACTTGGTGACCTCCAAGTGGTCGAATTGAGATTTCCAAGTGGCGAGCATTTTTGTCCCATAGACTTTAATGGGATTCGATATTCGGTCGAATAGTCGAATTTCGCGGTCTATTCGAATCGAATTTCGAACTTTCGAATATTTCACTACTCGCTCATCTCTAGTGATCAAGCTATATACGTGAGAGCAAAAGACCTTGTTGGATTAAGTGATGTACAGAAAGTGTCACCTGGACAGAAAATACAGATTGTAGTGAGTGGACAGCTGAACTGTGACACACAGAATGGTTCCACGCAGCTGTGTGAAATGGATTTGTATCACTGAGATATAACAATAAAAAAAAGGGTTATATATGGCGATAGCTGCACTACTAGTGCCAGCCAGCCAACCAAGCCAGGAGACAAAAAAATGTCTTGTAGCCCTTAGAAGGGCTGTTGGGTTCTTGGGAGATCACTCCTGCCTAACAAAGAACTAAATGCAGGCCCTAACACTCTCCCTGAAACGCAGCAGCTCTATCCCTAACGACATCCAGACAGCATCTGAGCCGAGCACCGTGGGCAGTCACTAGTATATTCCAGGGTCACCTGATCAGGCCAGCCAACCCCTGCTATCGACATGTAAGGGCCCCACGTGATGCTGGGTGTACCGCAGAGTCTCCTGGCTTGTGATTGGCTGAGTTTATAGGCGCCAAAAATGCACAATGCGGAAGTTGCCATTTCCTCCAGCATGGCGAGATACTCGTCCGAGCAGCGAGCACTTACGAGTACCATAATACTCGAACGAGCACCAAGCTCGGACGAGCATGCTCGCTCATCACTAGTAATCTCGTCTGGCCTTGAAACCTCTCTGCAGTTTGGGCTCCTCTTTAATCTTTGCATGTGCTGTATACTAATGAAGCCCACCAGGCAGATGGAATCTGTATTGCACATGCATCCATCCGCTGGGTGAGTTTCCTTAGTGTACAGCGCGTATGCCAATCAAGGGGAGCACACATTGCTGTGAGATTTCAGGATCAGGTGAGATTACTTGTACACTGCCTGCCACTGTGACTCTCAGCTCAGAGGCATGGCTGGTGCATACACTGACTGGAGATCCAGGTGTAACAGCAATGTTCTTGTTGCACCAAGTAGCTAATAAGCATATTATAAAATAGCTAATATATCTGGATTGCCATAACTAGTGTTGAGTGAAGCAAAGCATTCAAAGTGGAATTGGGCCAGAAGTTTAGGAAAATTTCAATTCACAATGAATCCGAATTTTCTCATGCTCTGTAGTAAACAAATCAGGCTTTCCTAAAATGGGCACTGCATGTGTTATGAAGCAAAACTAAGTGTAGAGGAGACAAGCCCAGAAATGCTAGATCACCCATAATACTGTACAAACAGCCAGTCCGAAGATAGCCATCTCCTGTGATGTCACGGTCCTATAAAACCCTCATTCCATGCTCCTTCTACCATTGTCCTGTGAGCTGAGCATAGGGAGAGATGTGGCAAGCGCTTATGCACTAGGGACAGTGTTGCTGAAAACAATTAATAGAAGAATATTGGAGAGGGAGAGTGCAGAGAATGTGCAAGGAGAAATATTCAGCGTCAGTTTTAATTATTTATTCCTACTAGCTGTAAACTAAAATATGTAATCAAATACAAATAAGTTGGAAGCCTGTGTTGAGTGAATCAAAGTTAAATGGTTTGTCCGAGTTATTTTTTTGTCCTTTGTATGTTTCTAACTAGTCAAATACAACAGTTTTTCCATACACTTTCTGCTTCTAAAGCTGCTGGTTTCTTAGATTTAACTCAGGGTCATATGACCTGTGATTTCAGCTTATCTCTCTGCTGTGTGATGTTTCGTGCACAAGCCTCAGATCAGATAACAGTCTGTACACAAGACGTCACTGGCCACGCCGCCCCCCCCACCGCTCTGCCGCTGCTGCTATCTGCTCTCTCCCTGGATTCCTTCAGATAAAACATTAACCCCTTCAGCCAGAATACATTGAAGGCTTTACAACAGCAGCTGCAGATGTAAAAAGACACAGGATCTGCCCTCCTCACCCTACAGACACAAAGCTGATCTGGAGGAGATGCAAACTACAAGTACAGGTAGGGGGGAGACCCTGTGTTTATCAGCAGTGTCATTGTACAGCTGGAACTTGTAGTCCTACACATGTCACTGAGCACTTGTATTCACTCCCTTTACAGAGAGGGGGGAGGGGCAGATATTGTTATTACTGCATGTAAACAAAGGCCAGAAGAGAACCAGGGAAATGAGGAAATAGAGATTTGTTTTGCCTAAAACTTGCTTAACGTAGTTATATATTGCTGCCCATCAGATTTAAAGTACTATATTTATTTTTTTCATAACTCGGACAACCCCTTTAATGAAGTGGAACTCAATCCAAATTTCAGGAAAAATTCGATCTGAATATAAATTTTCTCACAGTAAATCTCTTCATGGTAACAAATAGTTTTTTTCCTAAAATAGGGGCTACACGTGTTACAAAGTGAGAGTGAGAAGCCCGGGAACACGATATGACCCATAATGCCTTGCAGACAACCAATCAACTGATAGCCATCCTCTCTGATTAATGATGAGCAAAGTTATGAAAAATCTGATTTGGCTGCTTCGCCGAATTTCACAAAGAAATTTAAATTGTGACAAATTACTTTGTCACAAAGCTCATTTCTTTGTATGTACAGCCATGGCCAAAAGTTTTGAGAATGACACAAATATTATATTTTCACATGATCTGCTGCCCTCTGGTTTTTATGTGTGTTTGTCAGATGTTTTTATCACATACAGAAATATAATTGCAATCATATTATGAGTAACAAAAGCTTATATTGACAGTTAGAATGAGTTAATGCAGCAAGTCAATATTTGCAGTGTTGACCCTTCTTCTTCAGGACCTCTGCAATTCTCCCTGGCATGCTCTCAATCAACTTCTGGACCAAATCCTGACTGATAGCAGTCCATTCTTGCACAATCAATGCTTGCATTTTGTCAGAATTTGTAGGTTTTTGTTTGTCCACCCGTCTCTTGATGATTGACCACAAGTTCTCAATGGGATTAAGATCTGGGGAGTTTCCAGGCCATGGACCCAAAATCTCTATGTTATGTTCCTTGAGCCATTTAGTTATCACCTTTGCTTTATGGCAAGGTGCTCCATCATGCTGGAAAAGGCATTGTTGATCGCCAAACTGCTCTTGGACGGTTGGGAGAAGTTGCTCTCGGAGGACATTCTGGTACCATTCTTTATTCATGGCTGTGTTTTTAGGCAAGACTGTGAGAGAGCCGATTCCCTTGGCTGAGAAGTAACCCCACACATGAATGGTTTCAGGATGCTTTACAGTTGGCATGAGACAAGACTGGTGGTAGCGCTCACCTCGTCTTCTCCGAATAAGCTGTTTTCCAGATGTCCCAAACAATCGAAAAGGGGATTCATCAGAGAAAATGACTTTACCCCAGTCCTCAGCAGTCCACTCCCTGTACCTTTTGCAGAATATCAGTCTGTCCCTGATGTTTTTTCTGGAGACAAGTGGCTTCTTTGCTGCCCTCCTTGAGACCAGGCCTTGCTCCAAGAGTCTCCGCCTCACAGTGCGTGCAGATGCACTCACACCTGCCTGCTGCCATTCCTGAGCAAGCTCTGCACTGCTGGTAGCCCGATCCCGCAGCTGAAACACTTTTAAGAGATGGTCCTGGTGCTTGCTGGTCTTTCTTGGGCGCCCTGGAGCCTTTTTGGCAACAATGGAACCTCTCTCCTTGAAGTTCTTGATGATGTGATAGATTGTTGACTGAGGTGCAATCTTTCTAGCTATGATACTCTTCCCTGTTAGGCCATTTTTGTGCAGTGCAATGATGACTGCATGTGTTTCTTTAGAGATAACCATGGTTAACAGAAGAGAAACAATGATGCCAAGCACCAGCCTCCTTTTAAAGTGTCCAGTGGTGTCATTCTTACTTAATCATGACAGATTGATCTCCAGCCCTGTCCTCATCAACACCCACACCTGTGTTAATGGAGCAATCACTGAAACGATGTTAGCTGGTCCTTTTAAGGCAGGGCTGCAATGATGTTGAAATGTGTTTTGGGGATAAAGTTCATTTTCTAGGCAAATATTGACTTTGCAAGTAATTGCTGTTAAGCTGATCACTCTTTATAACATTCTGGAGTATATGCAAATTGCCATTATAAAAACTGAAGCAGTAGACTTTGTAAAAATTAATATTTGTATCATTCTCAAAACTTTTGGCCATGACTGTAGGGAGCACAATGAAGGGGAAAGACGAACACACTGCCTCCATCATTGAACCCCTCATATCAGAGCATCTGAGACTGCCTTTTATGGCCTTTCAGAGGTTAATTTGGGTTAAAAAAAATACTCACCTTATCCATTTGCTCATGTAGAGGCCGACACAGCCATCTTGATTGAAGACACCGTGCAATACCTAGCGCCATGGTGTAATGACATTATATGTCACCCCATGCAAGATTTTGCATGGTATCTTCAATCAAGATGGCTGCGCTAGTTTCTTTGCTCGCAAATGGATGAGGTGAGTATGTTTTTTTGTTGTTATTGTTTTTACTGCCATTTCAGGGAAAATTGATTTGTACCACGAACAACGAGGAAATGCAGTTTTGCAGCGTATCATTTTTTTCTTAAAATTCCATTTGTTTGACTTTGATTTGCTCAATAATACCTGTGATGTCACAGCCCTATAAAACCTTTATCCCTAATTTCACTGTGAACTAAGCATAGGCTCACGTGGCAAGCACTAAGGTTAGTGTTTTAGAAAGCTTTTAATTGTAGAATATTGGAAAGCGACAGTGCAGAGACAGTGTAGGCAGATGATAGGGAGAGTTTTTAGACACTGTGAGGAGAGCATAGGCAGACTGCAGGAAAAGTGTAGGGAAAATGCAGGCTGTGTATAATCTCCTTTTACATCTTGTTCAACTGCTGCACCATTCATTCTCAATCTGTTCTGTTATACTGTACATATATCTACTGTGCATCAGACTCATTGTCAACAGATAAATAGACTCGTTTATCTAGCTCCCTTGATGTGCCATTAACACAATCTGTTTGGTTATACATAGACTTACTGTGCATCAGACTCAGCGTGAACAGGCGGTCTAATATATAGTCACATTTATCTAGTTCAACTGCTGCACCGTTCGTACTTAATGTGTTCTGTTATACATAGACTTACTGTGCAACAGACTCAGTGTCAACAGGCGGTCTAATATATAGGCACATTTATTTACATTACATTACTGATTTAGTTACTGTACACTATGGTCAACAGACAGTTGCCTTGGCCCTTAAAAGGAATGGGCAGTGGCAAAAATGTTGCTGTAGTCAGCACAAGTAGCAACAGAAGAAGGCGTAGTTGTAGCAGCAGCCGAAGCAACCGGCCAGAACTGCCACTGTCATCCAACTGTCATGTTTTGACCAACAATCTAGCTGTACTGGAATGGTTGACTTGCTCTTCAACATCATCTCAGATACACACAGCCACAGTCTCTGACTCCACTCAGAAGCAGCACCAGCTTTATCAGCAGCAACTTAAGTGTTGAGTCTCTTAAAGGGGTATTCCCATCTCACAAATGTAGTTTGTATAGTTAGATATAGCCATACCAATATTTTTACTAATAGAATGTATTCATATAATATGTACCGTTTAGAAGATTTGCCTATTTGTATATCCATTGTCCCACACACATCAGTCAGGCCGTTGCCCCTAGTTACGACCACCGCGGCCATGTAGTAGTGGTGGCCAGCTTGCTCTTGTACAAACCCGCTCTGAGGTAACTACGGTATTGTGAACGCACATTGCATGAGCATGCGCAGACACATCTTAGGCTACTTTCACATCTGCGATTTGGACGCTACCAGTCCCAAACACAATGGGCAGGATCCATCCAAAACGCAGACTTTATAAACGGATCCTGCTCCATAGAGATGAATTGATCTTGGAACAGGATCTGTTTCTCTGCGTTTTGGAAGCACAGACAAAAATCCTACAACCCTAAGATGTGTCTCCTCATGCTCATACAATGTGCGTTCACAATACAGCAGTTACCTCAGAGCGGGTTTGAACAAGAGCAAGCCGGCCACCACTACTACATGTCCACGGTGGTCGTAACTAAGGGCAACGGCCTGACTGATGTGTGTGGGACAATGTATATACAAATAGGCAAATCTTCTAAATGGTACATTTTATATAAATACATTCTATTAGTAATAATATTGGTATGGCTATATCTAACTATACAAACTACATTTGTGAGATGGGAATACTCCTTTAAGCAGTTTTTGGCTGCAGGCTACTGAAGAAACCACCCAGCAGGAGCAGGACATGGAGCAGAATCTGAACCAGCAGGTGGTGGCATACTTGCGCTTTACCGTATCATCCCAGATCCAATACCCCCTGGACTATTGGGCAGTCAAACTTGATTTGTGGCCACAACTAGCTGAGATTGCCCTGGGCATGTTTACCTGCCTGGCCAGTAGTGTGCTATCAGACCCAGTGTTTAGTGTGGTGGATGTCATAGTGAAGCCAAAGAGAACTCGCCTTTAAACACCAAATTTTGAGAGACTATCTAATATATAAAGCTGAGTGTATGTGTGTGTGTGTGTATGTCCGCTAAAGGAATCCGCACCGCTGCAGCTACAATCACAAAATTTGGCACACATGTACATCAGGTGTCCAGGAAGGTTTTAGAATAGTTTTCAGCTCTCCAGGATGTACCGTTCCTGAGATATTCCCAAAAAATTCATTAGCCAATAGTAGCCTGGTCACATGACCCTTAGCAGCCAATAGAAGCTCACAGGCACACACCAGGTTTCTATGAAACCTAGCCAGTTCACTGCTGTAGGCTGTGGATGACAATGGTAAAGGGGTATTCCGGTTACCATAAATATAACTGATGTTTTAGACTAATTCATCATCAATCATTACCTCATATAATGTAAATTTCACATATTTACCGTTCAGTAGTGTATTCTTCCACTGCTACCCACCTTCCTGGCATCGACCTGTAATTCAGGCCACCGTCAAAAGAAGGACTTAAAAGCACCACCCCCAGATCCCACTAAGTCACGCCCCTGACTCAGTCAGGCCACGCCCCTTCCATGCCCCATTTGACAGGGATTAAAAATATAGGTAAAAATCACCTTCTGTCAGCTGCAGGGGTGGGGGGAGGGTGACTTTCTCCCTGCAGCTCATTGCTCAGACTGCACAGTGCTGCTGTCTGAGAGTGAGCTGTTCAAAAGGACATCCCTGTGTCCATCCAGGCCCTGCGCATGACAGAGGTCAGGGAGTCTGAAAGCCAGACTGTCCAGCCTAAAACAAGACCTCTGGCCACCCTAGGTGGCCAGATGTCCGGCTTTAGGCTGAACAGTCCACTTTTCTGGCTATCTGTTCTCCATCTGACGCAGTTCCTGGACAGAAACAGGGATGTCCACCCTTTCAGTAGCTCACACTCTGACAGCTTCTCCTCCGTGTCTTCACGGAGCCAGGGGGCGTGGCCTCATGTTTAGTGGTGTGTCTTCATGGGAACTGGGGGTGCTGTTTCACGTTTGGGGGAATGGCCGGTGAATGGCTGGCTTTCTGGGGTGAAGACAGTGGCCACTCTAGCTGCTGTGGAGGTCACAGTTAAAGGGGTGGGCTGCTGTAGAGGTCACTGTTAAAGGGGCGGGCTGCTGTAGAGGTCACTGTTAAAGGGGCGGGCAGCTGTAGAGGTCACTGTTAAAGGGGAAGGCAGCTGTAGAGGTCACTGTTAAAGGGGTGGCCTGCTGTAAAGGTCACTGTTAAAGGGATGGGCCGCTGTAGAGGTGACTGTTAAAGGGGCTGGCTGCTGTAGAGGTCACTGTGAAAGGGGTGGGCTGCTGTAGAGGTCACTGTTAAAGGGGCGGGCACTGTAGAGGTCACTCTCGATATCTTTTAATGACACACACACACAGTAACAGTAAATGAAATAAATTAAATATACCCGGGCGAAGCCGGGTCCTTCAGCTAGTACTTTATAAAGAAGAATCAGGCATGGATCAGCAAGGATTTCCTGATACCGGTGCCTGATGTAACAGGCTAGATCATTCTGGCAGTAATGATCTGACTGTAGTGTGCTGCTACACTGGAACATTGTGACCAATGACCCATTACTTCTGCCCACGTGCTTCTGCCACTATTCTGATGCTGCCATCTGCCTGATGCCACACACCTGTTGCCTTTACTGCCATCTGATCCTAATGTGATTTGAAGTCATTTTACGCTGCAAATCACACTCCACTCTGTTCTGGAGCCACTATTGTGACTCTTCATACTTTTTCCACCCTCTCTGCTCTTTTCCGGGACCACTATTGTGACTCTTCACGCTGTTTCCACCCTTCCCACTCGGTTCTGGAGCGACTATTGTGACTCTTCATGCTGTTGCCACCCTCACCACTGTGTTTCGGGGCCACTATTGTGATTCTCCATGCTGTTGCCACCCTCACCAGTCTGTTAGAGGGACACTAGTGTCACTGTTTGTCCATGTTGACATTACCATTTATTTTTCCACTCTTTTGATCCGCCAGAAGAACAGAAGAATAACAAAAAAGTCCTGTCATTTGAGCGTCCATAATGCCTCTATAACGCTGTCAGTATTTTGCATCAGGATTTGATCATGATTTTAAAGCCAAAAGCTAGAGTGGGTCCAAAACACAGAAATGCAAATATTTCTATCACATATTAACTCTGTTTTGGACCCACTCTTGTTTTTGCCTTACCAATAGTGACCAAGTACTGATGGTTTGAAGGCGCATGTTCAAAATACAGGATCCTCTTTTTTTGGGGCTGTTCTTCTGATGGATCAGAAGAATGGAAAAATAAACAGTGATATGAACACAGCCTTACTGCTGGCACTGTCATGGGGCCACTATTTGAATCTTGGGCCACTTCATGGTTAAGTCAACACTGATAAATTAGACTTGACGCTAACATTGACCTGTAAGGCAGAGTTCAAACTTTAATTATTTAGTCAGTTATTTCCATCACTTATTGTGAGCCAAATTCAGGAGCCAAGCCTACTCTCAGGTTAGGTATGATGAATAGATCTGTGCCTGCCTTGGGTTGACAATAATTGATGAGAATAACTGACTAAATAAGGGTGAGTTCACATCACCGTTATGGATTCCATTATTGTTTTCCATTATAACATGGTTATAGCAGAAAATAACGGAATCCATAAGACTGAAGTCAAAACGGAAGTGTTTAAAATGCATTCCGTTTTGCTTTTCATCATAATAGAAGTCTATGGGCAAGTATAGATGTAGCAGCACTAGCGAACACAGGAGAATCGCGTGAGCGCAGAACAATATCGTAAATAGAGTACACATCTGATGATTTGTACGCTAATGCTATTCATTGTACGCTAATGCTTTGCATTGTACGCTACTGCGTACGCATTCATATGCTAATGCTATGCATTGTACGCTACTGCACACGCATTTGTATGCTAATGCATACGCATTGTACGCTAATGTGTACCAATTCACCTACTTTTACTGCGAGTGAAAGGAGTGAAAGAGGAAAAGTCGCGATTCGTTAGCAATGCTATGCGAAAACAGTGATCGCTAGGGCTGCTACATCTGTATAACGGATCTGTCTGGTTTCCATTATGCAAGACGGAAAACAAACACCTGTTGACAAAATCCTTTTAAAGGCTTCCGTTTTGCATTCTGTCATAATAGAAGTATATGGGCAGCATAATGGATCTGTCCTGGTGTCTGTTATGTAGGACTGGACTTCTGCATAATAGAAACCAGGAAGGATCCATTATGCTGCCCATAGACTTGTATTATGAAAATTCAAAACGAAAAGCCTCTTAAAGGCTTCCATTTTTATTTCTGTCTTATGTATTTCGTTATTTTCCATTATAACTATGTTATAATGGAAAACAATAACGGAATCCATTACGATGATGTGAACTGACCCTAAGTAAAGTGTGAACCAAGCCTAATAGTGATGCACAGTCATTCTACAGCTAACAGAATGGATTCAAAAGCATCTGTTTGCACGGCCACAACATGGATTAAAAGAACCTTTTTTTCTCCACTACTTTATTAGCACTGTCTCCCTGTCCTTATTTTGTTCCACTAAAGAGTCATTGGGACACCACTCCTGCAGTGGCGCACAGCAGTTTTTTTTTTTTTTTTGCTTTACTGAAGGCTGCTGTATGCTTTTCTTTTGGTTTAGTTATGGATTACCTATTACTGTTGGTGTCCTGCACAATAATGTGCATTTCCATATATATGTGACCTGCCTGTCATTCTGACACACAATTACTGTTTCACTACCACAAAGGACAAGCTATGCTTGTTGCTGCAATGCCCAGTAATTTACACCGAGATACATTCTTCCTAAAGTTTAATTGGAGACCAAGATAGACCTTATTTAATGCACTTTGTGACAAATTAATTTGTAATGAAGCAAATTACTTGGAGAAATTTGGCAAAGCGGCTGAATCAGATTTTTTAAAACGTCGCTCATCTTTAATGATGACCATCCTTATCTTTTGCTGGCTTTATTTCCAAATCATCTTTCAAAGTCTCCATGTCCTAGAGAAGTCAGCAAGACGCAGAGAGAGGAGGAGATGGATGTTCCTGATGACATATTCTCATCGATATTAGATTATGTGGAAAAGGAGGAAAAGCAGATGGCAGAAGAAGGGCTTCCACCTGTAGGGCAAGAGGGTGCTGCGGCTGAATAAGTGGTTACAGACCCTATTTAAAGGTACATTAAAGGTGCCATGTGGCTATTAACAATGAAGACCAACTATACAGTGTTGTCTTGATTATCAAATGAAAGGCAGCTGCGGGCTAATTAGTCGTGTGGTTCTTCATGGCAGCATGGCCTCAACCTGCGCTCAGCACGACCGCAATACCTGATTTATAGCGATTTATGACAAATTAATCAGTAACTAGGTGAATTTCTTGGCGAAGCTGCCGAATCGAATTTTTCTAAACTTATGGCTCATCTCTACCCATAATAGATCAACAAGGGGCAAATGAAGTTATATTCAGCTGCTCGCTCATCACCCATGGCAGCTGCATTTATATAAAGGTATATGCTGACAGGTGCCCTTTAATTTTTACACATGACATTTGTGAAAACTACTGTCATATCATAGGGGTTGTCTGAGGAAAAGAAAAAAAAAGTTGATCCTGCCGACCGGTGCTCCCCAACTTACATGTTTATTCCAAAGCTACTAGATTAAATCTTAAGGCCTCTTTCACACGAGCATCGCAGATTCGGTCCGGATGCGTTCAGGGTGCGTTCCGGAAAAAACAAGTGCGATTTGTTCTGCGATTCTTGTAATTATTGTATGCGATTGCGTTCCGTGTTTGCGTTTTTTCCGCGCGGATGGCATGCGTTTTTCACGCGCGTGTAAAAAAACGCAAACATCCTCATTCAAAACACCTGTTGCCTTGTTAAACCTATAAATAGCCCCACAATGCATTTTTCTTTGGGCAATCTCCATTTTGTGTTGAACTGTTTGATTTGTATTAGTTTGGTGGTCTTTCATTTGCAGAATGTCTGGGTCCCCATTATCTAATACCGATCATGTCCTTTTTCATTGGATACTTTTTTGTTGCTTTGGTGATAGGGCTGAAATGGTCCAGGATGAACCTCGGAGAAAGCAAATGTGAGTGTATCCTCTAATATCTCAGCGGCCCAGCCACGGACAATTTGTTCTGTTACATAGTGACCTACGGCAGCACCCAGCAAAGTTTTTTAGTTAC
Organism: Rhinella marina; assembly: GCA_900303285.1. Taxonomy (NCBI): domain Eukaryota; kingdom Metazoa; phylum Chordata; class Amphibia; order Anura; family Bufonidae; genus Rhinella; species Rhinella marina. The sequence goes on along the minus strand of ONZH01001825.1, from coordinate 16,801 downwards.
TGCTGCATGGGTGTTGCCACTTTTGACCGCCTGTTGTCTGAGTTGGGTCCTGGGCTAACTTTCCAGATAAGTGGTTTTTCATTATCTTCCTGACATAAAAAAAATTGAAAAAATACATTCACAAATTAAAATAACGTGGCTGTGGGTTTGGCCCAGAATAAGGGCTAGGTCCCATGCTCATTAGTGGCTGTGACGGACCATGTGGGCCTGAAGAATGGGATGGGGGCCACTACCAACTTCAGGCCTATATGATGTGGGAGGTCTGAAGTGCTCAGGTGCATAAAAACTGCCTTGAGCTGGATATTCCATCTGATGAGGGGCAGATTAGGAAGGTGGGGGATGGGGAGCATCATGGATACTTCCATGTCGCCGCCAGTTTTCAATGGCCTCACACAACTCCCTGTGGTCTTTAGGAGGTGTAGCTGCATCCAGAAGGGTACTTATAGAAGACTGGATTCTAAAGTACACATCAATGGGCAGGCGCCGGAAATGTTCGACTGCGCCCATACAAATCATAAGTGTCCTCGTGCCTTGCCCTGCCTAAATACTGCATAACCCGTGTGTTTACCTCAACCTCTGCAGGCAAAGGTGCCCTTCTTTTACAGGAGGATACTACTTGGGTAGCTACAACATCATGTGCAGCAGGGAGGTTGCTCTGGGCTATACCAGATGGGCCAGCTTCAGCAGGGTCTCCAGCCTACTGTGTGACTTGGCCACTTGGCTGGTCTGTAGCAATTTCCTTTGCTTCAGTCTCCAGGCTATCCTCCGTTCTAGAAATAAATTAAACATTTTTTCCAAAAGCAATGTACTTAATGCATAGAAAACATTCAGAATATATTCAATGTGAATTTAAAAAAAAAAGGGCTTACTGAAAGGACATGTTAAACTAAGATAGACAGAACATTAAGGACATAAATTATGTATACAGAAACTTATGCCCTCAAATCAATTACATCCCCAGAAACATGAGTTGCTCTCTGTATATATAAGGCCTTTTTTTCGGGGGACCAGACCCACTGCGCCCATGCTGTGTAATCTCCTTTCTAAATTGGTCCCGACAACTGCGCACACGGTTTTTAACATCTTCAACTGTCAAAAGGGATACAAAGGAAAGATTAAAGCAACCATACCCAACAAAAAAAAAAATAGGAAAAGGATATTGATAGCAACATTTCACATGTGACACTGACGTTACTTAAGATTAAATAATTAGAATATAAAAGGATTGTTCCTTACCCAAGGCATTTCTATTTTTCGAAGATGTTTCACCCCACACCGATTGAAATAACTCCGTCGTTATCTCTTGCCAGGCGGCTTCTTTCTTGTATCGGTCATGATAGGCCACACAACGGGTGTCCCATATGGCAGGCCTATCATAAACCAAGACAATCAGTTTGTCCACATCCATCGTTTTTGGAACACATGGCATTTTCCAAATATCAGGAACAACAAGGGATGGATCTATCTGAAAGCACCTCCTCACCAGCAGCTAAATAATCCCTTCTTTCAGCTTGTACTTCCTGTCTCGTCTGCCTTCACTGTTGCCTAGTAACCTCCGTGAAAAATGCAACGCATTGTATCCGGATGTCTTGTGTTTTTCACGCAGCCCCATTGGCTTCTATTGAGAAAGGGCTGCGTGAAACTCGCAGAATATAGAACTTGCTGCAATTTTAACGCAACACAGAACTGTTGGTTGAAAAACAACGCTCATGTGAAGAAAACAACTGAAATGAATGGGTCAGGATTCAGCGCGGGTGCTATGCGTTCACGTCATGCATCGCACTCGCGCGGAAAACACGCTCGTGTGAAAGAGGCCTAAAAAAGGAAATGTCCAAAATAAATGAGGACTTTTGGGCTATTTGAGTAAGGATGGGTTCACATCACATTTTATGCATCCGTTTGTTAGAAAAAAAAGATACAAAAACGGAGCACACAGCGTTTTTGTATCCTGCAGAGTCCAGTAAAAAAAAAGACATATAAATATTTTTTTTTAACAATGGAACTCTATGCTGAACGTATGCCACTGTATGGTATCCGTCTGATGCATCTGTTTAACATATATGTTTTTGTATTATGTTAAATAGATGAGAAAAACGTGATGTGATTCCAGCCTTAATTGTCATTTGGCCCACAGTACAATGTACTTTCACTCAATGCACTCAATTCAGCTGGAGGATCAACACACTAACATATTAATGAAACACTCCCCGCCATGTTGGAATAATAGCTTCTGGTCCTGTGGTATCTGGCAGCCATGCACCATAATACTATTGTACCTGCTTCTATTTTATGTCTTCAATGATATCATAGAGCATATACAGATGTTCTATGTGCTACTCTAATTGATGATGTGGTGCAACTTGGTTCTGTTTCAGGGCTTGCACAGAATATTCAGAAAGGACATGGAGTTGCCAGTGTTATACTGATATTTTAATACCTCCAGGATAATTGGTGAAGCAGTTGGTATGTTAGAGATCCTTCTGAACCTATTCTAGTGATACGTCATCAGGATCTGATTGGCACCCCAACCGATCAGCTGTTTCAAGAGACAATGAGGCTCCAGGGGACACGGCGGCCTCTGCCTAGGCAAGTGAAGTCACTTCATTGGTCACACGGCCTAGTGAAAGGGGTTGAGCTGCAATACCAAGCACAGCTGCTATCCATTGGATGGCTTGGTAAGCTTCCAGGAGACCATGGCGCTTTTCAAACAGCTGATCGTCACCAATAAGATACTGATTACCTATCCTGACTATAGGTTATCAGCATAAAACGGCTAGAAAACCCCTTTAAATTTGTGGTTCTCTAAGCAAGTGATTTAGAGCTTTATAATAGAAAAACAACTTTGGACCTATTGAGATTAAATAAAATTAAGAACGGTAATAGATATGCTTGATTTCATTCATCAAGGTAAATGTAGGAAATATCACTGTTCCCATACATACAGAAAATGTCTACTCTAATAGATGTATTTATAATTATTTTTTCATAAGTAAAATACATTATCCAGTAACAGACTATATCTCATTATATAACTTAAGAATTTCAGACAGACTGAACAGCCAGAGAATGGCTCATGAACTACACATAATACAATTTATCGTGTTGAGAAACATGGAAAATATACAGGAGTATTTTTCTTGTAAAAAACCTAATATACAAGAAAATCAAATCATATTCTATGCCTTTGCTAGCAAGCTTGATTTTCCATAAATTTATTTTTCTTTATACCCCATGGTAATAATTACTGCATACACAATTTTTCTTCCCTACAGCCAACATATTGTACTCTTCACACAGTCTGGTGCAGAAATTCACAGAGAATATACCTAAGGATAAGTTTCACAGCTCAGCTGGTGGTCATATTAGATTGAAGTCTTTCTTAAGATACAGTAGGCAGTTTAAATCCCAACCCCCAACCAAAGAGGAAAGTATCAGCCGTGTAAAAAAAACAAAACACCTTACTTGAATGAAAGAGATACGTGTGATAATTTTTATTTAAAATATTGAGAAATAATGTAAAGTATATTTACTTTACAAGGTTTGCATTCTAATCATTCAGAAGAGAAATAATTTAACATTTTTTTGTGCATTGGTAATGAAAACCTGCATGTCTCAAACACTAACTGCACACACACTGTGTATACTGTGTTAATATTGCAAAACTATAAAGAATAGGTAATTTATTATAAGTACGCTACTTTTTCAGATTCGGTCGCAAAGGGGATTAGTGGCCCAATCTACGACTTCTCCTGGCCCGTCTGTCCAGCCTGTCTGACATCATTTTCTACACCTGTTTTTGGCATAGAAAATTACTTAATTATATGCCAGCAAGGCCAGTGCCTAAGTTAAGTAGATGCCAGCGCCTGTGCGTCAACGCAGGGTTATTAAGACCATCTTCTAAAATGCTGGTCTTAATAAAAGACCCCATATATGCTTATTTCTCTGTTTACAGCTTCCCTTATTATACAACTGATGAGCAAAAAGGGTCTGAAATAGAGATGAACGAATCATCCAAAATTCGCTTCGACGAATAATCGACGAATAATCAACAAATTACGTACGAAAGTACGTAATACGTAAGCATTAGCGTACAAAGTACATACGAATCCTTAGCGTGCTATTGACTCGCGATTACACACGAGGCTAGGCAGCGGCGTACAATCTTTAGAGGCAGTCCATATAAAGTAGGAAAGTAAGGTGCTAGCTATCTGGCTAACCGCATAATTCACTAAAAAACACCGTACAATAAGTGCATTAATAGGACACATTGCAGTACCTGAAAAAGAATACACACAATTGGCTAAAGTGCTTGAATGTTGCTGAACCTGTAAAAGCATTATTGCTGAAATACAGCAAAGACATTATGCAAACATTTTAGTGCAATTTTACATTTGCAAGCATAAAAGGCTCAGATATACGTTTGGGTCTCTCCTGAAGTCGTGGCTGCTTGGCATGATAATAAAACACTGGAACACAGTCCAAAATGCAATTGTATACCACGTGAGGTAATTTTTTAATCCAAACAAGTAACGTGTAATTCACATGTATAGTATAAAATAGCAGCAAATAGAGAACCCTCTTTGCAAAGGGGGCTCCCAAATAACCTGAGAAGGGGGAAAAAGGAAAATAGGCATGCTTAGGCGCAACTGGGAATTTTCTGCAGAATGGGGGGATGGGGGAGTCCTGACAAGCCATGTGCATCTTGGTGAGAGTCAAACGGGGGCAATACAAACTAAACAAAACAAGTGCCAACTAGCTCTCATCCGTCAGGTGCAGTCCATGGTGTGGCTCCCATAGGTCCTCTTGAAGTGTCCTTTAAATCAGCCAGTAGTTGGATTCCTCAGATGAGGGACCTGAAGTCCTGCTCGCTTGAGCTACTGCTGAAAGCAATCAGAAGATGCTCCTACCTCCTGTAGGCCAAGCTCGCTGCCGTGGTGGAACTCCACTGCCCTCTTCTTCCAGAAGACGAACTTGACCGGGTCTGGATGGTGGTCACACTGGTGAGCGTTGCAGCCACTTGTGCCTTTATTTTTCCGGATTCTCCTGCCCAGACAGCAGGAGTAAGGACTTCTGGCTGCAGCGATTCTGGCAATGTTGCACCCAGGGAAGAAGCCCCAGCTCCCCTGGATTCTGCTGGCTTCATCTTCCAGGGTAGTTGGTACTGGTGGATCACCGTAGACTGGAAGGTAAACAACGAAGTCATCAGCTAACCCAGCTGAAAGGACTGTGATGGTGGTGGTGGTGGCAGTCCAGGGATCAGAGGCTCCGGCTGTGGCTGTGGCTTCTCCCTGAAGCGGAGGGTGCCATCTGGTGACTCCTGAAGGCAGCGCACTGATACTTCGCCTGGTGGTTCCTCTGGCCAAACTTCAGGTGGTGATGTTGGGACCAGGGGCTTAGGTAATAGGGTAACCCCAGTAGCGAAGGGGCCTTTCAGGGATGCCATGGAGGTGTATTCCACCTGATCCCCCATGTACAGGCTGTGACGGGGTTGGGGCAGGTACGGCCGTTTCAGTGACCTGTGGCCCACGAAGTACTCCTTGCCGTCCTCGTCATCCGCCAGGAAGCCAGAGCCTCGCTCCACTGAAAACCACAGGACGGTTCACTTTTGCCGCTCCAGTGTAGGGTCCTCCGGCCTTGGATGGTCCAGTACCTGGATGACCCAGTCCTCCACCACATTCTTGTACTCCCATAGGGTCTGGCCGTTGGCCATCACCGACGATGGCACAATCAGATTTTGCCGAATGGAAGGTGTTGTTCTCCTCCTGGGCGGCGAATTGGATGCTCCAGCCGGCTCCGCCACACCAACAGCAGCAGACGCACCAGCCGGCAATGCGAATATGGAGTCAGGAGCCCGTGAGACTCTCTTGCAGACTTGAGATGCTCTGATCTCTGGAGCGGGCGTTGGTTCTGGGTACTCGTCCCCAAAGACCATTTCTCCCCTCTTTGGTCACAGTTATTTTGCCATGCTGTTTGCTGTGAACCTGTGATCTGAGTCTGGCTGGATCTTGTTCACAGCTGGCTTGAACTGGAGTGGAGGCCGGAGTAATGAGGTAGGAGTCTTCACTCCCTATACTTGCAAACAGAAAGTTCCAGGTGGGCCGGGCTCATTTTTCCCGCTTCTGAGGGGGGCGTATCTTCACTTTCCCGCTCTTGAGGGGGCGTATCATCATTTTCCCGCTTCGGGGAACCGGGGGCAAGAAGAATGCGTACGTTGCGTACGTAGTGTAAGTAGCATACGTAGCATTCAAAATTTAAAGAACATTTACGAATAATACAAAGCGAATCTTACAAAACCCGGATTCACTTCGGAGTTGAAAAAATTGAATATTCAATACGAATCTACGAAGCGGCAAATAGATTCGCTCATCTCTAGTCTGAAATAAGTCTTTAGTGTCTTTGAGTGTGAGGGATTAGAGCCATGACCAGATTTATTCTAGAGTTACAACTGGTCATCCAGACAGATTTTTTTCCTGATATGACATGCCTCAAAGTACACTGATGAGCAAAAGGTTAACAATGTTTTGAACTTTGGACTTTCAGACTCCATATCTCACCATCCACTGCAGCTTCATCATGAGACTACCATCATTTTTAGACAATCATCTTGGCTATTTGATACATAAATTGGACTTGCAGCTATTTAGCATGTGATTAGTTATGCAGATTTTTGTCATGTAACTGCATTGTTACTGTTTCACTCCTAAAATTCTAAATTTTATTTTCTATTATTTTGTTATTATTTTGTAAATCCACCTTTGGCTTTAAAACACTGCCTGAATCCTTCTGGGCATGCTCGCCATCAGATTCAAGCATGTCTCGACCAAAATCTGTTTTCAGGTCTATTCTACACATTACCAATGTTGGTGCATGCTGGTCAGCTCCTTTGGGTGTGAATACAGCTTTTTATTTAACTCTACACACAAATGTTTGATTGTGTTTAGGTCTGGGGACTGTGGGGGCTAATCCAGCACCTCTACTTCATTATCATTGAACCATTTCTTTGTCAATCTTGACAAATGCTTCGGGTTGTTGTCCTGCTGGAACACTAAGTTGTCCTTTCCCATAGTACTTGAGTGTTCAAAGTAACTTGTCTTGAAGAATACTCACATATAGCTCAGTATTGAGACCACCATCGATCCTGGTCAAGTATCTAATGCCTTTGGCTCTGAAACAACTCCATAACATTAGGCGTCCTCCACTGAACTTGACAGTTCCTTTAATTTCTCGATCTGTTAGGCTACTTTCAGCCGGCAGGGGACTCCAGCAGGCTGTTCCGGCAGGTGAACTATAATGGGGGCGGGCCGTGGATCCGGCCACAGCATGGCAAACTTGCCGAGAGGCGGCTGGACCAAAACTACTACATGTTGTAATTTTGGTCCGGCTGCCTCTCGGCAAGTTTGCCGTGCTGTGGCCGGATCCGCGGCCCGCCCTCTTTATAGTGAATGCGTAGTTCTGGCCCCACACGTGCACCTGCGGCAGCACGGATCTGGCGGGCTGTTCACCCACCGTAACAGCCTTCCGGAATCCCCGCAAATGTGAAAGTAGCCTTAGCCCCCTTTTCCCTTGTTTCTTCCAGACCCATTTGCACCCATCAAAGCCCAGTCTATTTACTTTTGCCTAATTCTTCCAAATCACCCATTTCCAATCTTCTACTGTCCACTGTGTACTTTTTTGCAAACTCAAGACGACTCTTCTTATGATGATCTTAAAGTCAAGGCTTCTTTATCTTATTTTCAGACCACCATTCCAGACTTGTGTAATGCACATCGCACTGTGTTTGCATGGATATTGGTGGTGTCACTATAATGAAGCATACAAACCACCTCCACTGCCCTGTTTGTTGCACCAGAACTGATAGACCTTGCAATGAGCCGACTTGTTGACTCCAATATTTTGCCTGGACATCTACCTCTTGGCTTTGAAATGGATGGACGGACTTCATTTCATATTCTTCGAGCTGTCATGGCACTCAAATGATACAGTTTGGTAAATTTCTAGGCTGAGATACTGCTATTGATGAGCTGGATGATGATGTTTCTCATTTCTTGTGAAACCTTCATGGCTGAAGACACTAAACACTTATTTCAGACCCCCTACTTAGAGACCCCAAAATAATTAAAACCCCAAACCCCTGTGCATCTCATGGCAGAAAAGGGAATTGTGCCTGTGTTTGTCTGGGGGGCAGATCAATGACTGTTAAAGGGAATTTGTCACCTGTTTTATGGTGTTCTGACTAAGGGCAACTTAAACTGGTGACAGAACCCCTCAGCAAAATGCTGGGTCAATCAGGTGCAGGTGGACAGGGAGAGCAATGAGTTCACTGTAGACTTTGCGGTATATCAATTCTGTTATGCATATTGAACAGCAAAATGTATGGTAGATGTGCAATGAATTTACCAAAAAATTTGAAAATGTTAAATTTTCTAAATTTCAATTTCTCTGTTTCTAAGCCAGATAGTCATCCCTCATAAAATAGGTATTACTTTACAGTTCCCATCTGTCTACTTTATGCTGGCATCATTTTATAAATGTTATTTTATTTTTTTGGATGTTAGATGGAGGCTTATTTTTTTTCCAAAACCCGCTTTTTAAAGGACCAATTGACTTGTCAAGTCGCTTTGTGGGGGTTACATAATAGAAACCGCCAATAAATGACCCCATTTTAGAAACTACATCCCTCAACTTATTCAAATATTATTTTACAACCAAAATAAAATAACTTTGTTAACCCTTTAGGTGTTCCACAAGAATTAAAGGAAAAAAGAGAAGACATTTTTGTAGATTTTAATCCTTTTTTCCCTGTAAGGTAGTAAGGGTTAATAGCAAAACAAAACAATATTTATTACCCTGATTCTGTAGTTTACAGAAGCGCCCCGTATGTGGTTTTACACTGCTGTATATGCACATGGCAGGGCGCAGAAGGGAAGGCGCAACATACACTACTCAGAAAAAGTTAGGGATATTTGACTTTTCTGTGAAATTTATGGAAGACGTAAAAAGTGCGCACTACAGTGATAATATATCATGAAAGTAAGGCATTTAAATAGAAGTGTCCAATGGTGATTTCCTCATCTCAAACAGAGTGGGTTGTGTATAAGTGGAGTTAAAAGAACCAGAGTGCTGGTACTGAGTGTGATTTTGTTGGAGTGACTGCAAATAACTGTCTATAGTTTATTGCAAAGGTCCTTGTTTGTTTAGTGCTTGCATTTTGGTACTAACATTTAAACCCATTTTTTTTTCTCTGCTGTGTACCTGGTGAAGGGGAGTGGTTTGTGATCCCAGGTGCTATAAATTGCATAGCTGAACTCTTCTAGAGCTTGCTCTGACTTTGGGCTTGCTTTGTAAGTGGGCTATGTATAAATGGAGTTAAAAGAACCGGAGTGCTGGTACTGAGTGTGATTTTGTTGGAGTGACTGCAACTAACTGTCTATAGTTTATTGCAAGGGTCCTTGTTTGTTTAGTGCTTGCATTTTGGTAATAATATTTAAACCCATTTTTTTTTCTCTGCTGTGTACCTGGTTAAGGGGAGTGGTTTGTGATCCCAGGTGCTATAAATTGCATAGCTAAACTCTTCTAGAGCTTGCTCTGACTTTGGGCTTGCTTTGTAAGTGAGCTGTGTATAAGTGGAGTTAAAAGAACCAGAGTGCTGGTACTGAGTGTGATTTTGTGGGAGTGACTGCAAATAACTGTCTATAGTTTATTGCAAAGGTCCTTGTTTGTTAAGTGCTTGCATTTTGGTACTAACATTTAAACCCATTTTTTTCTCTGCTGTGTACCTGGTGAAGGGGAATGGTTTGTGATCCCAGGTCCTATAAATTGCATAGCTAAATCTTCTAGAGCTTGCTCTGACTTTGGGCTTGCTTTGTAAGTGGGCTGTGTATAAGTGACGTTAAAAGAACCGGAGTGCTGGTACTGAGTGTGATTTTGTGGGAGTGACTGCAAATAACTGTCTATAGTTTATTACAAAGGTGCTTGTTTGTTTAGTGCTTACATTTTGGTACTAACATTTAAACCCATTTTTTTTCTCTGTTGTGTACCTGGTGAAGGGGAGTGGTTTGTGATCCCAAATGCTATAAATTGCATAGCTAAACTCTTCTAGAGCTTGCTCTGACTTTGGGCTTGCTTTGTACGTGGGTTTTGTATAAGTGGAGTTAAAAGAACCGGAGTTTGACAAGGAGCAAAAAAAGTAAGTTTGAAGAGATTTTCCTTGTGTTGTTAACTTGATTTGAGCTAGTTCTCCAACTACAGCAAACTACAACTTATTGCATATTTACTGTTTTTCTGTACTGTATATCCCCATCTAGCAGGTGCTCCATGGACAATGCTACTAAGTGTGTATCCTGTGCAATATATGCATGCCTTGAAGAGCCATTCAAGGGTGAATACATTTGCACTAGATGCAATCACGTTGCATATTTGGAAGCCCAGATCAAGTACAATTTTAAACACATTTTTTTTTAATGTTTAAGTTTAAATTTCCAAAACCCGCTTTTTAAAGGACCAATTGACTTGTCAAGTCGCTTTGTGGGGGTTACATAATAGAAACCGCCAATAAATGACCCCATTTTAGAAACTACATCCCTCAACTTATTCAAATATTATTTTATAACCAAAATAAAATAACTTTGTTTACCCTTTAGGTGTTCCAAAAGAATTAAAGGAAAAATGAGAAGACATTTTTGTAGATATTAATCCTTTTTACCCTGTAAGGTAGTAAGGGTTAATAGCAAAACAAAACAATATTTATTACCCTGATTCTGTAGTTTACAGAAGAGCCCCATATGTGGTTTTACACTGCTGTATATGCACAAGGCAGGGTGCAGAAGGGAAGGCGCAACATACACTACTCATACAAAGTTAAAGATATTTGGCTTTTCTGTGAAATTTATGGAAGACGTAAAAAGTTCGCACTACAGTGATAATATATAGAGATGAGCGAGCATGCTCGTCCGAGCTTGGTGCTCGCTCGAGTATTAGGGTACTCGTAAGTGCTCGCTGCTTGGACGAGTATCTCACCATGCTCAAGGAAATGGTATCTCCCGCATTTTGAATTGAATTTTTGGCGCCTATAACTCAGCCAATCACTAGCCAGGAGACTGTGCGGTACCCCCCAGCATCACGTGGGGCCTTACATGTCGATAGCAGGGGTTGGCTGGCCAGATCAGGTGACCCTGGAATATACTAGTGACGTCCGGCTGTGCTCGGCTCAGAGGCTGTCTGGATGTCGTTAGGAACAGATCTGCTGCGTTTCAGGGAGAGTGTTAGGGCCTGGATTTATTGGCTGGCACTAGTAGTGCAGCTATCGTCATATTTGCAGCAGTTTGCAGGGAGACTGCAAATAGGTTTTTTTTGCTCTCAGTGATATAGAAAAATCTGAGTGCGACATTTTTCTGGGTTGCAGTGAAAATAGCCACAGTCAGCAGGGGCTGAGTTTGCTCTCTGATACATTCTGCATGTCACGTTAAAAAAAAACACACACAAAAAAAACTTGTTTTTGTTTTATCTCAGTGATACAAATCCATTTCAAACAGCTGTGTGGAACCATTCTGTGTGTCACAGTTCAGCTGTCCAGTCATCACAAACCACACTCCGTATTTTCTGTCCAGGTGACCCATACTGTACGTCACTGAATTAAAAAAGGTCTTTTGCTCTCACTGATACAGCTACATTACAAAAATCTGAGTGTGACATTTTTCCGGGTTGCACTTAAGTAGACCAAGTCTGCCTAATCTAATAGTTTCAGTGTAATTGCTCCATACTGCACGGTACGTAATAAAATACGTAATTTTGCTCTAACTTATCCACCTATATATTAACTTGTTCAGATTGAACAAGTTTGTGGGTTTCAGTACAGCAGGTACATTTTTTTTTTTGTATACATAATACACTTATATACAGAACATGTTGAACCCCAGGGCTAAGGGTCGAGGACGAGGGCGTGGGCATGGGCATTCAATTACTGAGGGGGCAGAGGCCGTGGTCCTGGGCAGGGTGAGACAGTACCTGCTGATGAGGGAGCAGGGGAACGCTGCAGAGCTACACTCCCTAGCTTCATGTCTGAACTTACAGGGACACGTGGTAGAGCACTGTTTAAACCACAACAGTGCAAACAGGTGATGTCGTGGATTGTGGACAATGCTTCAAGTAATTTGTCCACCAGTCAGTCTTCCACGCAGTCCACTCACGTTACCCAAGGGAGCACTCCTCTGGCTCCTCCACCTCAACCTCTTTCCCCCCAGTCTGCCCCCTCCCAGGAAAATTTGGAATGCGATCCGGCATACTCTGAGGAACTGTTTTCTGGACCCTTCCCAGAGTCACAAACCACTTCTCAGGTTGCTGCTGACCTCTTTCCCGATGCCCAAGTTTTCCAATTGTCGCAGTCTGAGGGTGATGACATTGTTGACTTAGTGGAAGAAGTGTGTAAAGAGGTATCGGACGATGAGGAGACACGGTTGTCAGACAGTGGTGAAGTTGTTGTCAGGGCAGGAAGTCTGAGGGGGGAGCAGACTGAGAAATCGGAGGATGACGAGATGACTGACCCAAGCTGGGTTGATAAGCCGAGTAAAGACAGTGCTTCTGAGGCGGAGGCGAGTGCTGCACCAGAACAGGTTGGAAGAGGCAGTGGTGTGGCCAGAGGGAGAAGCAGGGCCAGAGCTGGTGCATCAGCAGCAACTGTTTCATGTAGTGAAGCTCCCGTGGCGAGGCCTAGATGTTCGCAAGTCTGGAGGTTCTTTAAAGAAATTGAGGATGACCGACGGACTGTGGTGTGCAACCTGTGCCACACCAGGATCAGCAGGGGTGCCACCACTACTAGCCTAACCACCACCAGCATGCACAGGCATATGAGTGCTAAACACCCCACTCAGTGGAACCAAGGCCGTTCACCTCCTGCGGGTCACACCACTGCTCCTTCCCCTGTGTCACTCGCTGCCTCTGCTAGTCAACCCCCTGCCCAGGACCCCGGCACGAGCACCTCCCAAAGGAAAACCACACCTTCGCCTCCACGATCCTCCACAGCGTCCACCAATGTGTCCCTGTGCAGCGTTCAGCTGTCTTTATAGCAGACGCTGGAGCGCAAGAGGAAACACAGTTCCACCCACCACATGCCCAAGCCATCAACGTCCACATCTCCAAATTGCTGAGCCTGGAGATGCTGCCCTATAGGCTGGTAGAGACCGAGGCCTTTCGCAACCTCATGGCGGTAGCTGCCCCTTGGTATTCGGTCCCCAGCCGCCACTATTTTTCCCTATGTGCCGTCCCAGCCCTACACCAGCACATGTCACAGAACATCATCCGTGCCCTGACCAACGCTGTTTCTGAGAAGGTCCACCTAACCACATGGACAAGTGCTGCCGGGCAGGGACACTATATATCACTGACGGCACATTGGGTTAACTTGGTGGAGGCCGGGACCGAGTCTGACCCTTGGGCCGCTCAGATACTGCCCACACCGAGGATTGCGGGGCCTACCTCGGTCACCGTCTCTCAGACGTACTATGCCTCCTCCTCCGACCCCTCCTCCTCCTCCACCTCCTCCTCCGAATTACCATCCGTGGGCACGGCGCCTTCAGTCGGTAGCTCTAGGCGCAGCAGCAGTGCCGTGGCTAAGCGTCAGCAGGCGGTGCTCACACTGCTGAGCTTAGGTGACAAAAGGCACACCGCCCAAGAACTATTACAGGGCATCACGGTGCAGACCGATCTGTGGCTGGCACCGCTGAACCTCAAGCGGTTGTGTGTGACAACGGGCGTAACCTGGTGGCAGCTCTGCAACTCGGCAGACTGACACATGTGCCATGCCTGGCCCACTTATTCAATCTCATAGTTCAGCGGTTCCTCAAGACATACCCCAATCTGTCTGATTTGCTCACCAAGGGGCGCCACATCTGTACGCATTTCCGCAAGTCGACCATGGATGATGCCACTCTCAGGGCAGTGCAGCGCCGCCTACAACTGCCCGCTCACCGACTGTTGTGCGACGTGCCCACAAGATGGAATTCGAAATTAAACATGTTATCCAGAGTTTACCAGCAGCGCAAAGCGATTGTAGACTGCCAGATTTCAACTTCCACCAGAACTGGTAGTCAGGTCAGTCAGATTCCTCAAGTCTACAATGAGGAGTGGACGTGGATGTCTGATATCTGCCAGGTGTTGAGCAACTTTGAGGAGTCAACATAGATGCCGCCATTATCAGCCTCACCATCCCGCTGCTTTGCCTGTTGAAAAACTCACTGCTCAGCATGAAGTCGGAAGCTTTGCGCTTGTCACAAGAGAAGGTGGAGGAAGATACGTTGCTTGACAGCCAGAGCACCCTCCGGTTTGTTTCTCAGCGTGAATCGGAGGAGGGAGATGAGGATGAGGAGGAAGAGGAGGAGAATGTCGGCGAGACAGAAGAGGGTACCAAAGCTCAGTCATTCTTAACTCTTGAGTGTGTATGGGCTGAAGAGGAGGAGGAGGAAATGGAGAGTCAGGCCAGTGAGGAGAGGGAATTCTTGCGTGTTGGGACTCTGGCGCACATGGCAGACTTCATGTTAGGTTGCCTATCCAGTCACTCTCGTGTCAAAAGCATTTTTTCAAACACCGATTACTGGGTGTTATCTCTCCTGGACCCACAGTACAAGCAGAACCTTTCAACTCTCATCCCTGCAGAGGAAAGGAGTATGAGAGTGAATCAATATCAACAGGCCCTGGTGCACAAGCTGAAACAATCCTTCCCATCTGACGCCGCTAGCAGCAGAGGGCATAGTTCTGTGGGCCAAGTAGTGGGGGAGAGGAGGCGAGCAGGCAGCTTGTCCAGCACTGGCAGGGGAACGCTCTCCAAGGCCTTTGCCACTTTTATGTCACCCAAGCAAGACACTGTCACCTGTCCCCAGTCTAGGCAGAGTAGGGGTGAGCTTTACAGAAAGATGGTGAGGGAGTACCTAGCTTACCATACCAACGTCCGGACCGATCACTCTGCTCCATACAACTACTGGGCAAGCTCTTTTTACTTTTCCGTGTTCGAAAAACCCATGAAATATATGGTCCCAAGATAGGGGACGTATATGATTTTAAACTGAGAAGAATCGATACCACACATGCCCCACTAGTTCGAGCTCAATGTTGACAGCCATACCAGTTGATGCCAAATTTTTAAGTGGGGGTTCCACCACTACCAGCCTAACCACCACCAGCATGCGCAGGTATACGAGTGCTAAACACTATGGAACCAAGGCCATCCATTCCCCTCATGCGGGTTCCACCACTGCTCCTTCCCGTGTCAATCGCTGCCTCTGCGAGTCAACCCCCAGCCCAGGACCCCGGCACGAGCGCCTCCCGCCGGAAAACCACCCCTTCGCCTCCATGATCCTCCACACTGTCCACCAATGTGTCATTGCAGCAGACGTTGGAGTGCAAGCAGAAAAAAAAGTTCAGCCCACCTACATGCACAAGCCCACAACGTCCACATACAGGGCCATGCTAAATTTTTAATGTGCTCTACCTGCTACCGTCGTGTAGCTCGGTCAATGTGTAGTCGCAGCCATACAGGGCCACGCTAAATTTTTCCTGTGCTCTACCTGCTACCGTCGTGTAGCTCGGTCAATATGTAGTCACAGCCATAAAGGGCCTCGATAAATTTTTATGTGCTTTGCCTGCTCCTGCACTGTAACTCGGTCACTCTGTAGTCACAGCCATACAGGGTCACGCTAAAATTATTATGTGCTTCGCCTGCTCCTGCACTGTAACTCGGTCACTCTGTAGTCACAGCCATACAGGGCCACGATAAATTTTTATGTGCTTCGCCTGCTCCTGCAGTGTAACTCAGTCACTCTGTAGTCATAGCCATACAGGGCCATGATAAATTTTTATGGTCTGGGTGAGCACAATTGCCTTGAGGGTCATCACCAGGCTGTTGCCCGAGAATTTGGGGTAATGGTGGGATTAGGCAGCCTCAGAGGCATCCATGTATGCTGCCCCTGCTGTTTCATGTCCATTTCCGTGGTGTTTCCATCATTTTCTGAGGTTTCCAGGTTTTCACCCAGCCTTCCCTAGGCAGAGCCTTGGTCCCCTGCAAAAAATGCTTGAGTCTCCCATTGACTTCAATGGGGTTCGTTACTCGAAACGAGCACCCGAGCATTGGGAAAAGTTTGTCTCTAATAATGAGCACCCGAGCATTTTAGTGCTTGCTCATCTCTAATATATCATGAAAGTAAGACATTTAAATAGAGTTGGAGTTACAAGAACCGGATTGCTGGTACTGAGTGTAATTTTGTTGGAGTGACTGCAAATAACGGTCTATAGTTTATTGCAAAGGTCCTTGTTTGTTTAGTGCTTGCATTTTGGTACTAACATTTAAACCCATTTTTTTCTGTGCTGTGTACCTGGTGAAGGGAAGGTGATTTATGATCCCAGATGCTATAAATTGCATAGCTAAACTCTTCTAGAGCTTGCTCTGACTTTGGACTTGCTTTGTAAGTGGGCTGTGTATAAGTGGAGTTAAAAGAACCAGAATGCAGGTAATGAGTGTGATTTTGTTGGAGTGACTGCAAATGACTGTCTATAGTTTATTGCAAAGGTCCTTGTTTGTTTAGTGCTTGCATTTTGGTACTAACATTTAAACCCATTTTTTTTCTCTGCTGTGTACCTGGTGAAGGGAGTGTTTGTGATCCCAGGTACTATAAATTGCATAGCTAAACTCTTCTAGAGCTTGCTCTGACTTTGGGCTTGCTTTGTAAGTGGGCTATGTATAAGTAGAGTTAAAAGAACCGGAGTGTGGGTACTGAGTGTGATTTGTGGGAGTGACTGGCAATAACTGTCTATAGTT
>ONZH01001824.1:0-17326 GCA_900303285.1 Rhinella marina | reverse complement strand
GTACTACATGCGTCAGATCTAGTGATTCTTCTCTTCAGCGTGTTTATATCATACGGCATGCTCTATTTGCGTTCATTGACAGCTTGGCTTCTACCAGAAGCTTTAGATGCAGGGAGCTCATGTGACTTTCATAGCTCAGTAAATTTAAAATGCAGGTTCGCTTACATGAATATTGAAAGGCGTTGTCCAGCTTTTATTAAAGGGATATTCCAGTTTAGCGATGTTGTTTGACCTATCCTCAGGGTAGGTCATCAATTTCAGATTGGTGGAGACCCGACTCATGACACCCCCGCCAATCAGCTCTTTGAAGAGGATGTGGCGCTAGTGCAAGAGCCGTGTCCTCTGCAGTGTTCACCTGTGCACTGTCTACATCGTATTAGCGGTGCAGTGTAATTGCAGCTTCCTCTCCAGTTCACTTGAACAGTTGTAATTCCACTGTACAATATAGAAGGCGCATTGCAGGATGTAGATCTCGCACTAGCGTCACAGCCGCTTCTGAAAGCTGGCCGGCAGGAGTGCTGAGAGTTGGATCTGCACCAATCTGAAATTGGAGATCTAGAATACCTCTTTAAGTGATGGCCCATCCTCAGGATAGGTTATCTCCAGCTGATCACTGGCGGTCCAACAAACCCTCACCTCCTCCGATCAACTGTTTGGGTGTAGCCCTGTCAGTTCTGTAGTGTAGGATGCTTGTTGCTACAGCGCTGCTCCCATTGAAGTCAATGGGAGCAGTACAGCAGTGACCAGCTCTGTCCTCTACACAGAACGGAGCATAAGCTGAGCTGTGGTGCGGAATTTAAATCAGCAGAATGTCAATTTATGCTATGGATTTTCACTGCAGATTTGACCTATAGCAACGCAAAAAGTGAAATCTGCACCAAATGCGACTGTAAGGGCAAGTTCACATCATCGTTTAGCTTTCTTTTCTTATGATCCATCAGAAATAGACAAACAGGATCCTGTAAAAGAAGTGGAGCCTGTATCAGTTGGCATCCGTTTGAGTCATTTCCATCTGAGATCCGTTTTTTTAGTACTGCATGCAGAACGATCTCAAATGGATGACAACTGATGCAATAGGATCATTTTTTTTTTTACAGGATCCTGTTTTTTTCCACCTCTTCTTCTGATGGATTAGAAGAGCGGAAAGCTAACCTGTCATGTGAACGTGCCCTAACTCATTCGAATTTTGCTATAGATTCAACACTAATTTTGCTGCAGATTTTTGGCAAAATCCACAACGGATTATCAGCAGAAAAGTACTGTCCCTTTTGGACATATCCTGAGAGTGACATTATTCTGCACAGAGACAATATAAGACTGCTGCTCCCTGCTTCATTGTTGCATTGTCTGCAGTCGGAGAGGTCACTGATGTCATTTTTTGCAGGCCATTACACAAATTCTCATAACACAAGATGAGTGTTGAATGTGCTGGTTACTGATATTATACCCACATGGAAGTGAGTTCAGTATTGTTAAAGAAGAACTCCCAACAAAAATTTTATTCCATGTCCTGCTAGAAATGTACATGATATAATCTGTAGTGAATGTCATTTTCTTACCAGTGTCTACATTTTTTACTTATATCATCCTGACGTTTCTTATCTGTGTCATGTGACCAGGAATTAGACCCACCAACTCACACAGTACCTTATGTGTGGCAGGAAGTCTAATTCTCTATGTATTCCTATGAGACTGAAAGTGAGGCTCCAATAGGAATGAATAGAACAGTTACTGGCTTTCTGTTCTGGGTCAGTTGGAGGTCAGGGAGTTGGTCATATGACCCAGCTACAATAAGAAGAGAGGTTTTTACTCACAAACAGTCACTGATAAGAAAATGACATTCACTACAGATTATATCATGCACCTTTCTAACAGGTCAGAGAATAAAACATTTTGCAGGAGTTCTTCTTTAAATGAATAATGGCATAATTGGGCCTTGTTCACAACACCGCTGTTGATCTCCATTGTTCTGTTGTGTTGAAGGAGCAGAACAATGAAAATAACGGCGCATAACTGACCCCAATGGAGCCTAGCAGACCACATTTACTATAATGGGGTCCGTTAAGCTTTCTGTGTACAGGACTTTTCTCTCTGCTATTTTTGACGGAATCTGTGATGGAGGCGCCGGATTTAAAAAAAAAAAACTCAAAAACAAACAAATGTGACCAAACACTTAAAAGTGGTTATCTGGTGATATTTATTGATGACCTATCCCCTGGATTGGTCTTCAATATCAGATTGGTTGGAGTCCGACACCCCAGAACCCCCGCCGATCAGCTGTTAGAAGAGACTGGGAGCTCAGTGAGAGACGCTGCTTTTCCTACGCCATGTGACAACACCGTACATCGGTCACATTGACTAATTGCAGCTCAGCCCTATTGAGGTGATTGATTGGGTTGAGCTGCTGCAATACCATGCACAGCCACTATACTGTGTACGGCACTGTGCTTGGAGAGCTGCCGGGGGTCGGAACTAGAGCTCTGGTGAGTGCAGCAGCTCCCTGGAGTAGCTGATCAGCGGGGATGCTGGGATTCTGAACCCCACCCACCTGATAATGATGACCTATCCTGAGGACAGGTCACCATTATCATTTGCTGGATAAGGCCTCTCTTTCACACTAGCGGCAGTCTGGATCCGGCAGGTGAAGGGTGCTGCCGGATCAGGCCTGCCGCAGGGACATGTGTGGGGCCGGAACCGCGCTCCGGCCCCACACATGTCACACAGTACATACATACACACAGACACACACACATATACATACACATACAAATACACATACATACTTACATGCTCCCCGGCAGGTCTCCAGAGCGCCAGAGGAGCAGGACGGCGCACACAGGTGACGATTCCCCACAGCGCCCTCTGCTGGGCGCCTGGTGGAATCGTCTTATGTGCGCGCCGTCCTGTTCCTCCTGCGCTCTGGAGACCTGCCGGGAGCATGTAAGTATGTATGTGTATATGTCTGTGTATGTTTATGTATATGTCTATGTCTGTATGTGTGTATTGTGTGTATGTGTGCAGGTGACAGATCCGTCATGAACTCCATTGAAAGTCAATGGAGGACAGATCCATTCACCATTGTATCACACCAAACGGATCTGTCCCCATTGACTTTCATTGGGGGTCACGACGGATCCGTCTTGGTGCGGATGCCTGGACAGCAGCATGCTGCGGTTTGCTCTCTGGTCTGAAGACGGAACGGAATGCTTTCAGGAGCATTCCGTTGTCTTCAGTTCAGTTTTGTCCCCATTGACAATGAATGGGGACAAAACTGAAGCGTTTTATTCCGGTATTGAGCCCCTATGACGGAACTCAACACCGGAATTTTAAAACGCTAGTGTGAAAGTAGCCTAACCACTTTAAAGGGGTTGTCTCTCACGAAGAACATTGGTGGCTTATCTCTAGGATATGCCAATGTCATATAGGTGGGGTGTCACGTCTGGGACCTGCACCTGTCTGTAGAACGAAGCTCCCAATGAAAACGAGAGTGCACCGTGCATGCAGGTCCAGAGCTGGCACCTGACATTGGTGGCATAATAACCTAGCGATATGCCACCAATGTTCAAGGTGAGACAACCCCTTTAACTCCACCACTAAGGGAAATCGTACGTTTATTAAATCAGACATGCAAAACAATTCCTATAGGAACACCAATCCTAGAAGTGAGGAGGTAAACCTGTTCACACTGTTTGTCTGCAGGATTTTCTGCATGTCTCTAAAACAAACAGTATTGTGGAAATCCTGCACAGCGCACAGGTAAAAGGGGTTGTCCTCAGTGGTGATCTGTCTTAGCCATTGAATGGCTGAGCGTTCACTACTTATAAGTCAAGAAACCAGAATGAAGAGAATGGTGGAGAACCAGAAAGTATCGGAACGGAATTGGAGGATTGATAAGGTGAGTATAACTTTTTTATGTTTTCATTTTTAACATTCTGAACCTGCTGAAAAAATATCGACTGGACAACCCCTTTAATTGCTCTCTGAACCCTTTCACTGTCGGCTGGAAGACAGCTGAGGGGGTGGGTTCCTTGTCTTTAATAAGGAGCATTGGTGGAAGGCCGCTTTTGCCACCAGTTGTCTTACAGCCAGAAATGGGA
The DNA here is from genome assembly GCA_900303285.1 of Rhinella marina. Classification (NCBI taxonomy): domain Eukaryota; kingdom Metazoa; phylum Chordata; class Amphibia; order Anura; family Bufonidae; genus Rhinella; species Rhinella marina. The sequence continues at coordinate 13,229 of ONZH01001824.1, read as the reverse complement.
TTATGAGGAGGAGACGAGAATACATATAAAATATTTCTTTATGTAATTTTCAGTTGTTATTATAATATGAAATAGAGTAGATAAAATGTAAGGACATAGAGAGTTTTTTAAGGATTTGACTTGGTCAGTGGCAGAATTATGAGACTGTATACTATAAAGGGAATGCAACACTTCTATTTTTTTTACTAATGAAAAACATTCTTTTTACTAATCTGTTTTTCTTGTTTTCTGATTCTGGATTTTCAACCTGCCTCATCCTTTTTTGTTCTTAAGGGACATAGGCTGCCACCACAGGTCTCTGACACAGCCTATTCCTCTTTCCCTATTGACATCACTTGCATGCATGTGCATGAGGGTTAGGGGGCAGGAGAAATAGGTGTTGGCCAAACAATTTTGTATCTATTTTACGCTTCCTTAAAGGGGTTATCCCACGAATAATGTAAAAAATGAAAATCAGATATCATATAGAACTTGACAATCTGTTTCTAACAAAGGTAGAACCAGCCCTGTACCTCACATGGATCCAGAGATCTCCACAATTATTGCTCTGCTAGATTTATATCAAGCTGACAGCTCAGTGGGAGTGTCTTTTCTGCTGCAGCTCAAGGGGCGTGTCCATGCTCTGCCTATCACATCTCAGGAGGCAGTTGAAGGATGAAACTGAGCATGTGCGGCCTTCTCAGTGAGCAGGTCAAAGAAATAAGAAATTAAGTGGCACTATACAGATAGATTTTACTGAATATCTCAGTATCTACACAAAATGTTTAATGACATGCAATTACAAAAATATTCAGTATGAGGTGCTGGTTTGAAAACTGTAGAATATTTTTCGTGAGACAACCTCTTTAAATATTTTAGTTTTACATAATTAGATTTTGTTGCAATATTTGTAAACGTTGATTTTTTTTTTTTGTTTTAATTTATTTCAGGGGGTCATTAAAGTCAAGAACACCACCCAGCATGGCAAGAAACCCAACTTCCGTTCCTTCCGCTAACAAAAGGAAAACATACAATGCAGAAAACTACTCCAGGTACGTGCCCCTTTATTCTCTGTGCCAGATCATTTCATAATCAACAGTTCAGCAACTTTCTAATCCATCGCTATGATCTCTGCTTGCTGTCAGTAATTTGAAACATTATTTACATTCTATGGAACCTTTACCCTCATTGCCACCAGACACCATTACACAGCTCAGATGGATATGATCAGTGCACTAAATATAACCAGTAATGGTGCACTTGATATAAAGAATGAATGTTTCCATTCCCTGACAGCAATCAATAGTGAGTGATGGACACACGTTAAGGTCTTCTGTCAGCAGATTTGTACCTATGACACTGGCTGACTTGTTACATGTGCACTTGGCAGCTGAAGACATCTGTGTTGGTCCCATGTTCATATTTGTCCAAATTGCTGAGAAAAATTACGTTTAACCCCCTTCACGACTTCGTTGGGTCTGTAAAGACCCAAGCCAGCGGGTGCCTGCTGTTTCTTACAGCAGACAACCGCTGCCAATGTTCGCGGGACCGGCGTTAATGCCAATCGCAGACATTTAACCTCTCAGATGCTGTGGTCAAATGTGAGAAGCCGGAAGCGTGCGCTTCACAGGCTTGAATGTCTCCCCCCAGCGGAGATCGGGGAAGGCATTCCTTCATAGTAAGGACCATGAACCTGTATTCGGCTTCCAGGCTCCTTACGCACCAGGCTCCTGTATAATACGGTTCAGAAATTACCCCTTAAACCGTATCCTTTAATTTTCACCATAAAACTCCCAATAAATCGTAACAAATGAAAAGCAACCCAAAAAAAATTCCCTACAATGTCTCTCCTCTTTCCCTGTCTAAGATTGGAATTGCCACCCTGACAAGGGCGATCCCACTGTTTTCTTGGTTCTCACTATGAACCATTCATTTAAATAGGGCCACAAAAAAACGGAAATTAGTGTGTGCATTCTGTATGTCCGTTACGCAAAAAAACAGAACATGTCCTATTCTTGTGCGGACAAGGACAGGCATTGTTACAATGGATCCGCAAAATACATACAGTCGTGTGCATGAGCCCTAATGCAGAGGGCACTTCACAGTGAGGAACCGCCTCCAGGGCACTTGCAGGGAAGGTGCCCCATAAAATAGAGCTTCATTTTCTCAGTCCTGCCAATAATACAAGCGAAAGGAATTAAAGGAATGATTTCCCACCTCACCCTGACTCCTACCTTGCTCTTTTAGCAGTTTGCAGGTTCAGACTCCCTTTAATTTAGGCATTACTAGATTTATTTCTTGGCTGTGACCCTTTACCCATGAGATTCCTCTACGGCCTTTGCAGTTGAGGTTTTTCTATATTTGAGTACTAAATCTATGAAACTATGCTGACATCTGCTCCATGGAATGGCTTTGTTTGCCTTACAGAATACAGATCCCAGCAAACCCTCTGCTTACAGGGAAAGCCGGAGCTCGTTCAAGGCTTTATTTTTCCAATTAAAATGCATAGTTTGCTAATAAAAATGCAAATCAGTTTCTCAAATGACTTTCTCTTCATTAGCCCTTATCTGTTTGTCTGTGGTAAGATAGCTTAAATCCCATTATGCCACCATGCCCACTGTCAGCCCACCGCACAGCAGTAATGCCCCCTGCAGGTTTCTGTAATCTAGTTCTTCATTGCTCTCTACTTAACGTGAAAGTCCGTCCTTCAGCATCATTTATATTTTTAATCTAAATTGGTCCAAAATTCTATACTGATTAATTTCTTCAAATATTCTTACTATCTATATCTATCAGGGAGAGAAGATTCTGTGTGTTCATGTAACCACTTTTAGGGGAATTAGAAAGTTACTTCATACTTCAAAGGGGTTATCCTACAAAGTTAAAACTTTAGGTGATAAATACTAGATTTGTGGAGGTCTCAGGCCATGGACAGATTTGATGCTGTTTTTTGTAAGAAAGCACCCATGTTTTTCTAATCCTGAGTAACCCCTTTAAATCTAAAACTGGAGACATTAAAGGGAGTCTGTCACCTCATTTTCACCTATATAACTAAGCGCATTGCCCCACAGAAGATTGCAGACACATCCCAGACATACCTGTGTGCACTGTGTATGTATTACATGTCCAGGAAAAGCACTTTTATTCTGCTGGAAAACAGCTCCCAAGTGCCCTGCTCTGCTGCTGGAAGTGCCCAAAGCAATCCAGACTGAAGAGGGGAGGGCTGCTTTAGCTGCTCATATCTTGGGATTGGTAGCAGATAGAAAAGTTTCTGACCTTCTTTGAAAGCTGGCATTTTAAGCTTTCAAATTATACCAAAATCATATCATTATATCCAGTATATCAGAAGATATAGCTGTTAGAAATAGAGTTGGGAGAGAAAGCTGTTTTAGTTTTACTTTCAGCCGGGCACTTGGCACACAGAGCTGACATTTACAGACACACAGTCCTGTGCAGAATAAAAGTGCTTTTCCTGGACATGTAATACAGACACACAGTGCACACATAGGTATGTCTGGGATGTGACATGTAATACAGACACACAGTGCACACAGGTATGTCTGGGATGTGACATGTAATACAGACACACAGTGCACACAGGTATGTCTGGGATGTGACATGTAATACAGACACACAGTGCACACAGGTATGTCTGGGATGTGTCTGCAATCTTCTGTGGGGCAGTGCTCTTATATAGTTATATAGGTGAAAATGGGGTGACAGACTCCCTTTAAATAATTTCTTAATATATTTGAATGTAGAAGGATAGTTTATTTTTAAAAACTTTCCTTGGGAGATCCATATTGGAGATACTTCCTTTCTGTATAGTCAGTGCTGAAGAGTGTATGTGCGCTTTCTGTCAACTGCAATTATTGTCAAGTGGGGTATATCATCACAAAATCACTTATTATCGAAATGATGTTTGCTTTAGTATTGTTTTAATGTGGTCATCCATGAAAGAACTTGAAATTTTCCAGATTACTAGAACCTACAGCACACACGATAGCATGACATTTCCTTTTTTCAGCTTTACTGTGTAGACTGAGACAGAATCAGCACAGAGTACAGGGAATTAATGACTGATCACAGCTCTGTTTTACTGCCTGAAGACCTAGATAAGACAGGAAAGCAACACTATATGCACATATAATATTCTGTACCTCTCAAGATGACTGTACTCCATTTCATATTGGAGGCTGTGTTAGTTTTATTGATACGTTTCATAATAGGGAATATAACCTTTCATGGTTCTTCTCACACAAAGAAAACAATGTTCTGGACATACCTCATAAACCGCTTAATTTATTTGAATTTCTTTTTAAACTTTAGGCCTGATAACAGAATGGGTTACGATACTGGAGACCACTCAGATGCCATGAATGGAGGCCGCATGAAAATTGGAGATAATAATGGATCAGGGCAGATGACAAAGTTTTGCCATGAGTGTGGCACCAAGTACCCAGTTCAGTCGGCCAAGTTCTGCTGCGAATGTGGCGTCAGAAGAATGGTTATGTGATCATTTCCTGTGACTGCTTACCTATATGGCATATCATTTACATAACCACCAAGAGAAAACTCAGCCGAAGTTGAAAAAAGTTAATGACTTTAAATAAAAAACAAATACATTTATTATCATACTAGAATATTAAAATTGGGTCTAAAATGTAAGAAAAAATAATCTGTATCCACATCGCACTATATCACCTTTAAGTATCAGTTATGTATTCTTTAGTATGATGTGACAACAGCCTAAAACAGAGCATTAGGACCTTAGGTGGAGCTTCAGAAAGGATGAAGCTGACCATATCCATTACATTTTTGTTGATGGGGGGACTCCAGATGCTCCCAAATCTTGATCCGAGAGGTTGGGTTTTTCTGACAGCCATGTATTTCCCATTGCTATATTTATGTATTTGGCCATGCAATATAGGCATATTAATTGGGCAATCAAGAACTTCAGCCCATGGTCATCGTATGTCTATGGCCAGCTTAGCAGAATAGCCACCTGCAGTATATTGCACTCATAAGTCCTGGCACTGGAAGCTTTAACTTGTTATAATAATTGCATGTGCACTAATACTACGATTATTTGAAGAATGCTGACTATGCAGGACTGACATTTTATGGGGTTTTTGCTGGTTGTGTACTCTTTCAGTATACAGTCCCTTATATGTTTATTCTCCAAAATCTACTTGTAAGGTTTTACCATTTTATCTGAATGTCTTATTTTATTTATTTGTAGTATTTGTGTAGCGTTGGGTAAGTGGGTTCATCCATACACAATAAATTACAACCTTATTCTACGTTTTCAAATCAGATAATCCACTTTTATTTGCAGATAAGATCTGAGTAAAGGCACCCTTGTAAACAGTCACCTCCTAAGGCTCCGACAAAGGACAGCCCGCCAGAGTCCTCCAGATCCGACATAGCCGAATAGTGCTGCATATCCGCCAGACCCTATTGAATATAATGGGATTCCGTGGAGATTTGGCCACTTCCTAGCATAAATGCTGGGATTCGGCTGGACAGAAATCACTGCACGCAACAATTTTTGTCCGACCAAATCCCAGCATTTATGACGGGGAGCAGCCGGATCCCATCATAGTCAATGGGGTGTGGCAACACAAGGCACTATCTGGCTAGGCCGTATCCAGAGAAGTCTGGTAGTCTGTCGGAAACAGTCTGCAGGATCAGCTTTGCCGTGAGTGTGAACCTAGCCTTAGGTGAAACATGTCTCCTGATACTCTCTGGTGGAATATCAGTGGCTTTAACAGTACTGTATGTAGAACGTGTGAAATGTACTGTGCTAAATTTAGTCAAAAACTGTGATTTGTGTGGTTGATTACACTTAGACCTTTGTGGTAAACATATATGAATTGCACCTTAAGTCATTTTAATGCATTTATAATACAGGGAGATCACTACATGGGGGGTGTTTGTACTCCAGGACACTAGGTAATAGCATTTATAGCTATATGTATAAGTGCATTCTATGAACCCATATGCTGTTTGATATCTACAGGCCCAGTTCTAAAAAAGTTGGGAAGCTTTGTAAAATGTATATAAAACAGAATGCAATGATTTCCAAATCTCATAGACCCATATTTCATTCACAATACATCACATGTCAGATTTTGAGAGTGAGCCATTTTACCATTTCATGAAAAAAAAAATCATTTAGAAACTGATGGCAGCAACACATCTCGAAAATACTTGGGACAGGGCCATGTCTGCCATTGTGTAACACCCCCTCTTCTTTTAAAAACAGTCTGTAAGCGTCTGGGAAGAGACCAGTTGCTGGAGTTTTGAGAGAGGAATGTTGAACTATTTTTATCCGATTCTAGCTTCTCAACAGTCCTGGGTCTTCTTTGCCAGATTGTTTGTGCATGATGTGCCGAATGGTTTCTGTTTGTGAAAGGTCTGGACTGCAGGCAGGTCAGTTCAGCACCCGGACTTTTCTTCTGTTGTGTCTTGCTGAAATATGCAAGGCTTTCCCTGAAAGAGACGGTGCCTGGATGGGAACATATGTGATTCTAAAAGCTCTATATACTGTTCAGCATTGATAATGCCTTTCCAGATGTGCCCACGCCAAAGGCACTAATGCAACCCCCATATCATCAGAGATGCAGGCTTTTGAGCTGTGCACTGATAACAAGCTGGATGGTCCCTCTCTTCTTGACTCCGCAGAACACGGCATCCATAGTTCCCAAAAAGAATTTGATTCATCTGACCACAGAACAATTTTTGATTTTGCTTCTGCTCATTTAAAATGGACTTTGGCCCAGAAAATGATGTTGTTTCTAGATTATATTGACATATGGCTTCTGTTTTGCATTTATACAGCTTTAAAAAAAGCACTCCCACAAAAAATTTTAACTCTGAAAGGTAAAGGTAACTCTGAAAAATGATGTAAACTGTAGCGAAGGTAATTTTCTTACCTGTGGCTGTATTTGTGAGTTATAACCTCCCTTCTAATCCTCAGCTGTGTCATGTGACTGACACTCTCTGACTGTCCAAATGACACAGCATCTTATGTGGAAAGGAAACCCGTTTCTCTGTGTGTATTCCTATGGGAGCCTCAACGTCAGTCTCATAGGAACGAACAGAGAGGTAACTGACTGACTTCCTGTCCTGTGTCAGTTGGAGAGGCAGAGTGTTGGTCACATGACACAGCTAAGGATCAGAAGGGAAGGTTATAACTCACAAATAACGTCACTACTAAGAAAATTACATTCACTACAGATTATATCATGCAGCTTTCTAACAGGTCAAAGGATAAAAATTTTTGTGAGAGGCCTTCTTTAACTTGCATGTGTAGAATGCACCGCACCGAGAACCGTGTTCACAATGATTTTACCTATTGTGTGAGCCTCATTTCCTCATAAATTATTATAAGCTCTTGTAAGCAGGGCCTTCAGTTCTTGTTTTTCAATTACATATTAGCTTGTAATCCTGTGATTTCAATTTTGATTTGTACATGCAACCTCTAACTGTAAAGCACTGCAGAATATGGTGGCTACATTATATATATATATATATATATATATATATATATATATATATATATATATAAAGATTATTATTCTTATTATTTCTGGAAGTGTTCCTTAGCCCATGCAGTGATTTCCAGTACAGAATCATGACTGTTTTTATGGCAGTGCCTCCTGAGGGCCCATAGATCACGGGCATCCAGTACTGACCATCAGCCTTGTCCCTTGCACACATGCATTTCTCCAGATTTTCCAAATCTTTTGATGATATTGTGTACTTTAGATGGTGGAATATTCAAAGTCTTTGCAATTTTTATTGAACATTTTTCAATTTTCCACAATTCCACAATTTTTAGATGCAGTTTTTCTAAGTGAGCCCCTGCCTCTGAGACACGCTGCCTCTCTAACATGCTCTTTTTATACCAAATCATGTGACTTAGTAGCAAATTGCTCCTCCAGTAGTTCTAGCTGCTCGACAGTTCTGGGTCGTCTTTGCCTGATTATTACTTTATTTTATTATTTTATTACTACCAAATACTTTTCCAGCATTTTGTTGCCCCTGTCCCAACTTTTTTGAGATGCATTTCTGTCATCAAGTTCTAAATGTTATTTTTTTTGTGATATGGTAAAATTTCTCACTTTAAACTTTTGATATGTGTTCTATGATCTATTGTGAATAAAATGTGGATCTGTGAGATCTGCAAATCATTGCCTTCTGTTTTTATCTACATTTTAATACTGAAGTCTGTGTCTGCCGGTGTTAGGGGATTTGCTTGCAAGCTAGTGTTTGGGTGAAAAAGCGTTAAAGTAGATGTCTAACTTCCATGTGCTTTATAAATAACCCCCCACGCAGTAGGACCTGGCAAGGGAAGAATACTTACCTGCTCTCTAATGCTTGGTTGTGGCTCTGTGGGTCCCCCTCTGTTTTCACTGCACTTTTCTGTCCCTACATGTAAGCTTCCTGCACGGATTGGGGTCACGTGGAAAATGAGCATCAGAGAGCAGGTAAACGGGCTTCTTCTGACAGGTCCGGCAAGGGGGTGGTTTATTTAAAAAGCACTTGGAAATGAGATAACAGCTTTAAAAATTCCTCTTTGACCAACCTGGAACAAAAGCGTAACCATACGATGGTCATTTTCTAAAGCCATTTGATTCGACACAGAGATGAGTTTTGATAATTTAGCACTGTGATGTTAGCATTCTCAAAGGAGGATGAACTAGACCAATCTTCTGGCGGACCACTCATCCTGTACATGCAGGTTTTTCTAATGATACTCCTTCCCCACAGCAGCCCTTCTGGTCCTCATTCCTACCCTTCAGCCTCCGAGGCACGGGATGAGGTAAACTCCTTTCCGAAGCACAGGGACACCTCGGAGCAGTTATCTCAGCTATCATCGCCACATAATATAGAGCCTCATAGTGCCGAAACCAGCAGACTTTACATAGGGCGCAGAGCAGCCATTTTAGCTCCTTCACTGATTGTCCACTAGACTAAACGAAGCCATTATAAATAACTAAAGACATTTAAGAGTTTATTTATAATAACATGTTTTTTTCAGTATTTTTATCTTTCCCCGAGAACCCCTTTTAAGGGGTTGTGCTACTAATATAAATATTATCCCACTCAACAGATATTGCTGTTATATGACTTTCCTCAAATACCATCATTTATCATAACTGCCTTATTCTAAAGTTATTAGCCTACCATTGCACCCTGTGGCAATTCTGTTTTGATATTCAGTAGTTGAAGGCTACTTCTTGTATTGGAGCCTAGTAATGTAGGACGCACAAATGTGATTGGTAAGAACAAAGGGCTTGGTTAGTGTAACATGTTCTGCTGTGTCAGGACACATCTCACTGCCCTAAGGCATGATGTGAAGGCAGACACATGACAAATCAGGAAGTAGGAGTCAAGCATGGGGATAAGAGAAAACTGCAAATGAGGTCAATTTGAAAAATAAAACAAACAGCAGGTTTGGCTAAAAATACACTAATATGTATGAGGGTCTTTAGAAACAGTGACCTATCACGTGGCATATATGACCTCATGTTTGTGGCCTTGTTTTTCGTAGTAATCAATGTCCTAATCAAGTTTCTAAACCGCACTGAAAAAAGGCACATGATCTGATTGATTCCAGGGATCACCAAAACTGTTTTCTCCCAGACACTACACGCTTAGCGATCAGGCTGCTAAGGCGAACTTCCGAACCCAGCAAATATCATGCACACGTCCTGTTCTAATTAATAGGATGCGTAAATGATAAGTGCCATGGATGGTTGTCTTGGCAACCCAGTTTTCTATCCACGCCTGGTGTTATATTGAGAGTACACCTCCACAACCCCTTTAATTTATGGAAATAATTGTATGTTTTGTGTAGTACCATCTTGTAATGCGTTAGTTTACTGTTCTTGGTACAAAACTTATTTGATAAATTTTATGTTTTGAGGAATAATTTAGCTTTTGTAACACCTGTATATTGTACCGTCCTGTGTTTGTTCCAGTACATGTGATGCCATTCACTGTACTGTGCACTGAGATAAGCCACCATGTTTGTCACATTACAGAGTGGCTGCACTACAGTAACACACTCCTTATGTAAAGAGGAGAGATTTTTGAATACTTAGTATACAATTTTTCTTTTTCATAGAGAAATTTTTCAGTAGTTTTTTTCGACAACATGCTGTTAATTATATATTGTGGTCCATTTAACATATTCTGTTGCAGGGTAATTATGCACTGACCATTTCACTCTGTACAGAGCCCTTTTGCCTAACAGTTGTTATACTCAAATAAAACCTGTCCAAACTGCCTGATGTGGTTTTTTTTTTTTTGGGGGGGGGAGGTTTTACAACTTTGTGTTTTGTTTTTTTCATAAAGTATAACTTTTTAAATAGGTTGTCTCACTTCAGTAAGTGACATTTATCATGTAGAGAAAGTTAATACAAGCCACATACTAATGTATTCTGATTGTCCATATTGCTTCCTTTGCTGGCCAGATTCATTTTTCCATTCCATTATATGCTGCTCGTTTCCATGGTTACAGACCACCCTTCAATCCATCAGTGGTGGTCATACTTACACAATATAGGAAAAAAACATTAGCCTATTTGAGCTCCCACTGTCCTGGCCACCAGAGAGGCTGACACTTTTTTCTTATAGTGTGCAAGCACAAGCACCACTGATGGATTGCAGGGTGGTCTGTAACCATGGAAACGAGCAGTGTATAATGTGATGGAAAAATGAATCCAGCCAGCAAAGGAAGCAATATGGATAATCACAATACATTAGTAAGAGTCTTGTATTAACTTTCTCTACATGATAAATACAACTTACTGAAGTGAGACAACCCCTTTAAGGTTGGTTTTCCAGGAGTTAAATATTCATGACCTATCCTTAGGATAGGTAATCAACTTCTGATTGGTGGGGGTCTGACTACTACCAGCTCCCCTGCCAATCGGCGCTTTGAAGCCTCCCGCGACATTTAGATAAATGGTACATCCACTTCACAGTATACCAACCACAGCGCAGAATATTGTATAGCGCTGAATCGCACAGGGCAAGGGCTTGTTTGTTTATATTTTTTTACACAGCTAGGCGGAGGCTTACGCCTACCAGTGTTTCCGGTGATGTCACTGGCACTGATGGGCGCGCTTTAGCCATTAGTGCTGGTGACTTCAGAGGGCTCACTGCTGGATGGGAGCATCTGCCTAGCTTACCCATAGAGTCTCTGAATCTCCAGAAAAAGCCTTTGCCCTGCATGATTCAACGCAGGGCAAAGGAGAGCACCAGAGCATGAAATGATCCAATTCGCAGGTCAGAGGGGCTGCCTGGGTGAAAATGGGGATATGTCCAGGTTCAGCTCTTTAAGCACTCAGTCTCCCATATGTTTGCACAAAGTAACCCCTGCTCTTTGTCTCCATGCTTGTCAATCTCTGAAAAAGTATAGCCATGAGCTGTTTTTACGAAGATATTAAAGGGGTTCTCCGGGAATTAAGAAAATAAAAATACTTAAATATTACTGCATTATAAATATATTCCCAAATACCTTTCATTACATATAATGGCTCGTTTTGTCTATGAAGCTATCATTAGGAGAAATAAAATAGCTGCCATCCCACTAGTAAAGACAAATCTTGTACTAATAACACAGGAGGACAAGTTACTTCACAACACTGAGGTAAAGAGCTGCGCCATCTTCCTCTCTTACTTGTCAGGGATTATAATCCTGAATACAGCTGATAAGATCTTCAGCTGATTCTCTGTAGGAATGCAGTTCATGAGGAGACATGAGGTACAGAGCAGCAGCTCTTGTATGCAGTCTCCATTACCACAGTCTGTCCTGTCCATTCTCTCTGTTTCCTTATGGACTCCATTCCTACAGAGATTCAGCTGAAGATCTTATCAGCTGTATTCAGGATCATAATTCCTGTCAACCAGAGCAGAGAGGAAGATGAGGCAGTTCTTTACCTCAGTGTTGTGAAAGTAACTTGTCCTCCTGTTTTATTAGGACAGGTTTTGTCTTTACTAGTAGGACAGTGGCCATTTTATTTCTCCTAATGATAGCGCCATAGACAAAATGAGTCATTATAACTAATGAAAGGTATTTGGGAATAAATTTATAATAAAGTAATATTTCACTATATTAATTTTCTTAATTCCCGGAGAACCCCTTTAATAAAGAAAAACGGCCCATTTTTGTACCTATTGAACTATGAGTAGTGAACTCTCCTCACTGTGTGAATAATGTTATGAATTTTACTGCATGCCTTTTGCTCAGTTTGAAACCGATGTTGTGGAGAGCATGGTGGTGGAGCTCTCTATAGCAGATAGCAATTAGCAGGTGGATTTTACGAATAGAAAAAATGTTTTCAGCTCACCGTAATGGCATGTAAGAAGCCCACTTGCTTATGATTCAACTTGGCTTTCAGGGAACACAGTCTTGGCCACAGGTACTAATCCACCAAATAAGAAGAATAATCTCCAGCACTCCAGAGGAAATCTTTTGAATAAAATATCGATTTATTGAAAATTTATTAAAAATACATGACACGGAGCCCAGGTCAGTCTGCTTATGTTTTTATGCAAAATAATTTTTTTCCCTTCGAGTGCTGGAAATTTTTTTCTTCTTATTTTGTGGTGTAGACGTGGATAAACTTGATTTGTTTTTCAGAAGCCTGACCTCAACCCCATCAAAACACCTTTTGGATGAACTAGAACAAACCAGGCCATCTTGTCCAACAGCAGTGTCTGACCTCACAAATGCTCTTCTGATGAATGTTCAAACAAAAATTCCCAGAGACATACTTCAAAATCTAGTAGATTGGTTGCTATAGGCAACTAAGACAGTTTTCCTTTTAGAGATGAGCGAAGCGATTCGTTGATTTGTATCGAATCTTGGGATTTTTCAGCTGCGAAGCGAATCCGAATATTGGGTGATTCGCTTTGCTTTTGTATGCATCGCTATGTAGTTTGTCCGCTAAATTATACGCTATTCTACGTATAATTTAGTTACTCTATACGCTGTTGCGTAGACTCCTCCCTGGTAGTTACTCTACACGCTGTTGCGTACGAATTCTATTCCGCGATGCAGACTCCTCCCTGGTAGTTCCGCCCACTTCTCCTGCATGCGAGGAAGACATGGCAAGTCAGCAGAGTAAGATGGCGGCGAGACAGCGAGGTCCTGACTGGGGAAGCATGTTGTGGGCAGACGACCCCTATGAGGAGAAGGAACCAGAGATCTATCTCTCACAACTCAACAG
>ONZH01001823.1:0-95711 GCA_900303285.1 Rhinella marina | reverse complement strand
GACACATAGGTTTTCCTGCCACTGATGGATGGATGGAGTAGGTTGTGGGAATCTGAGAAGCAATGATCCTGAGGCCATGTGATGAGACCTGACATGGTCCATTCTCTGAATGGACTTCACTATACAATTGTTGTAGCGTTGTTTTACTGTACAAGCAGTGACTAGACTTGAATGTTTCTCTCTTTTGTGCTCATCATTCATGGTCTCTCCTACACACAAACATGCTAAATTCTGATGACAGAAACCCTTTAAATAGATATCTGATGTTTTTTTCTGAACTTGAATCACTTTCTTTTGAATTAATTTTTTTTGTGTTTGACACTAAGTAAATACTTCAAAGTCTCCTCTTGGTTTATCAAAATCCTTCAGCAAATATTTTCTCCACAACATTTCCCATGAATATTCTTTTGGCAAACATTACTATAAAGAAAGAAAAACATAAAAGACATCAAGGAAAAGTGACCCTATAGTAAGGAGCCCAAAAATATAAATCCTTATGAAAAGGTATCACCTATGTTTTTTTTCCTCAGATCTTGCTTTTTGGGGGTAAGTCCAAATAATCGTGCCCACATATCTTTTTTCTAGGCAGTTTATTTGAATCCACTACTCAAATATTGTGCCCTTTTTGTAAAGCTTTGCTTTATACAAGAAGCCAGAAGCCTTACTAATACAACTGGTGAACTGAAATGACTGGGAAACTGAAACCTGTATATCTCAAAGGAAACAGGTTCTTGGAAATAACCAAAGACAATTACCTTTACCTGGTTCAGGAATAGAGGGACGGCCATACTAGACTTAGTATTAACCAGTAGACCTGACAGAACAACAGATGTGCAGGTTGGGGGGACACCTGGGAAATATTGACCATAAATATAATAACCTTCAAATTGTCATTCAAAGGAGTGTTTCTTGAGGGAGGAACAAAAATACCAAACTTCAAAAAAGTCAAATTTAGCCAACTAAGAGAGGCCATAGGCCTAATTAACTGGGACAAAGTCCTCAAAAATAAAAAATATAGCCACAAAATGGGATATTCCTAAAAGCATCCTAATATCTAATTGTGAGAGGTACATACCTTATGGGAATAAAAGAATAAGAAACAAGAAAAAAAACAATGTGGATAAATAAAACTGTAAAGAAAGCAATAAATGACAAAAAGAAAGCATTTAAATCACTAAAACAGAAGGGTGGTGAGGAAGCATTGAAAAACTATAAAGAAAAAAATATGTTAAGACAAATAAAAGCAGCCAAACTAGAGACTGAGAGATTAAAAAGTAAAACTAGTAGAGTAAAACTAACCCTAAAATGTTCTTCAATTATATAAATACTAAAAAGTATAAATCTGAAGGTGTCGGCCCCTTACAGAGTAATGAGGGGGGAGTTGCAGAGAGCGATGAGGAGAAAGCAAAACTATTAAATATTTTTTTCTCCACTGAATTCACTGAGAAAAATAAACTGTCAGATGAAATGCAGAATATAAAAGTAAATTCCTCATTAAATGTTTCCTGTCTGACCCAGGAAGAAGTACAGCAGCATCTTAAAAAGATTAAAATAGACAAATCGCCAGGACCGGATGGCATACACCCCCATATCCTAAGAGAATTAAGTAATGTCATAGCCAGGCCCTTATTCTGATATTTAAGGACTCTATACTGACAGGGAGTGTTCCACAGGATTGGCGCATAGCAAATGTGGTGCCAATATTCAAAAAGGGTCCAAAAACAGAGCCCGGGAACTATAGGCCGGTAAGTTTAACATCTGTCGTGGGTAAACTGTTTGAAGGTTTTCTAAGAGATGCTATCTTGGAGTACCTCAATGAAATAAGCAAATAAAGTATCAGCATGGCTTCATGAGGGATCAATCATGTCAAACTAATTTAATCAGTTTCTATGAGGAGGTATATAAAATGAGAATTCTTGGCCTGGGAGAAAATGTCTGTATGTGGGTAAGTAACTGACTCAGTGATAGAAAACAGAGGGTGGTTATTAACGGTACATACTCAGATTGGGTCACTGTCACTAGTGGGGTACCACAGGGGTCAGTATTGGGCCCTATTCTCTTCAATATATTTATTAATGATCTTGTAGAAGGCTTGCAGAGTAAAATATCAATTTTTGCAGATGACGCTAAACTGTGTAAAGTAATTAGCACAGAAGAGGACAGCTACACTGCTACAGATGGATCTGGATAGATTGGAGGCTTGGGCAGAGAAGTGGCAGATGAGGTTTAAACACTGACAAATGTAAGGTTATGCATATGGGAAGGAATAATGCAAGTCACTAGTACATACAAAATGGTAAAAGACTGGTTACACTGACATGGAAAAGGACCTAAGGAATTTTAGTGAACAGCAAACTAAGCTGTAGAAACCAGTGTCAGACAGCTGCTGCCAAAGGGCCAATAAGATAATGGGTTGCATCAAAAGAGTCATAGATGCCCGTGATGAGAACATAGTCCTGCCACTTTACAAATCACTAGTCAGACCACACATGGAGTACTGTGTACAGTTCTGGGCTCATGTGAACAAGGCAGACATAAGCAAAGTTGGAGAGGGTTCAGAGGAGGGCAACTAAAGTCATAACTGGAATGGGTGGACTACAGTACACAGAAAGATGAATCAAAATTAGGGTTATTCACTTTAGAAAAAAAGACGACTGAGGGGAGATCTAATAACTATGTATAAATATATCAGGGGTCAGTACAGAGATCTCTCCCATGATCTTTTTATCCCAAAGACTGTGACTGTGAGGAGGGGACATCCTCTGCGTCTTGAGGAAAGAGGTTTGTTCACAAACATAGAAGAGGATTCTTTACGGTAAGAGGCAGTGAGACTATGCCTGAGGAGGTGGTGATGGTAAGTTCACTAAAAGAGTTCAAGAGAGGCCTGGATGTATTTCTGGAGGGTAATAATATTACAGGTTATAGTTACTAGAGATGGGTCGTTGATCCAGGGAGTTATTCTGATTGCCTGATTGGAGCCAGGAAGGAATTTTTTCCCCTAAAGTGAGAAAAATTGGCTTCTAACCTCACAGGGTTTTTTTTTGCCTTCCTCTGGATCAACTTGCAGGATAATAGGCCGAACAGGATGGACAGATGTCTTTTTTGGCCTCACTATGTTACTTTACTGGATCAAAAGAACAGCAGGGGGTGCCATAACTCGGATCTAACAGCAAGAAATGCCAATTTCCTACCAATAGATTACTATATGGGTGAACTTTGGAATTGACTTTACAGTTAAAGAACTATTCATGTTGTTAAAAGTTATCCAATACTATCAGGATAGGGGATAACTGTTAGATCAGTGGGGGTCTTACTGCTGGGATGCCCACCAATCTCAAGAATGGGGACCCCCTCAGAGCCCTACGAAATGAATGGAGTGGCGCGTCGGGAATGCAAACTGCTTCTCCATTCATCTCTAAGGAAGTTCAGGAAATAGGCAAACACTGTACTCAAATGTCTCTTGAACTCCCATAGAGACGAATGGAGCAGCAGTGCACACGTTCAACATTATTTTCAGGGGGCTCCGTTCTCGTGATCAGTGGGGGTTCCAGCAGTAAGACCCTCACAGATGTAATAGTTAGGCTCCATTCACACGTCCGCAAATGGCATCTGCATTCGTTCCCCAATTTTGGGACCCGCACTTCCGGTGTGTGGCCCCGCAAAAAAATAAAACATGTCCTATTCTTGTCCGCATCCACGGACAAGACAAGGCATTTCTATAATAAAGCCAGCCATGTGCAGTCCGCAAAATGCAGAATGCACACACGGCCTGTGTCCGTGTTTTGCGGATACGCAATTTGCAGAAACGCAGTGATACACGGACGTGTGAATGGACCCTTATCCTGTATCCTTTATCTCATTTTAAGAAACAATTTTTCTTCCTACAGGGAATGAGCTGGGTTATGGGTATATAATCGTATATACGGATATATAAGTGCAATTGTAACCTGCCCTAAGAGATTATGAATACTGTAAGGGTGGGTTCAAGCAAATTTTTTTCGGGGGTATTTTTCTGCACACTTGTGTTTTTAGTGGCGTTATTTGTTCCTGTTTTTTTTGCTGCAGTCAAAACACAATCTCCAGATGTTAGCTGAAGGTCTATGGAAAATATGAAACAGAGGACAAAAGCCATGCTGGAGCACTTGGCTGTTTTTTTCTGCCGTTTTCTCATCACCTTTTCTATTGGCGGAAAATGGCATGAAGAAAATACTAGTGGTAAGACACACTGGGGGAGATTTATCAGAACTGGTGAAAAGGCCTCCATGCTGTCCATTGGTTTAGGGCAAAACTTGGACAGCTTTATCCAGGACATACACCATTGTGTTTGCCTCACTGGTCTGCTGCCCGCATCCTCCACCAAATGTAAGGAATCGTACTCACTTGACCAGTGAAAAGAGGCAGGGACACCACGAACTTCTCACAAGTCCTTGTTTATTTAGCTTTCCAAATGATACAGCCATAATTCCGGATCGCAGCCGGGTCAAATAAATGCAGCACACACAGTCAGTGTTGCCCCACACTGACTGCTCACTTCTCCAGACTGAGCCACACCTAAGTCCAGCAGCAGGATTAAATAGAAATACTGGACATGAGCACACCTGAAAACCTGAACTGGAGCATGGGGAACAGGCACCCACCCAGCACATTGCCTGTTCCCAGTAAAAGCCAGACCCGGACTAGCTGGAACCAGCTACTCTAACTATTAGGGTGTTCACTGACTACCTCAGTGAACACAGAGTTGCTGGCCTTTACCCCACCAAGGCTGGGCACCTTGGTGGCACGCTCCTAATATACCGAACTCCTACTCCGAATGCTTCCTGCAGCATTCTGGGTGACACGTATTTTCCCTCAAATACGGCACCTGTCACTGCCTTACCTGTCACTGCCTCACAACATATATATATATATATATATATATATATATATATATATATATATATATATATATAAAACACCACTAGCTAAATATATATAACCACTAGCTGTAAATATATATATATATATATACACTCACCGGCCACTTTATTAGGTACACCATGCTAGTAACGGGTTGGACCCCCTTTTGCCTTCAGAACTGCCTCAATTCTTCGTGGCATAGATTCAACAAGGTGCTGGAAGCATTCCTCAGAGATTTTGGTCCATATTGACATGATGGCATCACACAGTTGCCGCAGATTTGTCGGCTGCACATCCATGATGCGAATCTCCCGTTCCACCACATCCCAAAGATGCTCTATTGGATTGAGATCTGGTGACTGTGGAGGCCATTTGAGTACAGTGAACTCATTGTCATGTTCAAGAAACCAGTCTGAGATGATTCCAGCTTTATGACATGGCGCATTATCCTGCCTGAAAGTAGCCATCAGATGTTGGGTACATTGTGGTCATAAAGGGATGGACATGGTCAGCAACAATACTCAGGTAGGCTGTGGCGTTGCAACGATGCTCAATTGGTACCAAAAGGGCCCAAAGAGTGCCAAGAAAATATTCCCCACACCATGACACCACCACCACCAGCTTGAACCGTTGATACAAGGCAGGATGGATCCATGCTTTCATGTTGTTGACGCCAAATTCTGACCCTACCATCCGAATGTCGCAGCAGAAATCGAGACTCATCAGACCAGACAACGTTTTTCCAATCTTCTACTGTCCAATTTCGATGAGCTTGTGCAAATTGTAGCCTCAGTTTCCTGTTCTTAGCTGAAAGGAGTGGCACCCGGTGTGGTCTTCTGCTGCTGTAGCCCATCTGCCTCAAAGTTCGACGTACTGTGCGTTCAGAGATGCTCTTCTGCCTACCTTGGTTTGTAACGGGTGGCAATTTGAGTCACTGTTGCCTTTCTATCAGCTCGAACCAGTCTGCCCATTCTCCTCTGACCTCTGGCATCAACAAGGCATTTCCGCCCACAGAACTGCCGCTCACTGGATGTTTTTTCTTTTTCGGACCATTCTCTGTAAACCCTAGAGATGGTTGTGCGTGAAAATCCCAGTAGATCAGCAGTTTCTGAAATACTCAGACCAGCCCTTCTGGCACCAACAACCATGCCACGTTCAAAGGCACTCAAATCACCTTTCTTCCCCATACTGATGCTCGGTTTGAACTGCAGGAGATTGTCTTGACCATGTCTACATGCCTAAATGCACTGAGTTGCCGCCATGTGATTGGCTGATTAGAAATTAAGTGTTAACGAGCAGTTGGACAGGTGTACCTAATAAAGTGGCCGGTGAGTGTATATATATATATATATATGTATATATACAGTGGAGGAAATAAGTATTTGATCCCCCACTGACTTTTAAAGTTTTAATACTAAAAAATAAATGAAATGTCTCATAATTTTATGCAAGCTTTATTTTAACAGTGCCACATAGAATATCAAAAGAAAAACGGAGAAAATTACATGAAATGAGAAATAAAAAATAATTTTCATTTCTTTGAGGGAAATAAGTATTTGATCCCCTAGGAAAACATCATTTAATACTTGGTGGCAAAACCCTTGTTGGCAAGCACAGCAGTCAGACGTTTCCTATAGTTTTTTATAAGGTTTGCACACACTTCAGGAGTAATTTTGGCCCACTCCTCTCTGCAAATCATCTCCATATCCTTAAGGTTTTTAGGCATGCATTTGGAAACGCGAAGCTTCAGCTCTCTCCATAGATTTCCGATGGGATTGAGGTCAGGAGACTGGCTAGGCCATTCCATGACTTTGATATGCTTCTTATGGAGCCACTCCTTTGTTTCCTTGGCTGTATGTTTTGGGTCGTTGTCGTGCTGAAAGACCCATCCACGACCCATTTTCAGTGCCCTGGCGGAGGCAAGGAGGTTGTCACCCAGGATTTTGCGATACATGGCCCCGTTCATCTTCCCGTCAATGCGGTGAAGTTGGCCTGTGCCCTTAGAAGAAAAACACCCCCAAAACGTAATACTTCCTCCACCATGCTTGACGGTGGGGATGGTATTCTTAGGGTCATATTCTGTATTTTTCTTCCTCCAAACACGTCGAGTTGAGTTGAGGCCAAAGAGCTCAATTTTGGTCTCATCTGACCACAGCACCTTCTCCCAGTCTCTCTGGGAGTCATTAATATGTTCATTGGCAAACTTGAGGCGGGCCTGGACGTGAGCCTTCTTGAGCAGAGGAATCTTGCCTGCACTGCAGGATTTTAAACCATTACGTCTCAGTGTATTACCAATGGTTTATTTGGAGACTGTGGTCCCAGTTGCCTTGAGATCATTACTCAGCTCCTCCCGTGTAGTTCTTGGCTGATTTTTAGCCTATTTCATGATAAATGAGACTCCACGAGGTGATATCTTGCATGGAGCTCCAGGCCTGGGTCGATTGACAGTAATGTTGTGCTTCTTCCATTTCCGAATAATTGCACCAACAGTTGTCACCTTCTCATCCAGCTTCTTACTTATGGCTTTGTAGCCCATTCCAGCCTTGTGCAGGTCAACAATTTTGTCCCTGACATCTTTAGACAGCTCTTTAGTCTTGCCCATGGTGGAGATGTTGGAGTGTCACTGAGACTGTTGGCAGGTGGCCTTTTATACAGGTGACAATTTGGGACAGGTGTCTCTCATCCAGGTAACGACTTCACTGTGATTAGGGTGTGTCAGTGGTCTGTGGGAGCCAACATTAGTCATGGTTTTACTAGGGGATCAAATACTTATTTCCCTCAAAGAAATGCAAATTATTTTTTATTTGTCATTTCATGTAATTTTCTCTGTTTTTCTTTTGATATTCTATGTGGCACTTTTAAAATAAAGTTGGCATAAAATTATGAGACGTTTCATTTATTTTTTAGTATTAAAACTTTTAAAGTCAGTGGGGGACCAAATACTTATTACCTCCACTGTGTATATATATATATATATATATATATATATATATATATATATATATATATATATATAACCACTAGCTGTAATTTGGCTATGAATATGTTGATTCTGCACATAACGCTGTCCTACTGACCAATATGACTATTGCCAATATGACTATTGCCAATATGACTCTAACAGCTGTCTTCACTTTGTGGTCATCTGTCTTCCTAAATGACATGGGTTTGGATCAGCTTCAGCTCCACTTCTTTGCTGAAAAGCCGCTGGAACAGTAAAAATTGAATTAAAATTGTAGATTTACAACTGTTTGATAGGCCGAAAATTTTCATCATTTTATGAACGCCGATGGCGTCACAGGAGGTTCTTCTCTTCTGTTCCTTGTTAGAAAATGTACAGTAAAATTAAAATGCCATTAGTGTGGTACCTGGGGGTTCACATATAGTTCTTGAAATATTCCCAGACTCAGTTTTATATGTAGATTGCCACATGATACAGAGTTAGAATGTCTAATCATAGAAGTAAAATGGCGTCAAAAATTAAACTGGCTATCCCATGATTAATTAAAAAAAATTAAATCCTACATCAAATAGCACTTGACAACCTCTCTCTAACAAAGCTATAGCCAACCCTATACGTCACATCGATCCAGAGCTCCCATTCATTGCTCCAATTGTTCTGCTACATTTATATCAAGCTCGCAGCTCATGGGGAGTGTCCTTTCTACCTTTCGCGAGAAAACCTATTTATGGGTCAAATAGTTCTTATTAAACCACTCTACATGTACAATAATGCACTAAGTACATATAGATAGATCAGCAAAAGCAAAGGTAAAAAAAAAAGAATCCAGTCTGTGCAGACAATTTTGAATAATAAAATAAGGCAACAGAACAAATAGACATCACAAGGACAAAAACAATAGGAAAGTACATGTGGAAAGGTCCGGGGAAGAAACATAACCAGCAGTCATTTTAAGCAGCTAACAAGGAGTAAAAGATACTCAGCAGCCCATATGTCTCTCAAGGGTATTACATTCATAAATCCTGTATACTATGGTGTGCCACCATCACCCAGCTAGCATAACCTGGAGAGGACCGGAAATCAGACTACGGCCTCCATCACTGAATAAAAATCTCCTGAGATTGAGAGTTTTCAGTTCTAAGTTCCACGGTTGGATTTCTTGAGACTGATGCGGCGATCCCATTAATTTCTATGGGATCCCCGCTACTCAGCGATCCTGGCCGCCACAGGCATCACGCGACCAGTGTTGCTGTGTAGCCCTAACCTTACAGTCATGTGCATGAGGCCTTAATGTGGTGCAGGGATAGACACTTTCGTCTAATTTTGCACCACTTAGGGCCCATTCACACAGCCGTGTGAATGGGTCCGCATCTATTCCTGAATATTGTGGAATAGATGCGGCCCCATTCACTTCAATGAGAGCGGGCAGATGTGGCATGGAGCCGGCTTTGTGCCGCAGCTCTACACAAAAAAATTGAAGATGTCCTATTCTTGTCCGCAACAGTGTACAAGAATAGGCATTTTGAACAGGGCGCCCGGCTGGGCGGGGCGGCACCTGCAGTATTGGAGTTCTGCATTTTTGCGGTCTGAATGTGGCCTTATTGGTTAACTTAGTTTTCTTACAGAATTTTACACAGGAATTGTGACAAAATTTTGGCGCTTAATGCCCTCTGTTAACCTATGACCTTTTAGGCTACCTTCACATCTGCACTTTCCCTTTCCGCTATTGAGGGCCGTCATAGGATCTCAATAGCGGGGGAAAACGCTTCAGTTTTCTCCCCATTCATTGTCAATGGGAACAAAACTAAACTGAAGGAAGCGGAGTGCGCCAGAATGCATTCCGTTTGGTTGCATCCCCATCTCGGACAGAATAACACTGAAAGCAGCGTTTTTCTGTCCTCAATGTGATGCGGAGCAAGTTTTCTCTGACACAATCTGACACAATAAAAACGGATCTGTCCCCCATTGACTTTCAATGGTGTTCATGATGGATCCGTCATGGCTATTTTACAGATAATACAACCAGATTAGTTCATATGCTGGTGTGAAAGTAGCCTTACTCACAGAGCCATACCTCTTCTCCAATAAACCACTCTCCTTGTTGGACAAGGCACAGATAAAGTCTCCAAACCTAAATGTGTCAAACTGCGCTACTTTTTAGCACAGTTTATACCACAATTTAGATGTACTGACATTAGTAAATGTAGGCCTTAGTTCCACAATAATATTGCTGTATGAATGCTTTGCTTTGCAGCTTGCATAAGTTTAGTTTAGTTTATATAAGGCCGAAAAAAGACATCTGTCCATCCAGTTCAGCCCGTTATCTTACAAGTTGATCCAGAGGAAGGCAAAAGACCCCTGTAAGGCCAAAATTAATTCTGGACAGTGTCATACTTACCTCATGTGATTACGACAAGCCGGCCGCCTCCATCTTGATTGAAGATCTCACACAAAATCCCGTGTATGGTGATGTATGGTGTCACCACACTAGCCAACATGATGACGTCATCATAGGCCGTGCGAGATTTCGCAGTAGATTTTCAATCGAGATGGAGGTGGCCGGCTTGTCACGATCAAATGGATGAGGTAAGTATGTTTTAATTAATAATTTCTTTTTAAATTTTACATTGTATTATTGCTTTTAGATGTTGTGATCACTGATGGAAATCGCTGACTATGTGAATAAGGCTCCATTCATACGTCCTGTTTTTCTTTCCTGATTCAATCCTGATCCTGATCTGGATCCATTCATTTCAATGGGTCCTAAAAAGTCAGGATCGAATCAGGAAAGAAAAACAGGACGTGTGAATGGAGCCTAAGGCTAGTGTTGAGCAAATCCAGCTTCGGATCCAAGATCCAAAGTTGATTAGTTCAAAACTTCTGTTAATGTTTTACGTCATTAACCCCTTCAAGACCAAGCCAAGACCAAGTTTTCACCTTAAGGACCAAGCTACATTTTTCAAATCTGACATGTTTCACTTTATGTGGTAATAACTCTGGAACGCTTTTACTTATCTAAGCGATTCTGAGATTGTTTTCATGTTAGTGGTAATTGTACTTCATGTTAGTGGTAAATTTGAGTCAAAATGTTTTACCTTTATTTATAAAAAAAATCCAAAATTTACCAAAAATTTGGAAAAAATTCATAATTTTTGAAATTTGAATGTCTCTGCTTTTAAAGCAGATTGTGATACCTCATAAAATAGTTGTTACTGTACATTTCCCAGATGTCTACTTCATGTTGGCATCATTTTGTAAAATTCATTTTATTTTTCAGGAAGTTAGAAGGCTTAGAATTTTAGAAGCAATTCTTAAAATTTTTAAGAAAATTTCCAAAACCCACTTTTCAAGGACCAGTTCAGTTATCAAGTCACTTTGTGGCACTTACATAATAGAAACCACCCATAAATGACCCAATTTTAGAAACTACACCCATCAAGTTAATCAAAACTGATTTTACAAACTTTGTTAACCCTTTAGGTGTTCCACAAGAATGAAAGGAAAATGGAGGTGAAATTTCAAAAATTCACTTTTTTTGCAGATTTTCCATTTTAATCTATTGTCACTGTAAGACAGCAAGGGTTAACAGCCAAAGAAAACGCAATATTTATTACCCTGATTCTGCTGTTTACAGAAACACCCCACAAGTGGTGGTAAACTGCTGTAGGGGAACATGGCAGGGCGCAGAGGGAGAGGAGCGCCATATGGATCTTGGAGGGCAGATGTCGCTGGGATAATTTTAAGTTGCCAAGTGACATTTGAAGACCCCCTGATGCACCCCTAGAGTACAAACTCCCAAAAAGTGACCCCATTTTGTAAACTACAAGATGAGGTTTTATTGGTACTATTTTGTGTACATATGATTTTTGATTGCTCAGTATTACACTTTTTGTGAGGCAAGGGAACCAAAATATGGCTGTTGTGGCACAGTTTTATTTTTTGTTTTTTACTTTGTTCTCCTGACAGGATAAATCATGTGCTTTGCTTTTATAGAGCAGGTTGATACAGACGCGACAATACCAAATATGTGTATTTTTTTCTGTTGTTTCAGTTCTACATAATAAAGCATTTTTCAAAACAAAAATTATGTTTTTGTGTCTTCATTTTCTAAAAGCTACATTTCTTTTATTTTTCTGCTGATCGTCTTGTGTAGCGGCTCATTTTTTGCGGAAAGAGTTGACGTTTTTATAGGTAGCATTTTTGGGTACATATGATTTTTTGATCAGTCAATATTACACTTTATGTGGCAAATTGACCAAAAAAATAGTCGTTTTGGCAGAGTTTTTATTTAATTTTTTTTAATGAAATTCACTTTAGGGGTTAGATCATGTGATATTTTTATAGAGCAGATTTTTATGGACGCGGTGATACTTAATATGTCTACTTATTTTTAAATGTATTTTAGTTTTACACAATAAAATAATTAAAAAAAAAAATCATGTTTTAGCATCTCCATTTTCCGAAAGCTATATTTTTTTATTTTTTGGGCGATTATCTTATGTAGGGTCTCATTTTTTGTGGGAAGAGATGACGGTTTGATTGGTACCATTTTTGGGTGTGTATGACTTTGATCGCTTGTTATAACAGTTTTTGTGATGAAAGGTGACAAAAAATGGCATTTTTTGTAAAGTTTTTATTTTATGGTGTTCACCTTCGGGGGTAAGTCATAATATTTTTATAGAGGAAGTCATTACGGACGTGAAGATACCTAATATGTCTACTTTTTTTACATTTATTTCAGTTTCACACAATAAAAGCTTTTTTGAAGAAAAAGAAATCATGTTTTAGTGTCTCCTTTTTATGAAAGCCATATTTTTTTTGTCTTTTGGGCGATTGTCTAAGGTCCGTTTCACACGAGCAAGTTTTCAGCGCGGGTGAAATGCTGATGTGAACAAATAGCACCTGCACTGAATCCTGACCCATTCATTTCAATGGGTCTGTGTACATGAGCGTTTTTTTTCATGCACCAGTTCTGCTTTGAATGGGGCTGCATGAAAAACGCATTGCATCCGCAAGCAAGTGCGGATGCAATGCGTTTTCCACTGATGGTTGCTAAGAGATGTTGTTTGTAAACATTCAGTTTTTTATCACGCGCGTGAAAAACGCATCAAAACGCATCGCACCCGCGCGGAAAAAACTGAACAACTGAACGCAATTGCAGACAAAACTGACTGAACTTGCTTGCAAAATGATGCAAGTTTCCCTGAGCGCACCCTGAATGCATCCGGACCAAATCCGTGACGCTCGTGTGAAAGGGGCCTTAGGTAGGGTCTCATTTCTTGCGAGAAGAGATGACGGTTTGATTGGTACTATTTTGGGTTACATATGTTGTTTTAATCGCTTGCAATTACAATTTTAGTGATGTATGGTGACAAAAAAATTGCATTTTTTTTTTTTACGGTGTTCACCTGAGGGTTTAGGTCATGTGATATTTTTTTAGAGCAGGTTGTTACGGACATGACAATACCTAATATGTCTACTTTCAACCATTTTTGAAGGGAAAAGAAAAATCATGTTTTAGTGTCTCCATTTTCTGAAAGCCATATTTTTTTATTTTTTGGACAATTGTCTTAGGTAGGGTATCATTTTTTGCAGGAAGAGATGACGGTTTGATTGGTACCATTTTGGGGTGTGTAAGACTTTTTGATCGCTTGGAATTACACTTTTTGTGATGAAGGTAACAAAAAAATTGCATTTTTGGCACAGTTTTTTTTTTTTTTACGGTGTTCACCTAAGGGCAAAGATCATATGATATTTTTATAGAGAAGGTTATTACAGACGTGGAGATACCTAACATGTATACTTTTTTTTTCATTTATTTCAGTTTTACACAATAAAAGCATTTTTGAAGGAAATAAAAAACAGGTTTTAGTGTCTCCATTTTCTGAAAGCCATATTTTTTTAATCTTTTGGGCGATTGTCTTAGGTAGGGTGTCATTTTTTGCGGGAAGAGATGATGGTTTGATTGGCACTATTTTGGGGTACATACGTCTTTTTGATCGCTTGGAATTTCACTTTTTGTGATGTAAGGTGACCAAAAAATGGCATTTTCGCTCAGTTTTTTTAACATTTTTTTTACGGCGTTCACCTGTGGTTGTAGATCATGTGATTTTTTTATAGAGGACTTCGTTACGGATGCGGCGATACCTAATATGTGTGTTGTTTTTTTAAAATTTTTTATTTAATATGGTGAGGGGGTGTTTTTCTTTTTTTTACTTGAAACTTTATTTTTTTTATTAATAAAGAAACACTTTTTTTAAACTTTTTTTTCCTTTTTACATTTGTCCCACTGTGGGACTTCACAGTGTCAAGGTTTAATCCCTGTTCAATTTAGTACAATACTTTCTGTATTGTACTGAATTGAACTGCCAGCGACTGTGTGAGACGCTGACAGGTTGCCTAGGAGACCCAGCCTGCAGGCTGGATCCCCTAGGCTTCCGTACATGGCAGACGCCGATGCCTGTGTAAGGCATCGGCGCTGCCATGGCAACCATCGGCCCCCTGACAGCGCAGAGCGGGGGCTGATGGGGTCAGAGGGAGCTCCCTCCCTTTCTCAGACCCAACACATGCCGCGGTCAGCAGTGACCGCGGCGTGTGAAGGGTTAATCCGCCGGCATCACCGCACACAGCGATGCCAGCGGATGCAGCAGGGGCCTGGCTATTGGCAACAGCCGGGCCCGTGCTGTTGATCGGGTGGGTGCAGCTCCTGCACCTGCCCGCTCATGTCACGTACATGCACGTGAGGATGCGGCAATTAGCCGCATTCGCTCTCGTACATGTAAGTGATGTTGCGGGAAGGGGTTAAAGCTCAAGCAAGGTGAAACTCGTTATCACTGAAGTTTCACGAAATTTTGAACGAATCGACTTCAGATCCTATATCCGAAGCTTAATTTGCTCAACACTAAATAAGCCTTAAGGTGGATTTACACGGGCAGATTAGAAAGACTAAGGGGAAGATTCATCAAACTAGATGTAAAGAAAACCTGCCTTAGGGTCCATTCACACGTCCGTATGTTTTAATCCGCATCCATTCCACAAATTTGCGGAACGGAATGTAGACCCATTCATTTCAATGGCTCCGCAAAAAATGCGGACAGCACTCTGTGTGCTGTCCGCATCCGTTGTTCTGTTCCGTTATGCGAATCCGCAAATAAGATAGGGCTTGTCCTACTTTTGTCCGCATATGCGGTCCGTGGGCCCCATTATAGTCAATGGGTCCGCAAAAAATGCGGATGATATGCGGAATGCATCAATATGTCATCTGCATATAATTCGCAATTGCGGATCCGTTTCCAGGAAATAGAAAGAAATACCCTACCAACATATATTCCTCCTTCCTTTTTTTTTGCGGAAAAACGGAACGGATGCGGATGTACAATTGGTAAAAAACTGAAGGTTTTTGCGGAAACACAGATCCGCAAAAAAACGGAATGAAATCTGGAAAACAAAAATACGGACGTGTGAATGAAGCCTTAGGTTTTAGCTGCAAATTTCATCCTTTTCTAATGAAGGGTGAGATGTGTGGCAAAACCACACCAAATCCACACACACACACACACACAAAAAAAATGAAATTAGACATTGCAGATTTTAGTGCGGATATGCTTCAGAAATGCACATAAATCCACATGGAAATTTGTGCGGATCCTATGTGCATTCACCTGCGTGCACGTAGTCTAAGGCCTCTTTCACACGGGCGATGTTTCCGCGCGGGTGCAATGCGTGATGCGAACACATTGCACCTGCACTGAATCCTGACCCATTCATTTCAATGGGGCTTTTCACATGGGCGATTTTTTTCACGCCTGAGTTCGCCGTTGCGTGCAAATCGCAGCATGTTCTATATTCTGCGTTTTGCACGCAACCCTGGCCCCATTGAAGTGAATGGGGCTGCGTGAAAATCGCATTGCATCCGCACACAAGTGCGGGTGCAATGCATTTTTAACGCATGGTTGCTTAGAGATGTTGTTTGTAAACATTCAGTTTTTTATCACGCGCGTGCGAAATGCATCCATACGCATCGCATCCGTGCGGAAAAACTGAACGAACGTACGCAATCGCAGTCACAACTGACTGCGAGTGCGTGCCAATTAGGGTTGTCACGATACCAGAATTTTGAGTTCGATACCGATACGTACAAAAGTATCACGATACTCGATACTGATACGATACCTCGCCAAAATAAAGAAGAACCTATTAATGCCACCCTGGCCCTTATCTGTGCGCCCCTCACCCCCCCCCAGACCTTGCTTTTGACCCTGCTCTGTGCACCACCCTGGCCCTTTCAATGCAGCCCCTGGCTCTTATCTGCGCCCCTTTGGCTGTGCCTACCTGGCCCCTGTCTGCACCCCTGGGATCTGGCCCTTGTCTTTGTACGCCTCTTCCTGGTCTGCGCCCCTGGGCCCTTATCTGTGCCCCACTCCCTCTTTGTCTGTGCCTCTCTGGTTGTCGTCTCTGCTGCCCCCTGTGTGCGCCACCCTGGCCCTTATCTGTGCACCCCTCACCCCCCCTTCCCCCCCCCAGGACCTTGCTTGTGACCCTGCCCCTTACCCCTTATCTGTGCGCCACTGGCCCTTTTCAGTGTAGCCCCTAGCCTTATCTTGGTCCCCCCAGGCCTTGTTTGCACAGGTGTACTGTGACATCACTGTGTTTATTATCCCTGTACAGTGACATCGTTGTGTGTATTATCCCTGTACAGTGACATCACTGTGTTTATTATCTCTGTACGGTGACATCACTGTGTTTATTATCTCTGTACGGTGACATCACTGTGTTTATTATCTCTGTACAGTGACATCGCTGTGTGTATTATCCCAGTGCAGGAAGAGGTAAGTGGTCCGTGTTTGTGTGTTTGTTTTCTATTTTTCAGGGTCGTGAATGCAGAGGACTACGTCGGATTCGGTGGACTACGTCGGACCAGCTTTTTTTTTTTTTTTTTAAATAAAATGGTCAAACAGGGGTCTGGGGGAGTGTTTATTTCAATAAAATGTTTTATACTTGTGTGTGTGTATTTTTTTTTACAATACTACAGTTTTAGTAATCACGGCTATCTACAGACGGCCCTGATTACTAATACTGGGCTTAGTGCTTGCCGGTATGGCAGGCCAGCACTAACCCCAACATCTATTACCTCGGCACCCACCGCCACCAGGGGTGCCGGGAAGAGCCGGGTACCCGCAGGACCGGACCTTCTAAATTGAGGGTCTGGCTCTGGGGCGGCTGCAGGCTGGTACCATTAGGCTGGGAAGGGCCAATAACCGTGTCCCTTCCCACCCTGGTAGTGCCAGGCTGCCGCTGCTGGTTGTATCTGGCTGGTGAAGGAAAAAAGGGGGGGACCCCCACGCCTTTTTTTTTAAATAATGAAATTTTTGAAAAAAAAATGGCGTGGGGTCCCCCCCTTTTTTCCTTCACCAGCCAGATACAACCAGCAGCGGCAGCCTGGCACTACCAGGGTGGGAAGGGACACGGTTTATTGGCCCTTCCCAGCCTAATGGTACCAGCCTGCAGCCGCCCCAGAGCCAGACCCTCAATTTAGAAGGTCCGGTCCTGCGGGTACCCGGCTCTTCCCGGCACCCCTGGTGGCGGTGGGTGCCGAGGTAATAGATGTTGGGGTTAGTGCTGGCCTGCCATACCGGCAAGCACTAAGCCCAGTATTAGTAATCAGGGCCGTCAGTAGATAGCCGTGATTACTAAAACTGTAGTATTGTAAAAAAAAATACACACACACAAGTATAAAACATTTTATTGAAATAAACACTCCCCCAGACCCCTGTTTGACCATTTTATTTAAAAAAAAAAAAAAAAGCTGGTCCGACGTAGTCCACCGAATCCGACGTAGTCCTCTGCATTCACGACCCTGAAAAATAGAAAACAAACACACAAACACGGACCACTTACCTCTTCCTGCAGTGGGATAATACACACATCGATGTCACTGTACCGAGATAATAAACACAGTGATGTCACCGTACAGAGATAATAAATATCAGATCAACACATTGTGCCCCCATCAGACCTCAGGTCAGCGTCTTGTGCCCCCATCAGACCTCAGGTCAGCCTCTTGTGCCCCCATCAGACCTCAGGTCAGCCTCTTGTGCCCCCATCAGACCTCAGGTCAGCCTCTTGTGCCCCCATCAGACCTCAGGTCAGCCTCTTGTGCCCCCATCAGACCTCAGGTCAGCCTCTTGTGCCCCCATCAGACCTCAGGTCAGCCTCTTGTGCCCCCATCAGACCTCAGGTCAGCCTCTTGTGCCCCCATCAGACCTCAGGTCAGCCTCTTGTGCCCCCATCAGACCTGCCTCTTGTGCCCCCATCAGGTCAGTGTCTTGTGCCCCCCTCAGACCTCAGGTCAGTGTCTTGTGCCCCCCTCAGACCTCAGGTCAGTGTCTTGTGCCCCCGTCAGACCTCAGATCAGCCCACCCAGCCACTTTAAAAAAATCATACTTACCTGTTCTGGCCGCCGCCGCTGTCCTCAGGTTCCCCACTCCACTCTCTTGCCTGCCGGCGCTCACTATGACCTGACGCTGCGTCAGGTCATAGTGCGCGTCAGGGAAGACGGTGGAGCGCGGAACCAGTGAGGACAGCGGCGGCCAGAACAGGTAAGTATGATTTTTTTTTTTAAGTGGCTGGGACCTGGGTGGGCTGATCTGAGGGGGGTGCGGGGGCCCTGGCAGCGCGGCAGCACGGCAGCCCGATATTAGAACATGGGGCAACGCATGATGCGCGCGCCATGTTCTAAGTATCGGACTGCAAGAAAACTCGGTATCGAGCTTCGGTACCGCACTAGGTACCGAAACCGTACCGAGTTTTCGATATATCGTGCAACCCTAGTGCCAATTGGTGCGGATGCGTGCCGATTTTCCGGAACGCATCCGGACTGAATCTGCGATGCCTGTGTGAAAGGGGCCTAAGAGTACCTGCACACATTGCGGATTAAATGTGGTTTTTCCACACGGATTCCCTTGGGTTAGAAACGCAGCGTAGTACAGTACCAGCAAAATGGATCAGATTAGACAAATTTGATGTACACTTTGCTTGTTTTTTCTATGTAGAAACTGATCTCCTGTGCGGATTTAGAAATCTGCAGTATGTCAATTCTTTTTGCGATTTTTCGGTGCGGATTTCACCCTTTTCAATGGAAGGGTCAGATCTTTGGCAAAACCACATCAAATCTGCAACAAAAAAAGCAAGTAACTCATGCAGTTTTTGTTGAGGATTTGGTACGGAAACACAAAAATGCGCAATAAGAACTATTCTATTTTGAAATCTGCCTCTCTATGCAGGTACCCTTAGGTGGTTTCATCCACATAATTTTGTCTTGTCAATTTTCTGTACCTTAACGATTTTAGTGGTGTTTTTTTCCACCATTTTCTTGGTTAAAAACACCAGCACCAGTTTTTTAACTATTGGCCTTTTTCTTTATTAGGTGGATTTTTTGGTCTGTATGTCTACTTTTCAAGAATGCAGCATACTGTAGTTTTTGTCATTTTTTTCAGATATTTTGATAACACCTTTATAGGGAAAAAATGCCATGAAGAAAACGCCAGTGGTAAGACACACTGGG
Organism: Rhinella marina; assembly: GCA_900303285.1. NCBI lineage: Eukaryota > Metazoa > Chordata > Amphibia > Anura > Bufonidae > Rhinella > Rhinella marina. The sequence continues at coordinate 76,290 of ONZH01001823.1, read as the reverse complement.
TTAATTTATCAATTTAGCAATTGTGACTGGTCCCATTTTTGACTGGTCATGCTACAGTATTTAGTCACATGCCCAGTTTTAAATTGTGTTTAACAGTTGGGTGTGACAGTGGTAGAGCGGGGGGCGTGCCAGCCCTGGCAAGTTTACTAACGTTTACTCCAGGTATAAATGTTGGCAAAAAACTACTCCAGTCAGGGGCTGGAGTAGTTTTAATGCCAGGTGCACGGACTGACGTATATGCATCTAATTTATAATGAAACTTTTGCCTTGTCATAAATTTGCCAAATCTTACAGCAGGGTAGGGGGGAATGTAAGACCAGTGTAAAAAGTGGGTCTTAGTTAATGACCCCCACTATGTGCAAAAAAGCCAGAAAAACACAGGTAGCAAAAAAAAAAACACTCACTTATTTTGGTATTTATGGTGTTTTTTTTTACCATATACTTTCCTTTAAAAAAAAATGCTAGACATGCAAAAACACCATTAAACCACCAGATAATAAATCACAGTATACGGGCAGAATCCACTCAAAAATGTCTCACGCTGCAAAAAACGCTGACCCAAACTGTGTGCAAGTAGCCCTTATTATGTTTTAAATTCCCTGTGACTGTCAACCACAATCAGGAACAGTACCAAATATCTAGTTAATTAGAATACAGGACCAGAGCGGTCTTCCTGCTCTTTGCCACAGACAGCCTTTTATTTCTCCATGAAATCAGAGCCGTTGATCCCTGCTGTGATGGTCGATAATTATCAAAGCTGGAATAGTCTAGCACTGCTAAGTCAGGTGCCCGCACTAACACAGTGTTACTACACTCTGAATAAACAGAAGCTTAAAACCCTTTAGATCCAGGGAGGTATGACATTTCAATAAACCACAGTGCAAACACAAAGACAGACAAACCCAGACTGTGCTAGAATAGCATGATTTAAAAGGCAAATAGGAGACTGCATGCACATTCCTGACTATCAATCATTTCCCTATTTAAATGGCAAGGCTGCTGTTTTCTCTCTATCAGCATAGGATAAAGTAAAGCTTGGTAAAAACAATAATTCATGCGGTCTGTGTACAAAATATTGGAAAGTTTTACAGTTGGGTGACTGTAGTCTCAGCTTGGTATACTTTGCAGTGTGTCTATTGCTTAATCCTGAAATAATTACTCCCCGCAGCTTCACCTTTTCCTCTCCTGACTCGCTCCATAAACTTTATACCTATATACCTTGTAGTACACTCAACTTATCCTACTCCTGATTATTTCCTATAAAAGTCTACAAACCTCTAGAAACGTTTCCCTTTGTCTTAGGCTTCTTTCACACGAACGTTGTGTTTTGCGGTCCACAAATTGCAGATCTGCAAAAAAAAACGGATGACATCCATATGGCATCCGTTTTTTTTTGCGGATCCATTGTAACAATGCCTATCCTTGTCCGCAAAATGGACAAGAATAGGACATGTTCTATTTTTTTTTGCGGGCTACGGTAAGGACATACAGATGCGGACAGCACACAGTGTGCTGTCAGTATTTTTTGCAGACCCATAGAAATGAATGGGTCCTCATTTTATCAGCAAAAAATGTGGATCGGAGCCCGCAAAAAATACTGTTGTGTGAAAGAAGCCTTATTCGTGGCTGATTGTTAAGTATTAAAATCTGATTTAAACTTGAGTCATCATATTTTGAAACATTGGGAACTGCTAAGGCTGGGTTCACATTACCATAGAGCTTTCCGTTCTTCTGATCCGTCAGAAGAACAGAAAAATAAAGGAATAAAAGGATTGTGTATTTTAAGCATCCATTATGCTCAGTTATGCACATTTGGCATCCGTTTTAGGCCTCATGCACACGAACGTGTGCTGGCCGTGCCCGTGCTGCGGGCCGCATACGGCGGGTCCGCAATAAACGGGCACCAGCCGTGTGCAGCCCGCATCACGGATCGCGGACCCATTCACTTCAATGGGTCCGCGATCCGGGAGATGCGGAGCGGAGGCACGGATCGGAACACCACGGAAGCACTACGCTACTTCCCAGTCAGGCTTGAAGTCAAGGGGGCAGCGGCCTCCTTGCTTCAAGTCAAGGAAACTGCGCCCCCTTTCCTGCCCCTTCGCTGTGACTGACAGCGCTTATGCCCGACAGCTCGCTGGCTTTGCAGAACAGCCGGCTGTCAGTCATAGCGAAGGGGGCAGGGAAGGGGGCGTGGTTTCCTTGACTTGAAGCAAGGAAGGCCGCTGCCCCCTTGACTTCAAGCCTGACTGGGAAGTAGCGCGGACGGAGGATAAAAGATCGTTTTCCATACCTCTGCCTCCTCTGAATACACTAAGAAAAACATCATTAGAAACTCGCTGCCGGCTACTTAAAGGTATTGCTGGCGACGTGAGATGGCTTCTGCAGCTGACAGGTACCCTTTAAAGCCTACACAGAGATAAGGTATAATGGAAAGATTTGCACCTGTTCTGTGTTTTTGACCCGCACCTAGGGGGGAGATTTATCAACCTGTTGTAAAGTAGAACTGGCTTAGTTTCCCATAGCAACCAATCAGCTTTCACCTTTCATTTTGCAAAGGAGCTGTGAAAAATACAAGGTTGAATCTGATTGGTTGCTGTGGGCAACCGAACCAGTACTACTTTACACCAGTTTGATAAATGACCCCCTAGTTTTGGCTCACAACCACTGGTAGAAATAACTGACCAAATAACTGAAGTGGGGACTCAGCCTTAGGGCTCATGCACACGAACGTGTTCCGGTTGTTCCGTGCATTGGGGCTGCAATTTTTTGTCCCCAATGTACGGGCAACATCCATGTGGTTTCCGCAGACGGATGCAGACCCATTCAAATTGAAGGGGTCCGTGATCCGTCCACACCACAAAAAAAAGCACACGTTCTATTTTTTTGTGGTGCAGAGGCACGGAGGGAAACCCCATGTAAGCACTCACACGAATGGGTCCGCATCCGTGATGCAGTGCACAAACAGTCAGGGCCCATCTATTGCTTGAGTGGGGGCCCGAGGATAGGTCATCAATATTAAAAGCCTGGAGAACTCCTTTAAATAACCCTCTAATACTATACATTCTTACGATGCTTCGTAAATATGTTTCATTGCTATTATTTTATTTTTCGGCTGAAAAATCCGCTAGAAAGTATACCACATAAAGACTTCCACCATGTTATCCTATGGGGTAAAAAGTGTCAATCTCTGCCCTGTGTTCCGCTGCAGAATAATATTCTGCAGTGTAAATACTGATGTGTTGGGGCTTTTCTAAAGCAGAATGTGTCCTTTCATTTCACTGGGTGATTTTTTTTTCCTAGTGGATTTTTCTGCCACATGTGAAGGCACCTCACCAATATCAGATGGGTGGGGGCAGGCATAGGATTCAGCCAGTTCCCTCCAGTTCTCCAGATCCGGTTGTTAAAATTACAACTGGATCAGAGAACTGTGTTACTGGTTGAGTCCCAATCCAGAGCTCTGGCAGCGGCAGAGCAGCTGGAGATATTCACTTCCATTGCTTTGCAGTCAGCTGATAGTTTAGCTCCTTAGTTGAGTGGTCTGTATGTGTAGTGTATATATGGTGTATTTAGGTGTATGTATGTTGCATATATATGATGTATGTATATGTAAATGTATATGTGTTGTGCCGCCGCGTGTCATTGAGTAGGGAACCTGTTGTTAAAAATTTGAATCCCACCTCTGGGTGGGGTTCCGAATTCCAGCACCCACACCCATCAGCTGGTTGAAAAGGCTTTAGAACTCTGGTGAGCGCTGTGGAGTCTTTCTAGGCCTGTGACGTCACGTTGATCGATCACGTGGCCTAGGACCAGCTCAGTCCCATTCAAGTGAATAGGCCTGTGGTGCACTTCCAAGCACACCCGCTAACCAATGGATGGCACTGTGCTTGATAAGCTGTCAGGAGGCCACAGTGCTCAGAGGAGCACTAGGCCTCCTCAAACAGCTGATTGGTGGGAGTGCCGAGAGTTGAATCCCCCAATTAGATATTTATGACCTATCCTGAGGATAGGTCACCAGTATTAAACACCTGGGGCAACCTCTTTAATGCCACACAGTATATTCAGCATACATGCTACATGTTTTTTATAGGTTTAATTTCCTTGTATTGGCATTTCCATACATGTTGTATCTATGTGACACCATCTTCCAACACAATGACATTTATTTTTCTTTCTATTTCATTTTAATTAGAGTATAAACATCATCTATAAAACACCTTCTCCGTCTAGCGGAGTCAATACGTAATCTAAAGCAATAATTCTGATTTATATTTTCCCATGGCTCTCAGATACTTGCTCCTCATCATTTCTTCACATGTCATTTATGACTGTGATTCAATTTCTATAGCTATACCTCAGCATTCAATATGCTGTGATTTATTTCTTCCCATGTACCTAGTCTACAAATAGTGCAGATTCCCAGGCTTGTTCTAAGGAATTCCAGAGAAAGAGTTGTTAGGGCTCTAATGTAGCAAAATCACACACATTTGCCAAGGGGAAAGATTGCACTTCACGGCAGACACATCTATTCTGCAAAAAGACGGCTTACATTTTTCATCTCCCATGAAATGTAAAGCCCAAAAAAATCCCTTGGAATGCATGTCTATACGGATATACAAGCAGAGGTGCACTAAGCTGCCATTGTACAGTTCCCGGTAAAAATCTATATACTTTTGGCACCCTCAATAAATCCTTTAGTTTTCCCATCTGAAAAACATGTTTTCCTTTGGTCTAGAGACACATACAAATTCCTAACAGTACCAGCACGGATGTCTGTGAAGTTTGAGAAAGAGCTGTCAAGAACCAGATGCTGTACAAAAGCCCTTTATAGACTTGGTAGATTACCAAGAAATCATAAGTGCAAAAATATCAGCTCAGTGTGGCCTTGTACTTGTATACCATATTTACTACTGTCATAAAGGTACGAGGTATGAATTTTTGGTATTGTTCATGTAAATTGCAAAGAACTGTGTCTTCTAAACTGAGCCATATAAAATGATTTTTTTTAAAAACTGAATTTTGTAAAGAACAGTACCATGGAAAAAAATGTTCAGAAATAGAAGTGTAGCAGGATAATGAGCCCAAACAATATCATTAAGAACTATTTTCAGCATAACAAAGAACAACGAGTCATGGAAGTGATGATATGGCCCCCACACAGCCCTGATTTCATCATCATTGAGTCTGTCTGGGATTACATGAAGAGATAGAAGGATTTGAGCAAGTCTACATCCACAGAAGATCTGTGGTTAGTTCTCCAAGATGTCTGGAACCTACTCCCTGCAGAGTTCCTTTAAAAACTGTGTGTATGAGTATCTAGAAGAATTTATGCTGTTTTGAAGAAAAGGACGGTCACACCAGATATTGATTTGATTTCTCTTTTGTTCATTCACTTTGCATTTTATGACTTCTCTTAGCCTCTTCAGCATAACAAAGAACAACGAGTCCTGGAAGTGATGATAGGGCCCCCACAGAGCCCTGATCTCAACATCATTGAGTGTGTCTGGATTACATCAAGAGACCGAAGGATTTGAGCAAGCCTACCTCCACAGAAGATCTGTGGTTAGGTATCCAAGATGTTTGGAACAATATCCCTGCAGAGTTCCTTCAAAAACTGTATGTAAGAGTACCTAGAAGAATTCATGCTGTTTTGAAGACAAGGGTCGGTCACATACCAGATACTGATTTGATTTAGATTTCTCTTTTGTTCATTCACTTTGCATTTTCTGACTTTTCTTAGCCATACCATTGGATTCACCCATCCTTGTGCATGCATGCATTATATATCCATATTACTTGAATTTGTCATGGCGCAACCCCGGGCATAATTGACTGGAACTCACCGCATCCTAGCTCTATGATGCTGCGAGTTTGGTTCAGTTAAACCTCTGGTTTCACCGTGATGTATCTGAGTAATACTGACCTATAATAATGAATGGCTGGCAGCCGTGCAAATTCAGCCTAACTAGATTTTTAAGTTTATTTTATTTATTGTGTCCACCTCCTTCACTGTGTGGAGCACTATGCATTAATAAAATTACATTTATCCCCAGATATTCCCAGATGTTCAAATATATAATTTGTAAATTTTTTTATGTGCTTAGTGTATTAAGTTGTGTCGGAAAAGTTACCTTATAAAAAGCACATCTGTCTTTCTGAATTGCAATATTTACACATGTATTCCATACTCAAAGTGCAGCAAAAAGGGCTGTGTCCATAACTGTTATTCCCAGGACCACAGGCATTATCCACCATACCAAAAGAACTACTTGAGAAGCCATCAGCAGACATATGTAATATGATCTTTGAGAAGAATTATGCTATCTGTCAGTCAAAGAACTGAAGCTATCACTGGGGAGCCCTGAAGCATTACTTGGATGTAGGATGTGTTTTCCTGTCACCAATGATTTCATTAAAGTCCTCTTTCCTGAGGTCAGAAGATGACAGATTGACCTCTGGGCTAGACCTGGACCTTACAGCTCAACAGGTTTCTAGTTGACATTAATGAAAGCTCTTACCTTGGAGACTATGAAAAGCTAGCCCATCAAAACCAGAAGGTCTTATACTTTTTCCAGCCCAGTTGATCCAGAGAAAGATAATAAAGTGAAACAAATTCCTTTCTGGTCCCTGTTGGCATTTGTCAATCCCTGGATCAACATTCTACATTAAAAGGGTATTCCCACCTTGGACATAAAAATCAGAGAGATTCTAGTTGTCCCATCTCTGGGACCCACATGTGGAGCACAGGGTCCCCCAACCACTGACCTGGTTGGGAGTTCCTGGTGAGACAGCTACCTACCACCTGCTGCATCCATGCAGAAGATAAAAAAACAAGGTGTCCATGGGTAGGTGAGGATCTTGTATTCTTTAATATGGGAGTTACACTGCTGAGCTGTTTCTATATCTCACATAGAAGTAAGTGGAGTCAGCCACCTCACCAGGTGGTGACCACCTCACCAGGTTGGTTGATGGGCCTCCATACACCACATAGATGGAAGTCCTCGAGCAGCAACCCATATCTGTCCAAGGTGGTAATACCTTATTAATAACAGTTGCATGTATTATGCCAAGGAAGATATCTAATCCTTAAATTTATCCACTGTTTCAGTCATTACCAAATCCTCTGAGTACATGTTCCACACAGCAGACACCAGGGGCTAATGTCTGCAAATGGCGATAATGCTGATCTCAGAAATGTAACCCCTCATATGCCATGGTCAATTGTACCATGACATCTGAGGCCTCTTTCCCCAAGAACCATGTGCTCCTGAGGCCTGAACAGATTTTCCACACTGAGATTGAGAAAGCTGTTCGTTGGTGGTGATGGGCTAGAGCCTCTTGCTATATATCACAGGTATATTCTTATGGACACCTGCAGGTGGCAGCGCTCCATAAAAATATACTGAATTTCATATACTCTACTGTATGGAGGAAGTGATGTAAAGATGCATGTTCAAGTCCCCTAGGCGGGTTTAAAAAAGTTTTTAAGCATAAACAAATTTATAAAATATACAAATACAAATAACAACTCTTTTGTCCATAATAAAAATAAACAATACAAAAATAAAATTAAATAATAATAATTTGTTTTGCTGTGTCTTAAAATGCTCAAACTATTGAAATGCAAACATATTTATCCCGTATGGTGAATGCCTTAATAGAAAAAAAATTAAAAACAGCCAATTCTCCATTTTGTCACTTCACCCCCCTCCCCCCAAAATCCAAACCCAAATAGTATCACTGAAAACTACAGATCATTCTGCAAAATGACACAGCTCTGTAGACATAAATATTAAAAACGTTGTGGAGGTCTGAATATGGCAATGAAAAAAATTATTTTTATTTTTACTTCTTTTTTTAAGTTTTAATTTGCATTTTATTGCATGAAATAAGTATTTGATCACCTACCAACAAACAAGAATTCGGGCTCTCAAAGACCTGTTATTTTTCTTAAAGAAGCCCTCCTACTCTGCATTCATTACCTTATTAATTGCACCTGCTTGAACTCATTACCTGTATAAAAGATGCCTGTTCACACACTCAAACAATCACACTCTAACCTCTCCACCATGGCCAAGACCAAAGAGCTGTCTCAGGACATGGGGGACAACATTGTAAACCTGCACAAGGCTGGGATGGGCTACAGAACAATAGGCAAGCAGCTTGGTGAGAAGGCAACAACTGTTGGCACAATTATTAGAAAATGCACAAGATGACTGTCAATCTTCCTGTTTGAAGTTCACCAATCTGGATGATCCAGAGGAGGCATGGGAGAAGGTCATATGGTCAGATGAGACCAAAATAGAACTTTTTGGTATCATCTCCACTCGCCATGTTTGGAAGAATAAGAAGGATGAGTACAACCCCAAGAAGACAATCCCAACCGTGAAGCATGGTGGTGGAAACATTAACAATTTGGGGTTCTTTTCTGCAAAGGGGACATGATGACTTCAATGTATTGAAGTGAGGATGGATGGGGCCATGAATCACAAGATTTTGGCTAACAACCTCCTTCCCTCAGTAAGAGCATTAAAGATGGGTTGTGGCTGGGTCTTCCAGCATGACAATTACCCGAAACACACTGCCAGGGCAACTAAGGAGTGGCTCTGTAAGACGCATTTCAAGGTCCTGGAGTAGCTTAGCCAGTCTCCAGATCTGAACCCAATCGAAAATCTTTGAAGGGATAGCCCAGCGATAGCCCTGAAACCTGAAAGATCTGGAGAAGATCTGTATGGAGGAGTGGGCCAAAATCCTTGCTGCAGTGTGCAAACTTGGTCAAGTAAACGTCTGACCTCTGTAATTGCAAACAAACGTTTCTCTACCAAATATTAAGTTCTGTTTTTCTATTGTATCAAATTATTAAAGCCAATAAAAAGCAAATTAATGATTTAACAATCATACATTCCGGATTTTTTTAGACTCTCAGTTGAAGTGTACCTATGATAAAAATTACAGACCTCTCCATTCTTTGTAGGTGGGAAAACTTGTAAAATCGCCAGTGTATCAAATACTTATTTTCCCCAATGTAGCTGTTAGATGTTGGAAGCAATTGTCACGTGAGGGATTGCACACATGGCAAACAGGCTCTGGATGGCCCAGACAGACTACCAGTAGAGATGACAACAAGCACAAGCAGCTCCTAGTTTCATTGTCCATAATCCAGACACAAGTGGCACCTTCATTCCATACCCTTGGCTCTGCACAGACCATTTCCTGGCTCTTAGCAGAAGGAAAGTTGGTGTCACAGCACTTATGTGCCCTGCCAACTATGTGCCCTGCCATTGCCCTGCCATTGACAGAAGCCATTGTTTGCAGTGGTGTTTTTACGAATGAGAGATGTGGACTGCTACAGGTTTGGACCATATAGTCTGTAGTGACAAATCCAGGTACTATGTGAGATCCCATGATGGTCAGGTTTGAGTATGGAGACCTGGTGGTAAGCAATTCAAACCTGTCTTTACTGTAAAGCTACACCCTGCGCCAAATTCAGGCATGATGATATGGCGAGCTATCGCATATGACGGTTACCCCTTACAAGGAACACTAACAGCTCAATGATATGTGCAGGAAATCCTGCAGCCACATGTGTGTCCTCTCACGGCTGGGCTTCCAACTGGTATTTTTCAGCAGGATAATGTTCATCCACACGCAGCAAGGTTTTTATAGGAATTTCTCTCTTAGATTGTAACACTTCCTTGGCCTGTTACCATATTTATTGCCAATAGGGCATTTGTGGGACCAGCTGTAACTCCAGCTTCAGCAACCTTGAAGTGTGCAGGATCTACAGGGCCAGATCTGTGGGCAAATGTGTGTGTATCCAGACGTGAATTGGTACAAGAAGGTACTGGAGAATCCTTTCCATTTTTCTTGGTATTTTATTTTTTTTTGTCAATGAGTGTATTTAACCAGGGTAGGAACAGTTAAGCTTACAACCGCCTGAAAGACTGCCACTTTATAATTTAACAATGCTATACAAGCTTCCAGTTTTGATATGTCACACATATTGTGTGATAAATTAGATCAATTAACACAAATTAATCATCATTCATTAAGCATGGCAGCAGTATAATATCATATACATGACTATAAAGCATGTGTGTGCACAGGACCTAGGGAGTGGAGTGCACATTTGAGCCTGCAAGTCCAAAACTAAGGCTACTTTCACATTTGCGGCATGGATTCCGACAGGCTGTTCTGGCAGACAGGAGCCTGCCGGAACTCTTTGGTTCTGGCACTGCCAGATGCAACCAAAATGCCCGCCAGCCCCATTAATCATAGTGGGGTCCGGCAGAGATCCAGCCACAATCCGGCAAATATGCAGATAAGGCCTCTTTCACACGAACGTTGTGTTTTGCGGTCCGCAAATTGCGGATCCGCAAAAAAAACGGATGGCGTCCGTATGGCATCCGTATTTTTTGCCGATCCACTGTAACATTGCCTATCCTTGTCCGCAAAACGGACAAGAATAGGACATGCTCTATTTTTTTTTGCGGGCCACGGAACGGAGCAACGGATGCGGACAGCACACGGTGTGCTGTCCGCATTTTTTGCGGGCCCATAGAAATGAATGGGTCCGCATTTTTCATGTGAAAAATGCGGATCGGAGCCCGCAAAAACAACGTTCGTGTGAAAGAGGCCTAACTGGGCAGACATGAACTGCTACACTCTGTGGTTTGTGTTCAGGCGATTCCTGGCATTCTTTGTGAGAACTGGCGGTTGGAACACATATGTGAAATTGGTTCTGGTTTCTAAGAATGCCAGCTCAAATTTTGGGCAGGTACAGCTGAGCTTTTCTATAGAGGAGTGGGTAAGGTTCACTGTACAATTGATATGGTGTTCAAATCTCACTAAAACCTGTAAAAAAATCTTTATAGTAAAAGTTATGACAGAAAATTGAATTTTTATTTTCCTGCTTTTTTTTCTTTTATGGTATAGGTTACAATTTTTCTGCAACGTTATTGTTGCTAAAAAAAATAACAAAGCAAAAACCATTAAAGTTTTTGCAACAGCCTTAGTATGAAATATCACAAGGCAGTATTTGGTATCACTGTAATCACAATAAGGTGTACAATATAGTGAACATATTATTTATGGTGATTGATAGATGGCACATATTTTTTCCTTTCCTTTGAGTAATATATGTTTTTCTGTGAAGAAAATAGCTTTTTAAGCACAGAAAATTCACCCATTCCAACAGTGCAGGTCTGTAGTGTAATGGTAACTTTTCTGCCTGATATACAGAAGATTCAGATCCTGATGAATATCTGTTAAATAAGTTCTATCCCTTCCCATATTATACTGACAACCCTGCTTGGATCTTTAATGGTCCAGCTGGGAGGGGAAGGAGAGGCAGAGACCTGATGCTACAGACACTTCTGTGACTCTTGCAATGAGATGTAACCACAGGGTGCGGGTCACAGGATGAAATTATGATGAAGAAGTGAAAATGCACGCAGAACATCATCATGTGACTTAATGCGGGAATGTTAACTGGTGGTGTTATTTTTCCTTTTTGTAGGTGGAAAACACCCAGCTGCCAATTTATTCATAAATTGCTAGGAGGAATAAAAGAGGAACGTTTTTAAGAAAAGATGCTCCAGAATTATTCTAAAATAAACCTTTCAGTACAGCTAACGGATCCTCTTGAGTGGGTGTGCTCAGGTGGTCCTCCCCTCTAGTGACTGGTGGACAAGACTTAGCTAAACTCCACCATGAACAAGCTGCAGCTACCCCATCATATAAGTTTGACTAAGCCATATATTACAGCAGATTTACTAATCCTGTCCAAAATTTACACAGCATAAGTTTAGACTACCGGGTCTAAAGATGCACTACTCACAGAGGCTCATGCTAAATGATATATTTACATCTTTGGACTGTCTAGTCTAATTTGATACCACCTATTATTTGTCTTATTTTGCATCAGAATTAAAAGTGCCAAAATGTTTGGAACAATTTTGCCGCAGATTGCTGAATCCAAAGCTACAATCTTTCTCTGACAAGCCATGTCGTTTCAATCTAATCCACACCCACTCAACAAAAAGTGTAAAAGTGTAAAACAATAAAGCATGTGTGCCCCAACTCTTGAGCATTTTAATTGTCTTTGTTAGGCCTTGTTCACATCAGTTTTTTTTTAAGGTTTGAAGAAGGGTTTGTCAGGTACCTATGATGCCACCCAATAGCCTACAGGCACACAATACTATCATGCTCAAAAAGCAATTAGCTCCTAATATCAGCTAGATGTAGGGTTACCTTTGTTTAGCAGTGTCAACCTATGCCACTATATTTACTTTGCTTTCTGTTTTCAATGCTCTTCCATTGGATTTTAAGTTCTAATTTATACTTCAATGTGTTGGTGACATTATTGAACCACTATTTCTAGTCTCTCCCTTGCTGAGACTTCTTAGACTGCCATATAAATTCTCCATCACATTTAATGCTACTGATATTTCTTTTGATACACATATACAGATATATTTATATAAATAATTTTATACGTGATGTGTTTTTCAAGTAATTTAAAATCATGTTTGTGCGGTGAGCTAATGTGCAAACACCTGCAAGGGTTAAATGAGAACTTTCATAGTCTTTGTCCTCCCTATTAGTGGGTGGATCTGTTTCTTTTCGTTTTCTAAATTCCATCAGATGTGGTCACATTTAGTTACGATTTAGAACATTTCTGTTCGAAACGCGTCAACTGCTTGGGGGGGGGGGGGGGTCAGTATCCGTAAGTTATTGCTATGTTAAAAATAAAGTGCATTTGATGATTTAAAGTGCTGGATTCACTCTTTTGGATTTTCATGAATGGACTTACTTGGCCCCATCCGTGCAGGAGGAGGTGAGCTGGTCAATTCTCATTTATCTATTGAGGATTCACAAGATTTAGCTCTCTCCATTGTGCTTCTGAGGATGGCAAGAGACAGGCTCTCATGTGATATCTGATTGCTCCAAGTCACCTTCTGTTTTTGACCAAAGTATCTTCATGCGGGCTACACTACACATTGCAGCCAGTTGGAAATCCCAGGCTATTATTTTTTGTGGTGGTTATGGGTACAGCTACCTGACACTATTTCATATAATGTATTATAATGGTGTCGAAATGTGACATATGACATGCTACGACGGCGACTTTTCTCCGACACATGCTGCTCTGTATACGTACCCTTAGGAGAGAATAAACAGGTTGATGATATGTGAAAATAATTCATCTTTCTGATCTGATTCTGTGGATCAGTATTTGCTCACCTGACAGCACTGGATAGACTATATTGACACCCAAGGTGTGCAACTTCTGATTCGAACTTAAAGGAGTTGTCTGGTTTCCGATACTGATTACCTATCCTTATTGGTGAGGGTCTAACACCAAGTACCTCCACAGATCAGCTCCTTGTAGAGGCCACAGCGCCATTCACTTCACTGGGACTGAGATGCAAATAGGCCATGTGACAAATGAATGTGACCTCACCAGAGTGCTGTGGCCTCTTCAAACAGATATTCATAGGGGTGGAATTTGGCCCAGATATTGTTGATAAATTAGTCTGACGATATGTCATCAATATTCTTCTCCTGGAAACCCCCTTTAGAAACTACTAGTGTCAGACATTGCACGGATAACTTATGGTGGACACCACATTAGAAAATTGTTGGTAGGTTGCAATGATGCCAACACTATCTGCCAAGAATTAATGTGTTTGAGAGAAGCCCCACCATTGCTTGTGGCATAAATGTTTCTTCTAGTAGGGGAAACAAGATTCAGTACTTTTTATTTTAGCATGCAAGATCATTTATTAAACCAGGAGATAAGCAATGTTAGAGCTCAGGAACATGACAGTGATGTATCCACTGGAGGTAACAGAGTTGGTGGCCCCTAGGCAGTAGAAGCTCCTGGGTAATTCCCTCTTCTGTCCTCCCTATCATTTGGTCCTGTACAGTGTGGGTATTCATAGAGGTTTAGTTAATAATTGAGACTGACCAACCCAATATGATATCATTTAAATAAAAAAAAAGTTCTGTGACATAATGTTCATTCTTATAGGTGCCCTACATAATTGACAGGTTATGTGGTTCTGCTCTAAATAAAGATTATTTTACTAATGCAGAGTTAAAGTAGATAATTGTAATGTGCACCAAGGCTAGAAATGGTAATGTCACAAGATAACAATTAAAAATGGAAAAAGACCTACCTATGTTTTATTTATATCGCAGAATGTTTTCTATGCATAAAGTAGCAATTTGTCAAATTAATTTTGTGACCTTTTCACTACATGGCTGTTCATTTGCACTCCCTCTAGCACTAAATGGTTAAAACATAGGCTTTCAAATGAGTTTCCCCCATATGACCCCCCAACTCCTGTGTCCTATGCTCTCGCCTGCACAGTGTTTGATTACACACCGTGCGTAAATCTGTCTCTCTGATTATTTTGTGCTTGGCTGCATTAAATGAAAAGATAATTTTAAAAAATAAGAATATTGTCTGTGTTATTTTCATGCAATCATGTACTGTGAAGTTGGGTTGTTTGTCAAAGGGCATTTTGTTATTTTCTGATATAAAACCAATTATTGCCACAAATTGGTAAGAAAGTTTATAAAATCATATAAAAAAAGAAGAGAATTTTTTATATTGAAGTTTTTTTTGTTTTTTTTTTAAGTATTACTAGGACATGCAATACCAGGGGCAAAAGTAGTGGTGTGTGGCAAAACTTTAGAAGAGTTATAATTCTCCAATGAACAACACAACTTTGGTAAACTCTGTGGGGGGCATGGCAGGGAACACTATGAACATCATACATTACATGACTGCCAAATCTACCACTGCATCATGATTGTTTACATTTAGCCTTATTCTACACTGATTGGCATGGGACAAGTGGCCAACCCTACAAGAAATTTAACTAAATCTTTTAAAATATTTGCAGGTGTTGTTACGTGGGGTAAAAAACAGTGCAGCCCTGTACTCCACCTGCACCACTGTTCCTACCTACATTTTTTCATGTTGTGCCCTTGTGCTAAAATAAAAAAAAACAGGTTTTACCCCTTCAGTGTGCATTCAGTACTCAATACATAACAAAAATTGTGCACTTAATACATAATAAAAATATGACAATATAATTTTAGACATTTTTACTAATTTATTAAAAAGGAAAAATTAAAATTTTACTTTGACACTTGAAATGTCGCTCTGGGGGCCTCCCATTTCTCCTGATCATCTTTGACATGTTTCTACACCTTGATTAGAGTCCACCTGTGGTAACTTCAGTTGATTGGCCATGATTTAGAAATATACACCCCTGTCTATATAAGGTCTAACAGCTGACAATGCATATCACAGCAAAAACTAAGTCATGAGGAGGAAAGAACCACCTGTAGAGCTCAGAGACATAATTTTGTGGAGGCACAGATCAGGAGAAGGGTACAAAAAATCTGCTGCACAGAAAGTTCCCAAGAACACATTGGTCTCTATAATTGTTAAATGGAAGAGGTTTGGAACAACCGGGACTCTTCCTAGTGCTGGCCTCCCCACCAAACTAAGTAATTAGGGTAAAAGGGTCTTAATAGAGGTGACCAAGAACCCAATAGCCACTCTGACTGAGCTACAAAGATCCCGTGTGCAGATGGGAGAAACTTCAAGAGGGCCAGAAACAAGCCTTTCCTCAGTAAAAGAAGCCTGAAAGCCTACCTGGAGTTGCAAAAAAAGCACTCTCAGAGTGTGAGAAACAAGATTCTCTGGTCTGATGAAACCAAGATTTAACTTTTTGGACTTAATTTTAAGTGTCATGAGGAAACCATGTACAGTACTGCTCATCAAACACTATCACTACAGTGAAGCATGGTGGTTGGACCATCATGCTATGGGGGTGTTTTTCAGTGGCTGGGGTCAGGGCAACTGTTCAGGGTTGAGGGAAAACGGACTGGAGAAAAGTACTGTGATACTGAGATAATGTGAATGATAACCTGATCCAGAGTGCTCTGGACCTAAGACTGGCCCAAAGGTTCAGACAATTACACAAAGCACACAGCCAAGGCAACACCAGAATGACTTGGGGACAATTCTGTGATTTTCCTTTAGTGGCCCAGCAAGAGTCTTAGCTTGAACCCAATTGAACATCTCTGGAGAGACCTGAAAATGGCTGTCCACCGATGGTCCCCATCCAACCTGAAAGAACTTGAGAAGATATACAGAGAAGAATGACAGAAAATCCCCAAATCCAGGTGTGCAAACCTTGTGACATCATACCAAAGAAGACTGGAGGCTGTAATCACTGTCAAAGGTGTTTCAACAACTAAGTACTGAGTAAAAGGTCTGAATACTTATGTCAATGCAATATTTTAGTTTTTCCTTTTCAATAATTACGCCAAGATTTCAAACATTCTGTTTTCACTTTATCATTATGGGATACTGAGTTTAGAATAATGGGGAAAACCTTTGTTGAAATGAGTTACACACAGTCTTTTCAGACCTCAGAATGTCATTCATATCTTAGAGGGCAATTAGAGAACTTTCGATTTGGGTCCAATTGAACCCGAATTGAATTGATCAACCGATCAAATCCTATTTGAATTTCAAGAAGTTCGCTCATCAGTAAACATACTGGTCTCAGACTCTGTTGCAATGTTGACAGCATATTTGTGAGCAATATATTGATGGTATTTTCCCATTTTCTGCTTCATATAAGCACAAGCCCACCACATGCACTCCAGGAAACCATTGCGCATGGATTTCCACTGAGAGTCAAACTAAACCACTGGTGAGAAAATGATTATCAGGTAAGTTCCACACACACTAAAACAGATGAACCTCTGAATCACAACCTGGACCCAGCTGCTGAGACATAACTTTGACTCTCATGTCATAATATATTACTAGAATATATTTCTGACAAACCACTGACAAATGGGAATTCTTATGGTTGAGGGAAACAATGATGAAGTCAAGAGTATACGTGTAAATTAGTCTACATAATTATATTCATTGCAGTGATGTTTATTGACAGGAACAGTAATTTTTCTGCACTTATATATTCAGATAGATATAGCTATGCCAAGATGCAGTGCGATAAGCACTAGTAAGTGACAAATAATTATCACCTGCAGAAGGATGGATAGTCTTGACACCGAACAGATCATATCTTCTCCCAACATCCTTGTCTCTTGTCACAACATTCAATGAACCCAGTGGGAAACACAATGTCAGAATGACAGGGCTGTGGGTCACAATAGGGGAATTGAGAATCTAGACATTCTAGATCTCAGTCTATAAGATTCAGAAATTATAACGGAGGAGAATATCCATAATACCATATTGTTGACAGAAGAAGAGTGAATCACCTCTTTACAGCAGAAAATGTGCTAGCTTTCCTTAATTTATTAAAATAAAATGTCAGTTTTATTATGTCTTCTGGGACTACTATAACCATCATAATCCTAACACTCCCAGAATAAAAATAATAAGGAAATCCTTCCCCTAAATAAATATATTACTCAACTACTTTTGTTGACGATGACAACTCTTCCTGTCTTCAAGGAGTAAAGGCTCCCTGGGTGTATTGGGAACCCATGGGGTGTGAAAAGCATGCTTAGTCCCTTGTGTGTGCATAGGACAGCAATGTAATGTGTAATAAACTGGTGTTTGGATTGTATACATGGTTTTGCTTCTTGAGTCTGTGGTTTTTATATTATTGTAATTAGAGATGAGCGAATCATTCAAAATTATATTCCCCGAACATTTCCTAAGATTCGTGTATTCGACGAATAGATTCGTTGTATTTACATACAAAATATACGTTAGTATGTGGTAGTTAGCGAACATTCGCTCACTAATAACGAACGGACAGTTAAAAATGTACGCAACTTCTTAGAAGACGTACGCATGAGCGTACAAATCACGTACGAATCCTCAGCGTGCTATTATCTAGCGATTACGTAATACGCAGGCACGCATGACGTGAGGCCACGGCGTGCACTCCTCAGAGGCTGAGCGAATAGTTGAAAATGGCATCCAGGCCGTCCTCATCATTTAGCTCTGGAGAGCTGAAATACCTGATACGGCTGATGGACAGAGAGGATTACGATGACACACACCGCCATCCAAACCAGCATAAGAAGGAAGTGATCCAGCAGGTGATCCGAGGCTTGCGCCATCGTTTCCACACCGTGCGGACCCCAGGCCAGATCCAGCGGAAATGGTCCGATCTGAAATTCAAATGCCCAAAGCGGCTTAATGAGATCCGCGCAGAGATACGGCAGAAAATATTTGATAAGTAAAAACATGTTAAAAAATTAGTGTACTGTATTGTATATATACCAGCAGTGAGTGCCAATAATGAAAAAAGTATAGAAGGAAAACGTGGGCGTGCGTAGTGCGCTGCAGTAATTTTGTTTCATGCTAGGCAACACCTCTAACTCGACCCAAACAACTTAAGTGAAGGTATTCTAGTCATTATTGTTAATGGTGCTAGCCGTTCTCCGGTTTGTGTCAGGCAAATGCACTAGTGTGAAAGAAAGTACCCTTAGATATATGCCCCTTCATAGTTAGCGCTTCCTCCTCCTACACTCAGACTCAAAGACGTGCCCATGCTGCAACTACTGTCAGTGGGCGATTTCCAAAGTATTCCTACTGCACCGTGTTAACGATATTAAGAAAGTTAGTGCAACGATAATGTTATCTATTGCTATAAATACCTTTTTAGAAGAAAAAAATATGATATGGCCCCCCTCTCACACCCATAATATCTTCATAGTAGTATGTGTTAGTATTAAAAAGAGTCATCATCTAACAATTGTGTAGGTTTTTATGTTGCAGAGCACCATCAACAACAGCATCACCACCGTCGAGGCAGGATGGCCCCTGAAGTACCTGCAGCCTCTAGTAAGTGTAAAACATATTTAATTTATTTTTCATCCAAGCTACGTGGGAGTGAGTAAATAACTCAGTAAGAGCACTAGTGGTTAGGAACGGGATCCTGCAGCCCCAAACTATTCCCATGTAGCTACAACTGTTCATTAGAGTTGAATGTAAGGCTACTTCTACACTAGCGGCAGCCCGGATACAGCGGGTGAAGGGTCCCTCCGGATCCATGCTGCCGCAGGCACACGGGTGGGGCCGAAACCACGCTCCGGCTCCATTCACTGTAATGGGGGAGGGACGCAGATACGGCCACAGCGCAGTAACCCCTGCTGAGAGGCAGCCGGAGCGTAAATACAACGTGTACCTGTGGCATCATGGATTCGGAGGGACCCTTCACCGTCTGGATCCGGGCTGCCGCTAGTGTAGAAGTTGCCTTAGGCCATTATTTAATGATTTTTGACAGCTGCTGCACCACAGAGGACCCCACCTGCCCCTCCAACACCACCAGCCCAGCTACCAGAGGTAGAAGGTAGGTAAAATAAAAATGTAATGGGTGGACCTTCTGTCTTCAAAATATGAGCTAAATGTATGTTTTATCTTTTGTAGCTCCAACCGACAGGGAGCAGTTTTCACCTGGACCATGGGAAGACCACGCCGTATGGGTGTCCAGTAAGTACTACAAACCAAAAAAAGGCTCAGTCAGTACAGAATACATGTAATAACAAGAAAATCCCCAGCAGTCGTGACTTCAATTTGCAATCTGCGTCTATTTATTGGATCATATCATACAGGATATACCAGGAAGCATTTCGGCGAGTCAACTGTTGATAAAGGCTACTCGCCGAAACGTGTCCTGGTATATCCTGTATGATATGATCCAATAAATAGACGCAGATTGCAAATTGAAGTCACGACTGCTGGGGATTTTCTTGTTATTACATGTGTGGAGACTGCTCCTTTCCCACGTGCACGTGCATCGGAGCGAAGTGCCGACTGGTGTATTTACCAGTACAGAATACATGTCACTGAATAAGTCACTCCAGTACATGTACCAAATATATAATGACATTCAATTGATAACGTATTCTGATCCAGGTGCTGGTTAAAGTTTAAATTTTTTTTTGTGGGACAACCACTTTAACTCGATCATACAAACTAAGTACATAACTGTTTCCACCCCTACAGACATCCTCACTGACTTCGAAGTGGAGGCTGCATTATGGCGCTTTGTGTCCAGGCTCCACGCTGCCTCCCGGCTCATTCGTGGCCTGCAGCTGGAGCTGCAAGAGATGCAGGACATGATGGCCCGACGTCGGCAAAGGCCGGCGTAATCTTATTTTTTTGTTCCTTTCTTTTGTTTATATTATAATATAGTATATTATTTATTTGTTAAAAAGAAGTTTTAACAAATAATTCTTGAAAATATTCTTGAAAAACCTGTGTTTTGAGTGTTTTGTTAAACCTTTAACACCTTCCTGATCCTGACTTAGTGTGAAGAAGAGAGAAGTTTTTTTCCCACGGCCATTTTCCCATAATAATGAACACAGCGGTGTCTGCCGGCCGAAGTATTACTAAATTACACACACTCCTGTTCACTGATTACTATTGACAGACAGTAAAATAAAAAAAGGCTTGGCTTGTTTGGGCAACAAGCCTGTACATTCTACCTTAACAAAGGCAGTGAAAATTATATATGAGCCTTTTCATGGCTGCCCCGGCCAGTAGTAGTAGGGGACGGGGTATATCAGCATAGAGTGATTGGTAAAATAAATACAACAAACTGCAGTGCTGTATAACAATGTCCGCTAATGTAACTTGTAACGGGAGGCAGAGGCAGTATATATATATATATATAGATATATATATATATATATATATTTTTTTTTTAAAGGCTGAATCTCCAAAACAAACTTAACAATACTAAATAGAACTATAAGTAACGTTAACTAACAACAGCTACTCTCCTACTAAGCGTAGAAAACGGAGGCGGAGGTAGACAACAGTGTTTGGTTTTGAAAAGGGTTTTGGAGACTTCGGGTTCACACAGCCCATGACACAAGACCTTTGGCAGTGAAATTATGGGCCGGCTGACAGCAACAGTGGGAAGACACTCAGACTATTCTGCCCTGGCCTGATCTAATCACCACCAGCATCAGCAAGAGGAGTATGAAATTCAGATGTAATCCAGCCTTTATTCATTTTTATAAAGGTATTTTTTTTTAACACTGCCCGGTGACAGTTTTGTCCTTTTTGGTGTCACCCCCCAGCGGCGCTAAAAACCCTCTCTGACATGACACTTGAGGCTGGGCAGGAAAGAATCCCTAGTGCATAGTGGGACAGTTCCGGCCACTGTTGTAATCTGCCTGCCCAGAAGTCCAGAGGGTCTGAGAAGAGGCTTTGTGAGCCAGACTGCAGGTACGCCTGAACCTGCTCACTGAGGCGGGTGATCTGGGCCTGCTCATTTGGCTGCAGCTGTTGGGAGCCTGCAGAGAAAAATTCCTGCATCATACTAATTAGGCTTAACTGGCTGCTGCTGGTTGTGGCAGAAGGTGGATAACTCGGCCGGACCTCATTCTCAGACACGGTGGCAGCAGGCTGGGGCTGGCTGAAACCTGTGGCCTGGTTACTACATAGCTTCTCCCACAATGATACAAATTTTTCTTCCCTTTCCTGGGGAGGAAAACAATCCACCATGTTGAATTGATACCACGGGTCCAGAAGCATCGCCAGCCAGTATTCGTCAGTCTGCCTTATGTTTAAGATACGCCTGTCAGTGCGTAAGCATGTGAGCATACAACTCACCATCCTGCCCAGTGTGCCTGAGAGGCCACTTCTTTCCATCTCAGCCTCTCTTTGAGAAACTGCTGTGTCCCTGAAAGTCTCATCATCCTCATCCTCCAGCTGTGTCTCCTCCTCCTCCTGGTCATCATCATCCTCATTAAAATCCTCCTCCTCTCCCCCCCTCCTCTAACTGAAGCTCCTCATCCTCATCCTCCTCCTGCTCCACAAGGGAACCTTGGCATTGGGGCTCCCCTACAGTGACAGCATGGTGGGCAGACAAATGGCCAGGATTTCCTTCCCCCATTGCCCCCTGCTGCATGAGTGTGAGTGTCTTTTCCAGCACAAATATTATTGAAATTACGTCGTTCACACCGCAGCTGTCCCAGCTGACCAATTTTGTGGCTTCTTCTAAGGGCCTTAGAACAGTGCAGGCATCTCGGACCAGCCTCCACTGCCGGAAATCAAAGCCGCACCTGCTCCCTATGGTGGAAGATTCTGGCTGCTACTGGACAAAATCGTCCACTTCTCTACGCTGCTCTAGGAGTCGCTGCAACATATGAAGAGTGGAATTCCACCGGGTTGGCACATCACCTATTAAGCGGTGTGGCGGAAGACCGTTTTGACGCTTTAGTTCCACCAGAGCGTGGCGAGATACATATGAATGGCTGAATTGTCCCATTGTCACTCACTACCTTGCCCACTTCCAGCTGCCGTGGAGTCAGCCAGCGTGCTATTTGCTGCTTCATGTAATGCAGCAAGCGCTGGCCTGTGTGGCTGCTACTGCCAAGACAAACTAAATCTAACACTGCATGGCAGCGTTTTACCTGGCACATGTGATATGAAGGAGCGGGGTTAACTCTCTGCCCTGATGCTCCAGCAGGCGGACTGCCCGTGGAGGTGGAAACGGATAGTTGTTGGGTGGTCTGCTTCAATCCTGGCTGGAAAGCGCGTGGAGGTGCCAACAGCAATTGACCCGGTTGCTGGGGGGTTCCTGCCTCGCTGCCACTAAATACATTCAGCCAGTGGGCAGTAAAGGGCATGTATTGCCCCTGGCAATAAGCACTGCTTCAGGTGTCCACCGTGACGTGCACCGTGCTGCAGAGAGACAGCTGCAGGGAGCGTCCAATATTGTCAGCCACGTGGGAGTAAAGGGCAGGGGGCCTGCCAGCGTGGCTGAGCGCAAGCCATTAGCTCCCTAAAAGCTGGGCAGTCAACTAGCTGGTACGGCAGAGACTTCACAGCCAGCAACTTTGTCAGGTGACCATTCAGTTTGCGCACTGTCGGATTTCTTGTGGCGTAAAACTGCTTCATGACCACGCACTCGGCAATGGACGGCTGCCGAATGAGAGGAGGTGGAGAAATGCATGCACTGGCCGACGATGAGGTGGATGTACTAGTTACACCCCGGTATGTGGGCTGAGTTATGGCCCTGGATGCGGCCTGCCTGACAGAAGGACCCCGGGAGAAGTAACCAGCTCTTTAGTATTAATGGGCTGCTCTCAATTGCCGGCATGATGCCGCTTCAAATGGTTCCACAGAGCAGTGGCTTTCCCAAGGCTCAATTTCTGTTTACACAAATTACATGCGGCCATACTGCTATCCCCCGGCAGAGTGGTGAAATACTTCCACACACCCGACGTGCGCCCTCCACAGCTGGCCAAGCTTGTAGCCCTTGCACGCTTACACCCTATATTTGGAGTCTCGCTAGTTCCCTGGGCCTCTGCCCTCTTTTGCTGCCACTATTACTACCACCCTTTGAATACTACTAGTAGATGCTCCGGCTACAGGTCCTTTGGCACTTCTGCCCTGTGCCACCTTCTCCTTTTTTAAGAGCTCGAGGTCTGGCTGCAACTGGACCCCTTTTGCTTATCCATTCCAGACATTTTTCAATTCACTCTGTGGCCCTGCAGCTGGTCTTTGTCCCTGTATCTCCCTGTCTCTCCCTATCTCTTCGTCTCTCTCTCCTTGCCTGATTAATTACTAGCCCTGAACTGTCCCTGCACTTGCCCTGCAGTATCCCTGATATGTGTAATATGGGATTCCCAGAGCAATTACACCAAATTTTCACAAAACAGGTCTCAGAACTTCACACACAGTGCTTCTGCTCGTCTCAGCAGTCGCAGCATAAGTGATGCGTCACTGGCTTACCGAGCCTGAGCCAATCAGAGCAAGCCCTGCCCACTAGGTCAGGTGACCGCTTTCTTCCCGGGCTTTTGCGCACGATTAACGAACTAACAGTAAAAGTTTGCTAATGAACTGAATTCGTACGCGACAGCGTATACAGTAACTTATACGTAGCAATAGCGTATAATTTATAGGACAAACTACGTAGCGAATGCGTACAAAGCCGAAGCGAATCACCTAATATTCGGATTCTTGAGTTCATTGAGAAGTTCATTGAAGATCTCTGAATGATACAATGTTGTCCTAAATGACTGATGAAGAGAAATAGAATCCACTTGTGTGTAATCAAGTCTCCATATAAATGCACCTGCTCTGTGATAGTCTCAGGGTTCTGTTTAAAGCACAGAGAGCATCATTTAGACCAAGGAACACACCAGGCAGGTCCGTGATACTGTTGCGGAGAAGTTTAAAGCTGGATTTGGATACCAAAAGATTTCCCAAGCTTTAAACATCCCAAGGAGCACTGTGCAAGTGATCATATTGAAATGGAAGGAGTATCAGACCAACTGCAAATCTACCAAGACCCGGCCGTCCCTCTAAACTTTCATCTCAAACAAAGAGAAGACTGATCAGAGATGCAACCAAGAGGCCCATGATCACTCTGGATGAACTGCAGAGATCTACAGCTGAGGCGGGAGAGTCTGTCCATAGGACAACAATCAGTCGAACACTTCAGAAATCTGGCCTTTATGCAAGAGTGGCACGAAGAAAGCCATTTCTCAAAGATATCCATAAAAAGTCTCGTTTACAGTTTGCCACAAGCCATCTGGGGGGGACACCAAACATGTTGGAAGAAGGTGCCCTGGTCAGATGAAACCAAAATCGAACTTTTTGGAAACAGTGCAATACGATATGTTTGGCGTAAAAGCAACACAGCTCATCACCCTGAACACACCATCCCCACTGTCAAACATGGTGGTGGCAGCATCATGGTTTGGGCCTGCTTTTCATCAGCAGGGACAGGGAAGATGGTTAAAATTGATGGGAAGATGGATGGAGCCAAATACAGGACCCATTCTGGATGAAAAACTGTTGGAGTCTGCAAAAGACCTGTGACTAGGACGGAGATTTATCTTCCAACAAGACAATGATCCCAAACATAAAGCAAAATCTACAATGGAATGGTTGAAAAATAAACGTATCCAGGTCTTAGAATGGCCAAGTCAAAGTCCAGACCTGAATCCAATTAAGAATATGTGGAAAGAACTGAAAACTGCTGTTCACAAACGCTCTCCATCCAACCTCAAAGAGCTCGAGCTGTTTTGCAAGGAAGAATGGGCAAGAATTTCAGTCTCTAGATGTGCAAAACTGATAGAGACATACCCCAAGCGACTTGCAGCTGTAATCGCAGCAAAAGGTGGCGCAACAAAGTATTAATGCAAGGGGGCGGAATAATTTTGCACGCCCCACTTTTCAGTTTTATTATTACAAAAAAGTTTAAATGATCCAATAAATTTCGTTCCACTTCACAATTGTGACCCACATTCTTCATCAAAAATTTAAAATGTTATATCTTTTTGTTTGAAGCCTGAAATGTGGCAAAAGGTTGAAAAGTTCCAGGGGGCCGAATACTTTCGCAAGGCACTGTATAATAAATATATTGTATTACCTTGAGAGACTTATACAATAGCTGTATCCTGTCATAAATGTAGGTCATTGATTTGGTGTAAGCAACCAGTGTAATAAGAAAGTAGATGAGGACAACAGCCCTCAGGGACTCTTGTAGTTATAAGGTAAAGTCACTGAGGGACTCAATGGGCTTTTATTTCTTGCCAAAGAACCACAATTGTTTTTTGTTTTTTTTTTTTTAGCTCTGATGCAATTCAAAGGTGGTGCATACGTTTTCAAGAATCTGCTCTACAGTCTTTTTCTCAAGCGTTGCAAACATTTTCTTCCGATAATCTCTTAATGTATGGTTTGGCCATGGTGCCCCAAAGTAGTATGGCATAGTCAATGGCAGCATGCAAGGTGCTGCAGTGGTAAGGGAGTTTTTATGACTTAGCTGGTCACTTTCCTTCTGGTCAGACATGTTGGCATGGGCACATGGGGCCAACTTGTACCAATTTATGTGTAGATGCCCTCACAATACTAAATGTGAGCCATTTTGTTAACCTAGCTCAACAATGTGGTTGGTATACCTCACATGACAATGTTGCCTGAAGACACAGTCTTTATGAGTGTCTTTATCTCTCATAGATTGATAGTTTAATGTGATGCATTCATTTACAAGGGTCCTTACACAAGAGGAACTCTCATTTTTTGCTATTTCAGATATAAACATAGTGCAGATTCATGTTTTAAGTGAAAATACCATAGAACTATTCTCTAGATTCTCTATTTGTGTTTTCTCTCCTAAAGAGCATTTTTTTTTTGTGTAAAGAATTTAAAAAAGGTATGTCAAAGCAAATCAGCCCAGAAACAGAGAAAAGTGGAGGTGTTGTGTTACTGAGCATTTCCTTCCATTACATCAGGGTATACTATGTGCACTAACTGCCAAGATTTTTTTGCCCACAAACCCCGGGAGCTGTAGTACAAACGTAAGGCAGCATGCAGCCTTCTGCTGAATTCTCACAGCTAATAAGAGAGAAAGCCCTGGGGAATTCTATTATTTCTCCTCTCTGTGACTAGCCAGTAAAATTGTGCGCACTACATCCTACCCATCTGACAACTGACTTGTTCATTATTGGCTTTGTACATCTAACAAGACAAGAAAAAGTTTTATGGCAAATTAACTTGGAAAAAAAGAACCTTTCTGAGAAGTCAGTTCAAATCTCTTAGTGACAGAAGACGCAACATGGCTGCCAGGTGTCTTTCACTGCAGTTGTAAGAAAAATATCTATCTATCTCTCTATCTAATGATGAAACAAATTTTTGACCTTGTTGTCCAAGTATTCCCAAATTATATGAGTGTGTATTTTTTATGTCATATTTATTAGCTGAAAAGTCTTATAGTATTAGGAATCAGACGTACAGCTTTATTGTTCTCCTCAGTGACATACTGTCAATGGAGGCAGACCACACAACTGCTATGGGGCCAAGGGGGAGGGGGCCAAGCGCCGAACTCCATCTTCTTCCCCCGACAAGAAAACATTGCATTTTCATGCAGTCGTCGCTAGGGGTGATCGATGCAAAAAGATTATTTTGGCTTCCAGTAAATAGTAACTGTATAAATTCCTATGCACTGAGCTCCCCCTAGTGGTGGCCTCAGGCAGACAGATTTGTAATAGAAGGGAAGCAGATTTATCAATGTATTTTTGCAGGCTGTCTTGTGTAAGTACGTTGAGATATATGGTGCTCAGACTGAATGTCATATTTATGTAGCACCTACACTAGTCCACTTTTTCCAACATAGAAGTCAGAGAAAGTGGGTGAGTGAAGGATAACTTTTTTATTGCAATTTTTTAAAATTAAAATGTCTTACTTTGGTACTTTGTGCATGCGTACTGGGAAATTGAGTAGGGCAGGGGACCTATGAGAGCTGTGTATGCCCCTGCTGCTCCTTATGCATAATCCACTACTTGCTTTGGTTAAAAAAAACTGCATATGTGAACCCAGCATTAGCGTTTTTTTTTTTTTTTTGCTGCACTCTCTCTGGAAAGGGGCTATTCTTTACCTGTAGTCCATATTGGCTGGGGCGGACCGGGAACTTAAAGTGGGCCTGGATAAAATACTAAAAGTGAGTTGGGTCCCTGTTTTGTCTTCCATCAGTTGGGTCCAAATTGATGGAAGACAGGGCCAGCAATACCCTATTGTGGCAAATTATACCACCCCAACAGAGCCAAATACCACAGTCCATCACAAAATACTGCCAGCAGCACAAAATACATCCCCAAAAACTTCCACTGGCAGGCTGTGAGGAGGGCACAGGCAACCCCTTTAGGCATCGGCCCACCGGGAAATTTCCCTATAAGGTCTATAAGCAATCCGCCCCTGCATATTGGGGTAGATATATAAAAACTTGTTCAAAGGAAAAGTAGTTACTCATGGTAAGCAATTTGATGGCTGTTTTCATTTTACAAAGACCTTCTGAAAAAATGTGAGATAGAATCTGATTTTACTCTTGCTTTGCACCAGTTTTGAAATATCTCCTCAAGGGAGCAATATTTACTAAGAAAAATGTGACTAAATTAAGGTAGATAGCGTAACAAAAAGTATAGTTTATGGGACTACCCTCAACATTTTTGAAAGTATCTGGTAGTATGGTAGTAACTGAGATTAATTGTAAAAAGTGCCACATTTATTAATTATTGGTATGTGCCTTTTTTAACCCAAAATATTGGTATAAAGTACAAGCAGCCATGGGGTAAAAAAGGGAAAACTGTATTAGATGTCTAGCAAATTTTGCCAAAATGATCAGTTGGCATGCTTTTCAGAGGTGCATACAAAGGGACAGTTAAATAGTTAAAACCATACCCTTTGTGCCTGCCTTTCGGTTCTGATTCCTTCAGTCCCCCACTGTCATTGCCTAATTGTAAACTTCCAGTGAATGGGGATCACATGTGCTGTTGCAGCCAATGACTGCAGCAGTGACATGTCCCCCAAGTGGCACAAGACCCAGTGACATGTTTGCGGCCATTCATTGGATGCAGTGGCACATATGATCACCATCCAGGTGATCATGGTTCGTCTGCAATGGCTTACTCTGGTTTACTGACCAATTGCATAATTTCTGTTGGATGATATGGTGTGCAGATGCAGGGGACCATTTGCCCATGTGACTTAATTTATTCAGGTCCTTAAGCTGTAGATACAGCACGTGGCTGAGAGAGGGTAAATATGTATATACAAGCCTCATTGTCATAAACCAGCGGGTGTGAACCCACTGTGCCTCGTGCCCTACCTCCTTTAAGGGCGTTGTCTAAGTGAACCCCTCGATCTTCACAATACCCCTGATGGTGGGGATAGACTTTCCAAGGGGAACACCAGGTCGCTACCTCTTGAAGAGGGTTGGAACACAAGGCAGCTGGTCCAGGCGGACCAGGAGGTACCTGCAAAGGTACCAGAGGTACAGTGGTGGTCAAAAGGCCGGGTCGTTACCAGGAGCAACAATGCAGGACCGAAGGATGAGGCAGAGACGAAGTCAGACCGGCAATGGGTCAGGGCAGGCGGCAGAGGTACAAGTCAGGCAATCCGGGTCGGCAACAAGAGAGTCAATGCAAGCAGGCAGGGATCAGGCGGGTAGCGGAAGCCGGTAACACAAGCAGGAGTCAGGAACACTGGAACACAAACAGGAACAAGCACAACCAAAGGCAAGACAAAGGACCTTGACATTGAGGCATCTGGGAAGAGAGCTGAGCTTCTAATATATGAGCAGGTGAACCAGGGTTGGTCAACGAGGTCACATGATCCAACCCACATGATCCAACATGGCCCAGAGGGAGTGATGCAAGGAACAAGCAGCAGGGCTAAATGGAAACTGTGGAGCGGATCCTGAAACAGCACTACACAGACAGAGCCTAGAACTGCGGCAGTGGAATGAGAAGTATAGGCAGCAGATTACCGCTGAACACGGCACCCAGGACCGCGGCGGTAAGCAGGGGAACAGCGGCGCACAGCAGCCACTGTTACACTCATGAAGACAGCAGACACAGAAGACTGAGTGTGATCTGGAAGAAACTGCAGATTCCTGTGTGTAGCTAGCAAGCCGTGGAGGTGACACTAGCTATAAGGTTGCACTGTCATCTCTAGACATGGCAAAAACAACATTACAGAGTAGTTGAGACTGGAGAGCTGAGGTGTGGAGAGAAGTCACCTAGTTTGTGCGTTTTGATAGCAGCCAAGGCCTAAACAATAGTCAGGCCTATGACCAAGACCAGTCTGCTGCCTATAAACAACCTTGTGAGAGGCTGTGTGCTGTGTCATGAGGAAGGGCATACCACAAATGAGGAGAGTGTGGGCAGTGGTGGCAGGTGGTGGAGATAGAGCCTACCACTGAAGGCCAGAAAGATTCTGTCTGTAAGGTCTATCCCCTTACATTTTACTTTACCATAAACTCCATTAAAATCACTTAAAGAGAACTTGTGCCAACCAGCCCAGGAGGAGCAGAGGATGGGAGTGGTAGTGGTCTCTGGCTGTAACAGTCAATCATAGAGGCAATGATGTTATAGGTTTGGTGCAAGGCAGGAGGTGTAGGGTGCAATGGCTGGCATATGGCACAGGAGTCAGTAAACAGGTCAGATGTAGAAAATAAATGTCTCTCTTTACAAATGTGTAGAAATAGAGTTATAGTGCATCCAACGGTATCAACAATTCACAGTGCAAAATTTTCATAGATAGCAATGTATGGATTTGAGCATGGGTAGGAAATGTAATAATCTTTCCTCTCTATGTTCCCAAAGTCTCATTCTGCAGAATCTATGGCTGGTAATATTATTTTTGCAATGATGGCTGTAATTTCCATTTGAGAGGTAGAGGGCTTAAGATATGACTGGCCAGGTCATATCCATGTGGGCAGGATTTTTCAAGAATATACCTCTCACAGCCATAACGTCTATCAACTTTGATGAGCAAATACCTTACTGACGGACTCCAATGCTTGGCCATGCAGTCTCAAGACCTTCTAGGTTCTTTCTTTTATCTCTTTCTGGAGTACTATAGAAATGGTGATGACTTTCACTCAGTAGATAATCCTCAGATAAGGTGATTCTCTGCATCTTTGGTCAAGTTCTTTGAAAAGTGGGGCACGTAGAACTTCCATTCTTTTGCTTTGCTAGCACTAGACTAGCTAGACAGCTCTAAGGGCAAATCCAGTATCCACACCCAACTTTCTTGCAGGGGCTATGTCAAAGTTCGTTGTCACTTCCATACATAACCATACTGGGAATATGAGTGGCATAACATGGCATAACATTAAATAACAAAGTAATTTTGCAAGTGTCCTGGTCTAGGGAATTGCACAGTCACCATGATATGTAGTGGAATCTGCAGGCAAGAGGTCGCACTTCATTTTTCTGGAAGAGAAAACATATTCTTCTTACCATTTATGTGGAGTATTTTTAGCTAAGGGAGAAGTATGAAAGTTCCAGTAATTTAAATAAATAATACTTAGGCACACATAATGTTACCAGGTTACTATCTATGGAGGGAACCATTGCTAGTCTATTATTTAACTGTCTTCCATGCATAAATAGCAATTTCACAATTTCATAGCAGCTGAGCTTCTCATACCTGATGAGAGGGACAGAAGACTGATCAGAATCAGAAACTCAGCTGTTCAGCCAGGGCATGATGGTGCAGTGTAGTCAGAATGTTATGTTTGCCTGGAGAAGCAGCCAACATATCAGTGCTCTGCATCACCAGACATTGGCCCAGCAGCTTTACATTGGCCCAGCAGCATACCTCCCAACCTTCCCAGATCCTGCAGGATAGTACTCAGATTCCAGTGGCTGTCCCGCAGTCCCAGGGCAATTTCTGAGCATAACTACTGTGAAGGGAGCACATATCTGGTCATAACTATTGTGTTGTGGCATAAAGGGGGAATAATTACTATGTAGGAGCATTTAGGGGACTGGGTGGGATTAGGTGTTTAGTTATGTTTAGTTATGTTTGGGCGGAGTTAGAGGCGTAGCCTAGCACAGAAAAAATTTGCCACAGCGCACTTTGCAAACATCATATCCTGACTACACTGCACCAGCATGCCCTCATTGAGCAGCCGAGCCTCTGACTGTTCTTCTGTCTCTCTCATCAGGTATGAGAGACTCAGTGGCTCAGACAGGGCATGCTGGTGCAGTCAGAGCAGCAGCCCCAAATTCCAGCAAATTGGGGGGTAAGCGCTAGTGGGTCGTTGTAATCTAACAGTAATAGAAACCAGGCTCAGAGACAGAGAAATTGGTGGTACAATGTGAACAGAGCACCTAGAGGCAGTGAAAGGAGAACACAAGACAGGAGCAGAACTTGATGTCGACCTCTTGTCTGACATTGGCCTCCTTTCCTCACCTCTGATGTCATACCTCTCAGCGTGATGTCAGTCAGAAGAGTGCAGCACAGTTCCAATTCAGCGGTTCTACTAACTGGGTTTCCGGAAGCAAAGGTCAATCTGGTCCATCCACCACATCAGTCAGTTTCTTCTAAGTGGCTGGCTGCTGCCCATCTGGATCAGTTTTCTGCTGAACTTATCCCATTAATCTTCTCCTTGATACTGCTAACATGCAGTCATTGGGAAACTGAATGGGAGGGGTTCGGCAGCATTGTGGGAACTAGACAAACCAAGCATTCTCTGTGTAAGTATGTATACAGAGATAGCTGTCAGTCACTGATAGTTATACACAGGGGAGGTGTTATCAGTGATTGATAGCATTCTCTGTGTAATTGTGTATACAGAGACAGCTGTCAGTCACTGATAGTTGTACACAGGAGGAGGCATTATCAGTGATTGATAACATTCTCTGTGTAAGTGTGTATACAGAGATAGCTGTCAGTCACTGATAGATGTACAGTCATGGCCAAAAGTTTTGAGAATGACACAAATATTATATTTTCACATGATCTGCTGCCCTCTGGTTTTTATGTGTGTTTGTCAGATGTTTTTATCATATACAGAAATATAATTGCAATCATATTATGAGTAACAAAAGCTTATATTGACAGTTAGAATGAGTTAATGCAGCAAGTCAATATTTGCAGTGTTGACCCTTCTTCTTCAGGACCTCTGCAATTCTCCCTGGCATGCTCTCAATCAACTTCTGGACTAAATCCTGACTGATAGCAGTCCATTCTTGCACAATCAATGCTTGCATTTTGTCAGAATTTGTTGGTTTTTGTTTGTCCACCCGTCTTTTGATGATTGACCACAAGTTCTCAATGGGATTAAGATCTGGGGAGTTTCCAGGCCATGGACCCAAAATTTCTATGTTTTGTTCCCTGAGCCATTTAGTTATCACCTTTGATTTATGGCAAGGTGCTCCATTCATGCTGGAAAAGGCATTGTTGATCGCCAAACTGCTCTTGGACGGTTGGGAGAAGTTGCTCTCGGAGGACATTCTGGTACCATTCTTTATTCATGGCTGTGTTTTTAGGCAAGACTGTGAGAGAGCCGATTCCCTTGGCTGAGAAGCAACCCCACACATGAATGGTTTCAGGATGCTTTACAGTTGGCATGAGACAAGACTGGTGGTAGCGCTCACCTCGTCTTCTCCGAATAAGATGTTTTCCAGATGTCCCAAACAATCGGAAAGGGGATTCATCAGAGAAAATGACTTTAGCCCAGTCCTCAGCAGTCCACTCCCTGTACCTTTTGCAGAATATCAGTCTGTCCCTGATGTTTTTTCTGGAGAGAAGTGGCTTATTTGCTGCCCTCCTTGAGACCAGGCCTTGCTCCAAGAGTCTCCGCCTCACAGTGCATTGCAGATGCACTCACACCTGCCTGCTGCCATTCCTGAGGAAGCTCTGCACTGCTGGTAGCCCGATCCCGCCAGCTGAAACACTTTTAAGAGACGGTCCTGGCGCTTGCTGGTCTTTCTTGGGCGCCCTGGAGCCTTTTTGGCAACAATGGAACCTCTCTCCTTGAAGTTCTGATGATGCGATAGATTGTGGACTGAGGTGCAATCTTTCTAGCTGCGATACTCTTCCCTGTTAGGCCATTTTTGTGCAGTGCAATGATGACTCCACGTGTTTCTTTAGAGATAACCATGGTTAACAGAAGAGAAACAATGATGCCAAGCACCAGCCTCCTTTTAAAGTGTCCAGTGGTGTCATTCTTACTTAATCATGACAGATTGATCTCCAGCCCTGTCCTCATCAACACCCACACCTGTGTTAATGGAGCAATCACTGAAACGATGTTAGCTGGTCCTTTTAAGGCAGGGCTGCAATGATGTTGAAATGTGTTTTGGGGGATAAAGTTCATTTTCTAGGCAAATATTGACTTTGCAAGTAATTGCTTTTAAGCTGATCACTCTTTATAACATTCTGGAGTATATGCAAATTGCCATTTTAAAAACTGAAGCAGTAGACTTTGTAAAAATTAATATTTGTATCATTCTCAAAACTTTTGGCCATGACTGTACACAGGAGGAGGCATTATCAGTGATTGATAGCATTCTCTGTGTAAGTGTGTATACAGAGATAGATGTCAGTCACTGATAGTTGTGTTCACAGGCAGACTTAAATAAAAAAGAGCTGAGGTTTAAATCAATAAATTGAAAGCTTTACTGAATTTTTAGCCATTAAACTATATATAAATCTGCTAAGCTCCTCCTGCTCTATAACATGGTGCCTGCATATTGCACTGCATTTTATGGTGACTAATTCCCTTTAATTTTATTTATCTCATATCTGTCAATTATCTTTTTATTGATCTATCTGGTCTATCTATCTATCTATCTATCTATCTATCTAATCTATTTAACTATGTTCTGACAAGGCAGATTTAAGATATGGTTGGCCGGACTGTCTCATAGCTCAAGTCCAGCTGTCTATTGGGCATACAAATATCCATAAAATTAAAGCAGCTACCACAACCTGATTGCTTGCTGGTTTATTCATTAAGTAATTAATGAGCCTCATAAGAAAGTACACGAGACAGATGGGCAGAAGGTGGATATTGTTTTGGAGTAGTGCAAATCTCTTTAACTTGCTACGGGCCCCAATAAGTCTAGTTGGGACTCGAAGTCTATAGCTCGTGAACTCATACTATCACATTTATAAACACCCCTCTGCATTTCATTAACAGCTGTCAGGGTTTCATTTGCAAAGTACATATATATACCTGAGGCAAAGGTTGTACTTTTAAATAGGACAACATTTTTTAAAGGACATTATATCCTTTGAATAACAGAACAAACAAAAAGATCCAATAAAACATATACCATCCTTGTTTTAAACATAGCTGCAGGAAAACTGCTACAGAAACCCAGCTAACAATAGGCTGAAAAGTGAGCTACCCTTTCCAGACGTAATATTCAAATTCTTCTTGAATACATGCAGGAGCCATAAGCCAGACATTATTTAGCATCTGGCATATCATTCGTTATGTTACACCGCATATACAAACCACTATTTTCCCCTTGGGGTTTTTCCTATAGTTAAACTAGATTTGTTTTTTAATACAATTCTGCTTTGAACATCCCACAGTACTAATGTCCTGCATATCATTTGCAAGTTTTTCAGACTAGTTAGCCATTAAATAAAATACATTTACAGCAATGGGTGCGCCAGGTCAGAAATAAGGTAGTGCAGCATTCACTCAACAAACACATTTTTGAGCATAACGGGTAAAATAATTGTTTTGGTAGCCTTGTTCCATTGCAGTGCTTACGTGATGTAAATATGGTTTCACCTCAGTAGTCCAGAGTATCTACCTGTTAGTCTGCAGCCTGAATGTCAGCAAACACCCCAGTCCCTGTAGACAATTGAATCAATCACTGTGTCATCCTCCCTTTGTCATGGTGTGGACAGAAGACAGAAACTATTCGTCTGAATGTCGTTCAAGGTGGATAAAATATCTACATAATATTGTATAGTTATATTTATTTAGTGGTCCTATCACACATTTATCTGGAGATCTACAGTATACTGGACCTCTATATTATTAATATGAATAAAAGAAAAATCTATCATAGAAAGAAGTGTAAGATATTCAAAATCTTACAGTGACTCAAAACTGGAGCAGTAGTGCAGTACCCCAAAAGAACTGCTGCAAAGGGTTAATTATTGCCAAAAGAGTTCATTCAATGTTGTAACGTTAAATGTTGTGATTTATTGTTGAAGCATTCACTTCTTTATGCACTTTGTGATCCTAACAGCAATGTGTGGGCAATAAAGGGTTAAAAACTGGCAGTCTGTTTAGGTTACCAGGGTGATAGGCAAGGCCCAGGTCCCACTGGCTAATTAAGGAGTCTTGTCTAAGCAGAGTTACAGG
The DNA here is from genome assembly GCA_900303285.1 of Rhinella marina. NCBI lineage: Eukaryota > Metazoa > Chordata > Amphibia > Anura > Bufonidae > Rhinella > Rhinella marina. The sequence continues at coordinate 40,627 of ONZH01001823.1, read as the reverse complement.
AAGGACATGTGTGAGAGAGTTCCTGCCGACCAAGTCCAGAGAACCTCTGTCTCTGACACTAAAGCTGCCAAAGGAGAAACTCTACCACCAGAATATCCCCGAAGGAAGGAGTTTATACTTTACAGAAGGTCCTTAACTATACAAGATAATGTCAGTAAGGATATTCGCTTGTTTATGGCATAAGAGACTTTACTGATATCTACCACATTTTGAGATGGACTGGCCACCCATGTCTGAATTCTGAACAGGAATTGCAGAATCTTATTGCACATCTGTGGTTATTTTGGAGAGACTGGAAAGTGTCTTTAGAGAAAGAGACAGAGAGTACTACAACTGCTACCGGAGAGTACTACCGGCCAGGCATCTGTACTCCTGCCTTACACCCAACCAAACTGTTCACCATCAAGGGCACCCCACCTACCACCAGGTTGGAGCCCCAACATAAGGGTGTGGCTCAAGTGAAAGAAGGATGCATATTCCAGTCACTGCAAGGACTTAGGGAGTGCTAGGGTGGAGCACGCTATTGTGAACTGAGTACTACTACCACCAACATAGCCCCTACCACGCCTCCCTGCTAGGTCGCTGCAGTAGCAGTTGTCATGGGAGGAGAGAACTGTGAGCTATTGAGGGAAGATTTGGATGCAGGTCACAGTGCTAAGTCCAGGGCTGGTGCACAGATCAAAAGGATACAGGCACGGAATGGTGAATGAAGTTTGTTGTTTTACTACAAAGAGTCTATTAAGCTTGTTGGTCACAGTTCTCTCAGCACTTGAACCTCACATTAGACAACACAGGGATGCTGGTTATTCACCCTTGGTTCTGGTATCAAGAGTCACAGGACTCAACTGGAGTTGGCTGTTCTCAGCCCCCCCCCCCCAATTGGACCCTGGGATTTCAAAGCGGGGGCTCCGATCGGAAGGCAGAAGGAGCCGCATGCCTCTGTCTTACCTCACAGATGCTGGAATCTGCATTGAACACGACATCTGAGGGGTTAAATCACGGAGTTCATTGTGATCACTGTTCCCCGTCATTGCGGCCGGGTGCCTGCTGTATGATACAGCCAGCACCCACCATGTATGAAGTGGGCTCACTGCGCCGCTTATGGAGTGGGTTCACTGTAAGAACTGTGAATCTGTGGAATAGACTACCTCCGGACGTGGTCACAGCAGGAACAGTAGACACTTTTTAAAAGGGTTTAGATGAATTCTTAAAAGTAAATAACATTACTGCTTTTGAAAACGTGTAGAAATCTGGGTTTCACTCCCCTTTTTCTAAAATTTTAATTCCCACCTATGCTTTGGTTGAACTTGATGGACTTTTTTCAATTGTATTAACTATGTAACTATGTATCTGTACTGAAGCATAATCAGTTTAATATTAACTATAACACTTTCTATTAAGTACAGTTACATTGTCCTCTCTGCAGCTGACACATTAGTAGCATAATATTCATCTGGATTTCTGTAATAATTGTGTACATATTACTGGAAACAGTACATGGAAGACGGAGAATGAATCTGGTTCCTGTCCTGCCCTTGTGCAGGGAGGTCACAACCCTTTGCTCCTGATTTCTGAGTTATAAACTAGTGACTATTCCATAGGGAAATACAGGACATACTTCTTCTCCTGACAAATGAAACACAGCCAAGCTGTCATACAGGCTGTTGGAAAAAAAAATGTGTATCATTGTCAATCACTTATTTTTTATTCAAACCATTTTCTATTTCCACCATGTCAGCAGTTACCCTGAACTATATCTATCTATCTATCTATATACAGTGCCTTGCGAAAGTATTTGGCCCCCTGGTACTTTTCAACCTTTTGCCACATTTCAGGCTTCAAAGAAAAAGATATAACATTTTACATTTTTGGTGAAGAATCAACAACAAGTGGGTCACAATTGTGAAGTGGAACGAAATTTATTGGATCATTTAAACTTTTTTGTAATAATAAAACTGAAAATTGGGGCGTGCAAAATTATTCTGCCCCCTTGCATTAATACTTTGTTGCTCCACCTTTTGCTGCGATTACAGCTGCAAGTCGCTTGGGGTATGTCTCTATCAGTTTTGCACATCTAAAGACTTAAATTCTTGCCCATTCTTCCTTGAAAAACAGCTTGAGCTCTTTGAGGTTGGATGGAGAGCGTTTGTGAACAGCAGTTTTCAGCTCTTTCCACATATTCTTAATTGGATTCAGGTCTGGACTTTGACTTGGCCATTCTAAGACCTGGATACGTTTATTTTTGAACCATTCCATTGTAGATTTTGCTTTATGTTTGGGATCATTGTCTTGTTGGAAGATAAATCTCCGTCCTAGTCTCAGGTCTTTTGCAGACTCCAACAGGTTTTCATCCAGAATGGTCCTGTATTTGGCTCCATCCATCTTCCCATCAATTTTAACCATCTTCCCTGTCCCTGCTGATGAAAAGCAGGCCCAAACCATGATGCTGCCACCACCATGTTTGACAGTGGGGATGGTGTGTTCAGGGTGATGAGATGTGTTGCTTTTACGCCAAACATATAGTTTTGCATTGTTTCAAAAAAGTTGGATTTTGGTTTCATCTGACCAGAGCACCTTCTTCCACATGTTTGGTGTGTCTCCCAGGTGGCTTGTGGCAAACTGTAAACAAGACTTTTTATGGATATCTTTGAGAAATGGCTTTCTTCTTGCCACTCTTCCATAAAGGCCAGATTTGTGAAATGTTTGACTGACTGTTGTCCTATGGACAGACTCTCCCGCCTCAGCTGTAGATCTCTGCAGTTCATCCAGAGTGATCATGGGCCTCATCTCTGATCAATCTTCTCCTTGTTTGAGATGAAAGTTTAGAGGGATGGCCGGGTCTTGGTAGATTTGCAGTGGTCTGATACTCCTTCCATTTCAATATGATCGCTTGCACAGTGCTCCTTGGGATGTTTAAAGCTTGGGAAATCTTTTGGTATCCAAATCCGGCTTTAAACTTCTCCACAACAGTATCACGGACCTGCCTGGTGTGTTCCTTGGTCTTCATGATGCAGAACCCTGAGACTATCACAGAGCAGGTGCATTTATACGGAGACTTGATTACACACAGGTGGATTCTATTTATCTTCATCAGTCATTTAGGACAACATTGGATCATTCAGAGATCCTCAATGAACTTCTGGAGTGAGTTTTCTGAACTGAAAGTAAATGGGCCGAATAATTTTGCACGCCCCACTTTCAATTTTATTATTACAAAAAAAGTTTAAATGATCCAATAAATTTCGTTCCACTTCACAATTGTGACCCACTTGTTGTTGATTCTTCACCAAAAAATTTAAAATGTTATATCTTTTGTTTGAAGCCTGAAATGTGGCAAAAGGTTGAAAAGTTCCAGGGGGCCGAATACTTTCGCAAGGCACTGTATATATATATATATATATATATATATATATATATATATATAGAAAAAATGGCAGCACTCTCCAAGTAAGTATAAAAAGTGACGGTCTTTATTACCCCATGTGGGAAGCGTTCCCACATGGGGTAATAAAGACCGTCACTTTTTATACTTACTTGGAGAGTGCTGCCATTTTTTCTATATATACTGATCTTGGTCTGATCCTGGGCGTGCACCTCTGCTTGTGCTTTCCAGTGCTGCCGATAAGTATTTTTCATTTACATATATATATATATATATATATATATATATATATATATATATATAATGACTCTGAATGTAGGAATGCTTTAAAAAAAGAAATGTTTAATCTTAGCACTTCAGAAACAGCTATATCTTCTAGGTACACTTGGGGAGGTTTTTCCAAACATCTTGGAGAACTTAACACATGTTCTGTGTATGCAGACCTGCTCAAATCCTTCTATCTTTTCATGTAAGCCAGACTGGCTCGATGATGTTGAGATCAGGGCTCTGTGGGGATCATATCATCCCTGTCCGTTACGTTTTTTTTAAGACCGTATGCGTAACCATTCATTTAAATGTTTCAAGGAAAAAAAGGAAGTTACTCCGTGTGCATTCCATTCCCTTATGTCCATATGTTAGTTACGCAAAAAATAGAACATGTCCTATTATTGTCTGCATTACGGACAAGGATAGTACTGTTCTATTAGGGGTCAGCTGTTCAGTTCCACAGAATACGGAATGCACACGGACGTCAACTTTTTTTTTTTTTGCGGGCCGTAAAATACATATGGTCATGTGCATGAGCCCTAAATCTAAAGTTAGAGTGAGATTTATTAACATCAGTCAGCCTGTTTCCATTTAACCCCTTCCCAACCAGCGCCGTACATGTACGACGCTGCGGGAAGTAAGTTTCCGACCAGCGCCGTAGTACTACGGCGCGCTGATCGGGTGGGTGCAGGAGCTGCGCCCGCCCGATCAGCTGCGGGGGGCCGGCTGTTCCCAGTAGCCGGACCCCTGCTGCGTACGCCCGCATCGGTCAAAACACAGATGCGGGCGTATTAACCCTTCATGTGCCGCGGTCAGCGCTGACCGCGGCACATGCGATGCGGGCGGTCGGAGGGGGTGTCCATCGGGTCCCCGCGCTGCTGTGACGGGGACCCGATGGCTTAGATAGCAGCCGGATGCCTTCCTTAGGCATCCGGCTGCTATCTACGGAAGCCTGTGAGATCCAGCCCCCTGGATCTCACAGGCAGTAAGCTGGAAGTGTATTACTGTGTGTAATACACTTCCAGCCAATGCATTACAATACAGAAGTATTGTAATGCATTGTACAGGGGATCAGACCCCAAAAGTTAAAAAAGTGTAAAACAAGAAAGTGAAAAAAAAGTGAAAAAATAAAGTTTTACCAAAAAAAAAAGTTTCAAGTTCCAAAAAAAGCGCGTCCTTTTCACAAAATAATATTAAAAAATATTGTAAAAAATAGTGAAAAAAATAAAAATAGACATATTAGGTATCGCTGCGTCCGTATCGACCGGCTCTATAAAAATATCACATGATTCACCCCACCAGGTGAACGCAGTAAAAAAAAAAAAAAAAAAAAAAAAAAAAAAAAAAAAACTGTGCCAAAACAGCCTTTTTTTTGGTCACCTTCCCTTACAAAAAGTGTAATAGCAGGCGATCAAAAAGGCGTATTTACCCCAAAATGGTACCAATCAAACCGACATCTTGTCCCGCAGAAATTTAGACCCTACCTGAGACAATCGCCCAAAAAATTAAAAAAATATGGCTCTCAGAAAATAGCAACACAAAAAAACATTTTATTCTGTTCAAAAATGCATCTAATGTGTAAAACTTTCCAAAAATAAAAATGTTTGACATATTGGGTATCGCCGCGTCCGTAACAACTTGATATATAAAAATATTACATGAGATGGCCCCCCAGATGAATGCTGTAAAAATTTTTTTAAAAAAAACTATGCCATAACAGCCATTTTTTTCACCTTGCCTCACAAAAAGTGTAATAGCAGGCGATCAAAAAGTCTTATGTACCCCAAAATGGTACCAATGAAAACGTCACCTCATCCCGCAAAAAATGAGCCCCCACATAAGACAATAACTCAAAAAATAAAAATCAATGGCTCCCGCAAACCAATCCATCAAAATCTGTGCTGCAAAATCCATATGGCGCTCCTTCTGTTCTGAGTCCTGCCATGTGCCCCCACAGCAGTTTACCACCACATATGGGGTGTTGCAGTATTCAGGAGAAAATGGGGAACAAATTATGGGGTGCTTTTCTCCTGTTACCCCTTGTGAAAATGAAAAATTTGGGGCTAAAGCAACATTTTATTGGAAGAAATGAAACTTTTCATTTTCACAGCCAAGTGTTTCCAAATTCCATAAAACGCTTAGGGGGTCAAAGTAGCCAGTACCCCCCTTAATATATTCTTTGAAGGGTGTAGTTTCCAAAATGGGGTCACTTTTTGAGGGTTTCCACTGTAGGGGTACGTCAGGGTCTCTCAATTACAAAATGGTGCCTAAAAACCATTCTAGCAAAATCTGCCTCCAAAATCCGTATGGCGCTCCTTTCCTTCTGACCACTGCCACAAACCCATAGAGACGTTTACCACCACATATGGGGTATTTCTGTAAACTTCAGAATCAGAGTAATGTATATTGAGGTTTAGTTTGCTGTTAACCCTTGCTGTTTTGCAAGAAAAAAATTATAAACATGAATAATCTACCAAAAAAGTGAAATTTTACCTCCATTTTCCATTAATTCTTGTGGAACACCTCAAGGGTTAACAAAGTTTGTAACAGCAGTTTTTTATAATTTGAGGGGTGTAGTTTCTAAAATGGGGTCATTTATGGGTGGTTTCCATTACGCAAGCCACTCAAAATCACTTTATATCTGAATTGGTGCTTAAAAAAATGGTTTTGGAAATTTTGTTGAAAATTTGAAAAATGGCTTCTAAACTTCTAAGCCTTCTAACGTCCCAAAAAAAGTAAAATGACATTTATAAAATGATGCCAACATAAAAAAGACATATGGGGAATGTAAAATAATAACTATTTTTGAAGGTATTACTATATATTTTGAAAGTAGAGAAATTGAAATTTGGAAATTTTTCCAAATTTTTTGTAAATTTGGTATTTTTTTAATAAATAAAAATGAAATATTTTGCCACAAATTTACTACTGTCGGGAAGCACAATATGTGACGAGAAAACAATCTCAGAATGGCTTGGATAAGTAAAAGCGTTCCAAAGTTATTACCACATAAAGTGACACATGTCAGATTTGCAAAAAATGGCCTAGTCAGGAAGGTGAAAACAGGCCCGGGGTTGAAGGGGTTAACAGAAGTACAAAAATAAACTGGAAGAAATAATTGAAAACAGCTAAAAGGTTTATGAAGATATATTATAAATGTCCTAGAACGTTGTATGTGATGATTATATTATTATTATTATTATTATTACAAAAAGTGAATCTTGAATGTTAGTGGCTGCAACTTGGGGTAATGAAGAGAATTGCAAATGAACAAAGATGAGGATATTTTGCCATAAATATAGAATTGTATGGTACCAAGTTCTGCCACATCAAATCTGGGTAAAACAAATGTATTCTGACATTAATGAAACAGTATAATGGATTCCCTATAGTGACAGGCATGTGTGAGGCAGCACACCTGTTCCCACTTCTATGCATAAGACAATTCACACACAGTAGTTTTGTTTCAAAAATACCAACTGTTCCATACATTTGAATAGGGCTGCTCTGCTATTTTTTGGAATTCCACAGAAATGAATAGAGGGAGCCATGCAAGCGTGGCCACCTCTCCATCCACAGCAGCCATGAGAACAGGGGTCAGGGGACCCCATTCTGGAGATAGGTGTGGGTCCCAGAGGTTGGACCTGCACCTATCAGACGTATGGATAAATCTTGGCATGGGAATAACCCTTAGCGGTGATGTGCACTTGTGGCCACGTCACAGCTGAAGCCAGTTATTGGCTGCAGTGGAGCATATAGCCATGCACAACATGGACTTGCAGGAGCCAGTGCAAGGGACCGGAGAGGTGGGGAGCAGGTAAGTATGAAACGTCTATTTACGGAGGAAGGCTGCATTATTCCTGGAGAACCCCTTTAATACATAGGTACAAATAGGCAAATTGTTTACCACAAGAAAGACTAGTTTTATTGCACGAGTTATTTTCAACTGGACTATTCGAAAGCTGCAGTAAGCATTTGTCCAGATGTATATTCGTACAGTTTCTTATACTACAATAAAAATATTTTTACTCATTTTTTTCTATACAGTTGCACCAAAAGTATACGGCCTAATGATAGCTTATATTATCAATACACAGATGAGTCAAGAGAATTTCCCTTGTATATGACAAAAGGTAACTGACTTCAAATGTAGTGTGAATGTAGCCTAATGATGCTTATTCATACTTTACAGGACCCCCAGATTTCTTTATTTCACTGAGCCTCACACCGAATTTGATGCAGCATACACACATAACTTATTTTTATGTTCTCCTGACATGACTTCTACATAACTAATAATATTTTGCAGAATGTACATCTTTCTTTTCCTTGGGCATATTATATTTGCCTGTGAGAGCATATTCAGAAGTCTATACTTTTATACATGATGTAAGGGATCGTATCCTCTCAGGGGGTCGACATCACACAATATCTTCATAACACGGGGATTTTCAGGTCCAACTCAGTTTTGTTGGCACCAGCACACCAAAACAAATCATAAAAACAACACCTGCCCGGCTGGGCTCTGACTAAACATAGTTCAGCTAACTCACCTAAATACAGACGCTGTTCACACACAGCTTTTAAGTGCGGCTTCTCCAGCCGTTCAGTCCAGCAGCCTCCTGGCTGTGACTCCAACCGTACCTTTGGGGGGAGATGGTGCAATAGTCCTCCAGACTGTGAACGTGTGACCCTCTTCTCCTAGGGTCACTGGGCCCCCCAAACTTCCAGGCTACACAGAGCCTTGTGGCCCCTCAGCCCTCCTGGCTGAGACCACACACACAGAGCCTCTGCAGGCTCTAACCTCTCAGGCCTCCTCAGCCTTTCTCCTCTCCCCAGACTGACACTGAGGGCTGGATTATCACAGCAGTAATTACACCCAGGTGGTCTCACCTGTGGTGGAATAGGGATGTGGACTGGAATATCCATCCCCTCCAGACCTCTATGAAGCGTGAGGCCTGTCACTGCCTCACAATGAGTATACAGTAAAATATGTTTGTGTGCTCCTTCTGTTACTGTTTATTTTATATATTTTATGTGTGGATTCTGTGACAATACACTGAGAAATATGCCTCACCCCATTCACCCTTATCGGAAACAATCCAATTGGAACTGGATCTGTCAAAGGGCCAGCATGTCACTGTTCTCCACCAGTATTTTGGACTTTTTTTTAAAACTCTGAGTCATTGTCTGCAGTAGTGCATGTGACCCTGTCCATCCAGAAATTTACAGGATGGGGTCCAGAAGTAAGCCAGAAAGCTGGAATGAAGTGGCAGTAAGCGACTATGATTTTTTAAAAATGGGTACAACAGGCTGTTAATAACAGTTAAAGAGTCTGAAAAGCTGGACAAAGATTTTTGTGTAAAATGAGTTAAAGGGACACTTCCATCATTTTTTAAAATTGTATATTATCCTTTGAGGAGGAGGCGGCACTCCACGCGAGTGCTACTTCGCAGGGGTGGGATTCAAACTCAACGGTGGACACGCAACATCATGACACATGTTTACATATACATACACCATATGTGCCATACACACACAGACACACACACATAAATACACCATATACATGGTACACATACATAAATACACCACATATACATGGTACACATACATAAATACACCATATACATGGTACACATACATAAATACACCACATATACACTACACACACATACCACCCAAGTAAGGATTTAAACTATCAGCAGTGTGTGAAGCAGTGGAAGTGAACATGTCCAGCTGCCCTGCCGCCGCCATAGCATCAGATCAGGACTCAGCCGGTAACACGGTTCCCTGATCCAGTTGTAATTTTTAACAAATGGATCTGGAAAACTGGAGGGAACCGGCTCAATCCCATGCCTGCTACTTCCTCTTAATTACATTTAAATTGCCTGCACAATCCTTTAACAATCTATGTTTTTATTCTATACACAAATCAATAAAAAGGGATGGATGGTTTTCTGGGTATTTTTTTGGAGTTAACCCATGTATTCCATTTTCTAGCCAACGTCTTTAACTTCCTCCTTTCTTTGGACTTTTAGCACTGCAGACAGTCTAGACTCTCTAACTTTCTCAGTCAGACCATCATTGCAGCCAGAGAAGGAAGAGTGGCTCAATTAGAGCATTATACACTACACTGATGAGTCCAGTGTTCTTCTGTAGATCTTTATCTAGGCCGATCTACAACTCCCATCATGCCCTGCTGTAGGCTTATAGCTGTAAGCTGTCCGAACATGCTGGGAATTGTAGTTTTGCTACAGATGGAGGACCGCAGTTTGGACATCCCTAATCTAGGCCTATCAGGAAAACACTAGAGCTGTCATACAGTTATCCAAATTCTACAGGAGGATAACCCTGCAGGTAACATCTTCCTCTTCGCCACAGAAGTAACACTATAATGGATTACTTATCTGTTTAAGAGGTTTAATCATGTACATTGATTGATAACAAGAAGAAAATACTTTGTATTTCATTTTCAATGGTATAGCACTGCCAAAATGAAAACAAAAAACTAAAACAAAAAATTCTAAAAAAAAAAATTGGTATGAATATCGAGTTAAAAAATACCCGTTTCTGATGGAAGAGTCCCTTTAAAATGCCAATAAATTTTCCTTTTTTGGCCTTGATCAGAGAACCACAACTGCACAAACAAAGGTGCAATGGGACTGAGCCTTACATGTTTTCTCCATCATCCGTCTGTATAGAAACCAATTATTTCTGGATAAAAGCATATTTCTTTTTTCCCTTTGTGTGCATAGTATTTGTTAATAAACTGATTTACTTATAAATAACTATAAAGAACTCTGACAGAATCTGAAGATTTTGTAGGACCGACCGAGCCCTCATCTCCTAGAGGGATCATAAACTAAGCATTGTCAAAATAACATATATATCCTCTTTACAGATGATCTAACTAACGGAACATCTGTGTACTTTATCGTTATGCTAATTACACTATTATAATTAACTACCCTCTACATTTTCTGCCAAATTCATATTGTGTTATACTTATTGCTTTGAACGTTGGCTGCTTTGGGGATGTGTGATTGTTTTTAATTTATAGCTTCTGTTTGTTTAGCACGGCTGATGTACAGCATGAAATAAATCAACCATCTCAATATTAGAGATGTAGCAAAGCCATATTTTTACAATTCTGCTCAATACAAAACACCCAAAGAGGAAGAGAAATAAACTGTTAACCGAGAACACATTAGCAGTTGCATTTGTTCAATTTGTTAATGCATATGAGTAGCTTATATTCCATTTTATGGAGATAAGGCATTTTCTTTATTATTTCCTTCCCTTTATTTTATACTATTAATTTGATTCATGAATTGTGTTAAGCTGAATTAAAAATCTGATAGATTTAATTATTTGCAAGAAAAAACAAGCTACAGAACACAACACCGAGTGCAATTTAGTCTCTGATATGCATGTCCACAAACCCTTTACAAAAAGTAAAACCATCCCCATCCTGAGAAGGATAGACCCAGTATTTGGGGCACTTCTTCCTTGTTTGCTACTGTTAGGGTGGGTTCACACGTGGAAGATATGCCACAAATTTTCCATCACTGATTTTTGTGCGGCAGATCCACAGCATTGTACTGTACCAACAAAGTAAATGGGATTTTAAGAGATTTCATCCACTCACTGGACTGCGGTGGTGCAGATTTCAAATCTGCAGCATGTCAATTTGCTGTAGATCGCCACCATCATGGATTTCACTGTTACATAATCTGCGGCTGACTTTTCACTGTATTTTACATCCAGTTTGGGCATACTTTTACAGTGATTTTGAATGAAAGGTTTACACAGTCCATAGGGACTAAGGTTGGTGCCAACCTAACTCACTTCCCTCATTCTTGGAATACATAGCAGTTGTAGATGACTGTCTCAATGGCCACCCTGCTCTTAAAGTGGTTGTTCAGGATTAGAAAAACATGACTGCTATCTTCTAGGAACAGTAGCATACCTGTCCATGTATTGTGTGTGAAGTTGCAACTCAAGTAAGTACAGTGGAGCTGAGTTGCAAACCTATTAACAAATATGTTTTTTCATCCATAAGCAGAATATAAGCAATTCATTTGGTTCACTTGGCCCACCAGAAGGAGTGGCTGCTGATAACCCCCACTAAGACTTCCCTATGTGCTAACTAAGCGCATGGAAAGGGGTTGTTACCATGATAAAACATATTCAAGCCAAACCTTTAAGGACTGATCTTTCTTATCATTCTAGAAAATCAATTGTTCATCACATTTAAGACTGATCCATATGGCTGTACGTAATATGTGTCACAAGGATCCTGAGGATGCTGACTGCTATGGGTTCATACAGAAAATCCATGCAGCTCTAATTTTTCATGAAAACACACAGAGGGTTTCTCTCAGATTCTGTGAGAAAAACAAATCGTGATATAATCCAATTATATAAAAGAGGTACTCTGCCCCAGATGTGTTGCTCACTGAGAAACCAAAAAGGGGCACACAAAATGAAATATGGTAAAACAGACACGGCACACTGTGTGCCACTTATGGACATGAATTGGCTTTGTTTCCTGTTCCTGTGAATACAGCGATCGCTCAAGTTACAATATTAATTGGTTCCAGGACAACCATTGTATGTTGAAACCATTGTAACTTGAGTAATTGGTTCCAAAGACCTAAAATGCCATTGAAGATAAGAGAAAATTAAGATTTAAGAAAAATAAGCAGATAACTAAGACAGATAAAACAAGTCCTTACATATAACCGTCAGGAATAGCTGCTAATTAGTAACTAATACAGCTATTTTACCATAGAAGTGGCCTTGATTGGTTGCATCTGAGTCTGAGACACTGTATGTTGAGTATAGTTTCAACTTACGATGGGTCAGAAAAGACCATTGAAAATATTGTATCCTGAGGCCATTGTATCTTGACGGACCACTGTACTGCCACTGTTGTCCTCACGGATCTAATTATGAACTTACAGTGAGAAAGAGGACTCCTCTGACACCTATTTTACTGCAACAGCCAGGTCAACTGCCTCAGTTAGTATTTGACCTAGTTGAGACCTCACTAATATCATTATAACAGTATTATATTCAGGAAGCACAGTGTGTGGCACCATTATTTTCAGACGGTTCTTTGTATGGAACTATTATTTTCAGCGAGCACTTTGTATAGCATTATTATATTCAAGGGGCACCTTATGTGACATCATAGTACTCAGGGGGCACAGTGTGTGGCCTGTGTAAGTTTAGGTGGTCAGAGTGCGAAATAAATTTGAGGAGCCAAAGACCTACAGTACAGCTGTAAATCACTGGTTAAAAGGGTTTATAAAACATGGTTGCTTTCTTCCCAAATAAGCAGGACATGCCCAATAGTTGTGACTGATATAGCAGTGGAGGGGCGGAGGTGCAATATCGAACACAACCAGGGGACAGGTATGACACTGTCTTTGGATGAAAGCAGACATGTCTAATTCTGTAATACCCTTTAAATGGTCACTAACTTTTCAACAAACTTTGCATAAATCAATACTACAGGTAGATATAAGAATCTGTGTAATACAGTATATCTTATCAGAGAAAAGAAAAAAATCTTCTTTCTCCACTTATCAAGCTCTGTCTCCCCCTTCTAAACTAATATTCTCTAGATCAGTGTATATGTTGTCTGTGGAGAGGGGATGGGCAGGAGGAGTGAGCTGAAAGTCCAGCTTGCTCTCTCAAGGCAGATAATGTTTGTTAGTTTTAGGAAGAACGGAAGAAAAACAGGAAAATTGAAACTGATGTAATGCTTTTTTACAAAACAGTTCTTTAGATTTATTTGACAAATTTTTTCCACCGCATGTATGAATACTTTTGTCTTCTTCAAGAAAGGAAACTCTTTTTTAAAAGTTTGAATCTCATCCCTGGCTGTGCACATCATCACCATGTACATGAGACCTTAAAGTGTAATTGTCATTCTTTTTTTTATTTTTGTAATGTGTAGGGGCAGTGATATTGACCATTTTTGTAATATACTTTAATTACTGAAATCGTACATTTCTATTAGAAAAATAGCTCTAAAGTGGCCCATTTTGAGCCTTAGGAACATCATTCTGTTTACATAACACATTCAGTGTTAGCAAATCTCCACTGTTCTGTAAACAGAAGACAGAGGAGCGTTGCTAAGGCTCAAAATGGGGCACTTTAGCGCTATTTTCCTAATAAAAATATACTATTTCAGTAATTAAAGTATATTACAAAAATGGTCAGAAGCACATTACAAAAATAAAAAAGAATGAAAGTTACATTTTAATAATATACCATATCTACAATCACTTGCTGCTTGCCTTCTCTGTAGATGAAAATGACAATACAATGAAGAGGAAAACCATGACTTCTCTAAAATGATGTAATATAATTATGTTATATATTATGAGTAGATACAATTTGTGTTGTGAACTCTGTTGTGGATAATTGTGCCACACAAGGCTTCATGTAGCCCTAGCTCTATGATTTGTGTGTAGAGACCCAAACCTTGAAAAAGTCACGCATATGATCTCTGTTGAGCATTGATATTGTAGTAAGAAAACCTGCAGGGTTAAATAAAACCAAAAGCTGGCACAAGGATGCCGATTATGGGAAAACATCTCAGCATCCATTCCTGTAAATCTCTGCACCTCTTAACGAATGTCTCTGAATTGCTTTAATTCAGCGTCTTTTAAATAATTTAACGGCACGTGAAATAGGACTATAAAACTCTATTATAACTTCAATAAAGAGCATGCACTGAGCATTGGGGATATTGCTGTTCATATAGGACAAAATGAGCCATGTGTACATTTCTCGGTTATAATGGAGAGTTTAATGGATGGATTTACAGTGGATGTGAAATGGATTCTGGTAGATACATGGATTTGGGCTGCAGAGTGCTGATTTTTTATGGCACATGAAACCATTTGTTGGACTGAGACTGAAAAAAACACAATTTCATAAAAAATAGGATATTTATGCAGAAGCCTGACAGTGGTGAATACATACCGGCAATACCAGACGTCTGTAAGGATATCCTGTGTGATTTAGTTTCCCTTACCATCGTCTACAAAATATATTGGAACATCATTTGAGATGATATATGATGATCCTGTAATGATCACTTCATTCATTTTCAGTAATATTTCTGACATTGGTCTTACCGTAGCATTTTAGGAAACAGATGTGCAAATCCCATTGGAAATACTGTAAGATGACTCTTCTAAGTTCCTCCTAAGTAGCCCCCATGGGTGTCTTTTGGCAGGCAGTTCCAGCATTCTGCATGTATGCCTAGGTTCAGACCAGCGGTTGTCATGACCTGCTTAGGGACTTTCATAGGGAATAAATAACTTATTAAACCTGAAACCTCATGAGATAACATTGAATCGTTCCTTACTAGAGATGAGCGAGCATGCTCGTCCGAGCTTGGTGCTTGTTCGAGCATTAGGGTACTCGTAAGTGCTCGACGCACGGACGAGCATCTCGCCATGCTCGAGGAAATGGCATCTCCCGCCTTTTGAATTTTTGGCGGCTATAAACTCAGCCAATCACAAGCCAGGAGACTCTGCGTACCACCCAGCATCACGTGGGGCCCTTACATGTCGATAGCAGGGGTTGGCTGGCCTGATCAGGTGACCCTGGAATATACTAGTGACTGCCCGCGGTGCTCGGCTCAGTCGCTGTCTGGATGCCGTTAGGGACAGATCTGCAGTGTGATACAGGGAGAGTGTTAGGGTGTTCTACTAGATTTGTGTTAGGCAGGAGTGATTCTAAAAGAACCCAACAGCCCTTGTTAGGGCTACAAGACCCTTTTTTTATCTGCTTGTGGCTGGGCTTGCTGGCACTAGTAGTGCAGCTACCACCATATTTGCAGCAGTGTGGAACCATTCTTTGTGTCACAGTTCAGCTGTCCAGTCACCACAAACCACAATCTGTATTTTCTGTCCAGGTGACCCATACTGTAAGTCACGTAATCAAATACGGTCTTTTGCTCTCACTGATACAGCTACATTAGAAAAATCTCTGTGCGACATTTGTCTGGGTTGCAGTGAAAATAGCCACAGTCAGCAGGGGCTGAGTTTGCTCTCTGATATATTCTGCACGTCACGTAAAAAAAAAGAACACAAAAAAAAATTTATTTTTTTTTTTTTTAAATCTCAGTGATACAAATCCATTTCATACAGCTGTGTGGAACCATTCTGTGTGTCACAGTTCAGCTGGCCAGTCACCACAAACCACAATCCGTATTTTCTGTCCAGGTGACCCATACTGTACGTCACATAATAAAATACGGTCTTTTGCTCTCACTGATACAGCTACATTAGAAAAATCTCTGTGCGACATTTGTCTGGGTTGCACTTAAGCAGACCAAGTCTGCCTAATCTAATAGTTTCAGTGTAATTGCTCCATACTGCACGGTACGTAATAAAATACGTAATTTTGCGCTAACTTATCCACCTATATATTAACTTGTTCAGATTGAACAAGTTTGTGGGTTTCAGTACAGCAGGCCCATTTTTTTTTTTTGGTATATATAATACACTTATATACAGAAAATGTTGAACCCCAGGGCTAAGGGTCGAGGACGAGGGCGTGGGCATTCAATTACTGCTGGGGGCAGAGGCCGTGGTCCTGGGCAGGGTGAGACAGTACCTGCTGATGAGGGAGCAGGGGAACGCCGCAGAGCTACACTCCCTAGCTTCATGTCTCAACTTACAGGGACACGTGGTAGAGCACTGTTGAAACCACAACAGTGCAAACAGGTGATGTCGTGGATTGCGGACAATGCTTCAAGTAATTTGTCCACCAGTCAGTCTTCCACGCAGTCCATCCACGTTACCCAAGGGAGCACTCCTCTGGCTCCTCCACCTCAACCTCCTTCCCCCCAGTCTGCCCCCTCCCAGGAAAATTTGGAATGCGATCCGGCATACTCTGAGGAACTGTTTTCTGGACCCTTCCCAGAGTCACAAACCACTTCTCAGGTTGCTGCTGACCTCGTTCCCGATGCCCAAGTTTTCCAACTGTTTCAGTCTGTGGGTGATGACATTGTTGACTTGGTGGAAGAAGTGTGTAAAGAGGTGTCGGACGATGAGGAGACACGGTTGTCAGACAGTGGTGAAGTTGTTGTCAGGGCAGGAAGTCCGAGGGGGGGAGCAGACTGAGGAATCGGAGGATGACGAGGTGACTGACCCAAGCTGGGTTGATAAGCCGAGTGAAGACAGTGCTTCTGAGGCGGAGGTGAGTGCTGCACCAGAACAGGTTGGAAGAGGCAGTGGTGTGGCCAGAGGGAGAAGCAGGGCCAGAGCTGGTGCATCAGCAGCAACTGTTTCACGTAGTGAAGCTCCTGTGGCGAGGCCTAGATGTTCGCAAGTCTGGAGGTTCTTTAAAGAAAGTGAGGATGACCGACGGACTGTGGTGTGCAACCTGTGCCACACCAGGATCAGCAGGGGTGCCACCACTACTAGCCTAACCACCACCAGCATGCACAGGCATATGAGTGCTAAACACCCCACTCAATGGAACCAAGGCCGTTCACCTCCTGCGGGTCCCACCACTGCTTTTTCCCATGTGTCACTCGCTGCCTCTGCTAGTCAACCCCCTGCCCAGGACCCCGGCACGAACGCCTCCCGACGGAAAACCACACCTTCGCCTCCACGATCCTCCACAGCGTCCACCAATGTGTCCCAGCGCAGCGTTCAGCTGTCTTTACAGCAGACGCTGGAGCGCAAGAGGAAATACAGTTCCACCCACCCACATGCCCAAGCCCTCAACGTCCACATCTCCAAATTGCTGAGCCTGGAGATGCTGCCCTATAGGCTGGTAGAGACCGAGGCCTTTCGCAACCTCATGGCGGTGGCTGCCCCTCGGTATTCGGTCCCCAGCCGCCACTATTTTTCCCAATGTGCCGTCCCAGCCCTACACCAGCACGTGTCACAGAACATCATCCGTGCCCTGACCAACGCTGTTTCTGAGAAGGTCCACCTAACCACGGACACGAGGACAAGTGCTGCTGGGCAGGGACACTATATATCACTGACGGCACATTGGGTTAACTTGGTGGAGGCTGGGACCGAGTCTGACCCTGGGGCCGCTCATGTACTGCCCACACCGAGGATTGTGGGGCCTACCTCGGTCACGGTCTCTCAGACGTACTATGCCTCCTCCTCCGACCCCTCCTCCTCCTCCACCTCCTCCTCCGAATTACCATCCGTGGGCACGGCGCCTTCAGTCGGTAGCTCTAGGCGCAGCAGCAGTGCCGTGGGTAAGCGCCAGCAGGCGGTTCTCAAACTACTGAGCTTAGGTGACAAAAGGCACACCACTCAAGAACTATTACAGGGCATCACGGCGCAGACCGATCTGTGGCTGGCACCGCTGAACCTCAAGCCAGGCATGGTTGTGTGTAACAACGGGCGTAACCTGGTGGCGGCTCTGCAACTCGGCAGACTCACACATGTGCCATGCCTGGCCCACGTGTTCAATCTCATAGTTCAGCGGTTCCTCAAGACATACCCCAATCTGTCTGATTTGCTCACCAAGGTGCGCCGCATCTGTGCGCATTTCCGCAAGTCGACCACAGATGCTGCCACTCTCAGGGCAGCGCAGCGCTGCCTACAACTGCCCGCTCACCGACTGTTGTGCGACGTGCCCACAAGATGGAATTTGACATTAAACATGTTATCCAGAGTTTACCAGCAGCGCAGAGCGATTGTAGACTGCCAGATGTCAACTTCCACCAGAACTGGTAGTCAGGTCAGTCAGCTTCCTCAAGTCTACAATGAGGAGTGGACGTGGATGTCTGATATCTGCCAGGTGCTGACCAACTTTGAGGAGTCAACACAGATGGTCAGCGGCGATGCCGCCATTATCAGCCTCACCATCCCGCTGCTTTGCCTGTTGAAAAATTCACTGCTCAGCATGAAGTCGGAAGCTTTGCACTTGTCACAAGAGATGGTGGAGGAAGATACGTCGCTTGATAGCCAGAGCACCCTCCGGTCTGTTTCTTAGCGCGTATCGGAGGAGGGGGATGAGGATGAGGAGGAAGAGGAGGAGAATGTTGGCGAGACAGAAGAGGGTACCAATGCTCAGTCCTTCTTAACTTTTGAGCGTGTATGGGCTGAAGAGGAGGAGGAAATGGAGAGTCAGGCCAGTGAGGAGAGGGAATTCTTGCGTGTTGGGACCCTGACGGACATGGCAGACTTCATGTTAGGCTGCCTATCCCGTGACCCTCGTATTAGAAGCATTTTTTCAAACACCGATTACTGGGTGTTCACTCTCCTGGACCCACGGTACAAGCAGAACCTTTCCACTCTCATCCCTGTAGAGGAAAGGAGTATGAGAGTGAATCAATATCAACAGGCCCTGGTGCACAAGCTGAAACAATCCTTCCCATCTGACGCCGCTAGCGGCAGAGGGCATGGTTCTGTGGGCCAAGTAGCGGGGGAGAGGAGGCGAGCAGGCAGCTTGTCCAGCACTGGCAGGGGAACGCTCTCCAAGGCCTTTGCCAGTTTTATGTCACCCCCAGCAAGACACTGTCACCTGTCCCCAGTCTAGGCAGAGTAGGGGTGAGCTTTACAGATAGATGGTGAGGGAATACCTAGCTGACCATACCAACGTCACTCTGCTCCATACAACTACTGGGTTTCAAAGCTGGACACGTGGCCTGAACTGGCGCTGTACGCCTTGGAGGTGCTGGCCTGCCCTGCTGCTAGCGTGTTGTCAGAGCGGGTATTCAGTGCAGCTGGTGGCATCATCACCGATAAGCGTACACGCCTGTCAACTGACAGCGCTGACAGGCTGACGCTTATTAAAATGAACAAAGCCTGGATTTCACCGGAATTCAAATCTCCTCCGGGGGAAAGCAGCTAAAGATTAACATTACTTATGTATCCGATTCCTCTTCTCTACTCCTCCTACTCCTCCTCCTCCTTGTCGTCTTTGCCTAACGCTGACCCAAAAGGCAATTTTTTAGAGGGCCAACTGGCACTCTTTTACGATAATTTTTCCGGAGGGCCCCCTACAGGCCCTCTCTCCAAACAATTTTTCCGCAGTGTCAACTACAGACACTGTAAAACAATGTTTCAGGAGCGTCAAACAGACAGTCCAAAACAATTTTTCAGGAGGTGCAAGTACCGACATTTAAAAAAAATTTTTTTGCTGAGGGTCGACTTTATGTACTCCGAAAAGAAAAAAATTTTTGGAGGCTCAACAAAAGCCATTTCACTGCATTCTCAGTCGGACAAAGTCATTGGTGGTGTAACCGCCATGCTGCGTCAGGCTAAATTTTTGGGTGGCTCACCTGCTACCTCATCTAACTTGGTCACTTGTTGGTGTCACCGCCATGCTGTGTCAGGCTTATGCCTGCATCGTGTGGCTGGGGATAGGAGAGCAGTGCCAGCATGGGCATGGGTGATGGACCTTCGTTGCACCTAGTTGGGTGCTTCCCTAACATGTGATGGGCATGTGCCTCGCCTTTCTTGGTCTGGGTGAGCACAATTGCCATGAGGGTAACCACCAGGCTGTTGCAGGAGAATTTGGGGTAATGGTGGGATTAGGCAGCCTAAGAGCCATCCATGCATGCTGCCCCTGCTGTTTCCTGTCCATTTCCGTGGTGTTTCCATCATTTTCTGATGTTTCCAGGTTTTCACCCAGCCTTCCCTAGGCAGAGCCTTGGTCCCCTGCAAAAAATGCTCGAGTCTCCCATTGAGCATCGGGAAAAGTTCATCTCGAAAAACGAGCACCCGAGCATTTTAGTGCTCGCTCATATCTATTCCTTACATAAGTTCCCAGGAGAGTCACGATAGCTGATACCATGAGATGCCCTCTTGTTGCTTGATAATCAAGGCGTATCTAGGTGAGATTATGGTGATGAGGTTGTGTCTCCACTCCAGACAAAGGCTGAATTTTCTATTTGGTGAAATTGCAAAGATACATTAGTGAGCAGAATTCCTTCACATTGTCTTATTGTTATTCAAAACGGCATTTCAAATTCCTATACAAAAGGGTTGTAGTAATTATAACACCCCCCCACATAAAATGTGTTTCACTTTAACCATTCATGTAGACATGGTGTGTGCTTTAAGTGCTCCACCTTGTTGTGCACCTGTTAAGTTGACCATACACATTAGTCTTTTGTCAGCCAAAAACAGGAGGTTCAGTCGACACACTAATGTGTGAGGGGGACTAGGATCAAGCAAAATTAATATTTCAATTTCAATCCCTTTGTTCTCCTGGGAGAAAGCTGACACCAGAAGTGTCTGGCAGTAGCTTTCTCCCCAAAGGCACATGTGTGTGAGAGAACTGTTTGGCCGACAGTTATTGAATGTGTATGGGCATCTTTAGCTTATGTGTCAGTGTTGAACTGGCCCACTCCAGTGGGCTCAGGCTCATACTGTGGAGGAAATCATTGGATATAATAGCAGCTGTCTCCTCCACTGAAGAGCAGGCGATGGTCGGGGAGGAATACTTCCTTCCCAACAATCGTCTTCTTCATCCGCCCTTGTAATATAAGCCTTAGAGAGTAATTCCTTCTGCATATGTGAAGTGTTGCTGGTATTCATAGTTAACCTGTTTGAAGAATATAGTTGTGGTGCTGTTACAGTTAAACTGGGCAGTAAGAGAGGTACTGTACAGTACTGACTTGTGTATTGGCCATGGATGGTCAGGCAATCTGTAAATCATAGTAGCGTAGTGTCCATTAGGACACCCAAGGAGGTACAGGGAAACATCTATACTAGGTGATTGGTGACACCTCATGAGTGGGTGGAGCACAGCAGACTGTGGTAGAAAGTTGCCTCCCAAGGAACAACAGCACGACTGTAGTATGGGTGAAAGTGGTCAGTCTCTTTAGGCACAACCCAACAGGACCAGTTTAATTATCACATGGTCCCTACCCCTTGTTAAGGGCCGCTCAGCAAATTTTTGTGGTACTGTTGTGAAGAAAATAATTTTTTAGGTTCTACATCGAAAAAGGTGTCATCATTCCACATAGGACTGCCATGAACATATTACCCCAGAAGCTGCATACTCTATTTTTATTTCTTATGGATTCCACATGAAATGGAGGCACAAAGGAGTACAGTAGGACCCACAGATTTTCATGGGTGCCATATTACACAGATGAGTAATATTGCTGTGTCCACTAGCCCTTATTCGATGTGTTTTAGTCCATATTTTGCACACCTCTCATACTTACTCTAATCACATCTAGTATATAAAGTAAGGTATATAAAAAAGAGGCCTGTCAGTGGATTATTAATACGCTTCCTGCATGATTAAAGTGTGCTTGCTAAGTCTTATTTTTGCATAAATTGAGTGAAAATGGTCAATCAAGGTTCAGCAAATGTCAGACTTTTTTTTTCAGATGAGCTTAAGAGCCACGAGGTTTATAAATGAGATGGCTGATCTATATAGTTTTAATTAAAAGAGTGATCCTCACAACAACACTAAACAATATGATTCAGCTCTCTGAAGTTATAGAACAGAACAGTCTCAGCTGGCATCTCTTGACTAGGTTGTCTTCTTGCCAACAACTGCAAGTGCACTTTTGTTTGCATCCATTTGCACACAACAGCAAAGTCCCTCAGGCTGCCCTCGCACATACTTGAAAAAACATCAGTCATGAGTCAAAATGGAGCAGACAGCAGCAGAAGTACAAGTAATCTCCATCTTCAGTAGCAATAAAGTGACTATTGACTACAAACACAGGAGAGTCACTAGCAATTTAATTAGGGTGAATGATTTTAAGCAGCCGGCATCAGAGGCACACAAAGCATACAGAAGCTAATGGATTAAAGTAGTGATGTTTACACGTACTGTACTTTCATGTAGTATGCAGTAAAGGATTAAGGCCTCTTTCACACCAGCGCCAGCACGGATCCGGCGGATGAAGGGTGCCGCCGGATCCCTGCTGCCGCATGAACACATGTGGGGCCGGAGCAGCGCACACACATACACACACATACACATAAACATACACATAAACATACACAGACACTTACCTGTTCCAGCAGCTCCGGACCTGACCAGCGATGAGGAGGACTGCGCGCACAAGGGTAAGTTTACCCACAGCGCCACCTGCTGGAGGGAGGGGAAATTGCAGGGAGACTGATCTGTCATGAACTCCATTGAAAGTCAATGGAGGACGGATCCATTTACCATTATGTCACACCAAACGGATCCGTCACCATTGACTTGCATTGGGGGTCATGACGGATCTGTCTTGGTGCGGATACCCAGACCGGAGAGCAAACCGCAGCATGTTGCGGTTTGCTCTCCAGTCTGGAGACGGAACGGAATGCTTCTAGGAGCATTCCGTTGTCTTCAGTTCAGTTTTGTCCCCATTCAATTGGTCAAACTGAAGCGTTTTATTCCGGTATTGAGCCCCTATGACGGAGCTCAATACCAGAATATTAAAATGCAAGTGTGAACGTAGCCTAACACTGCAGATGAAGAGCTTCTTTATATAACCTCAAATGTTGGGACACTTTATTTGAAGAACATTTAGTCTTCATCTAACTTTGGAAGATTGCACTAATATTATTGTCTGGAGTAAGTTGTTCACATATGAAACGTGTTTGTTCTCAGAACAATTCCTGCGTAAATGACGTACGTATAGTCAGCGTATGTAAAAGTATGCAACACGTAAGAATTAGCATACAAAAGTGCGTACGAATCCTTAACGTACAAATGACGCGCGAATGCGTTATACGCACGAGGCTAGGCCGCGGCCTACAGTCTTTAGAGGAAGACTATATGAACTAGAAAAATAATGTGCTCACTGCTGTTAGCTTTCAATAAGTTAATAATTTAATAAAAAAAACTAGACATAAAGTGCATTAATAAGACACATTGCTCTACCATTAATAAGACACAAGTGCTCTACCATTAAAAACAGTGTAGCTAAAATACAGCAAACATAAGACATAAGTATGCAAACATTTTAGTGCAATCAATTTCAAATTGCAAGCATAAAAGGCTCAGATATACATTTGAGTCTCTCCTTATGGCTCCTAGTTGGCTTGGCAATAATAAAACAGTCTGTCTGGAACAAATATTCCAAATTTCAATTGTAATCCACGTGAGGTAAAATTGTAATCCAAACAGGTAATGTCATGTGTAATCCACACGGATAATAAATAGCAGCAAATAGAGAACCCTTTTTGCAAAAGTGGTTCCCAAATAATCTGAGAAGGGGGTAAAAAGGAAAATAGGCGCACTTTGGCGCAACAGGGAATTTTCTGAAGAATGGGGGAGTCCTGACAGCTATGCCCATCTGGGTGAGAGTCAAATGGGGGTAACACAAACTAAACAAAAACTACTGCCAACTAGCATCTCACCCATCAGGTGCAGTCCATGGTGTGGCTCCCATAGGTCCTCCTGACTCCTCCAGCAGTGTCCTGGACAGGAGCCAGCCAGTAGTTGGTTCCTCAGATGAGGGACTTGAAATCCTCCTCACTCGAGCTGCTGCTAAAAGTCATAAGAGCACGCTCCTGCCTCTTGTAGGCCACGCTCGCTGCCATAGTAGAACTCCAGTGCCCTCTTCTTCCGGAATTCGGACTTGACCGGGTCCGGGTGGTGGTCACGCTGGCGAGTGCTGCAGACACTTTAGCTTTTCCGGATCCTCCTGCCGACACAGCTGTGGTAAGAATAACTTCTGGCTGCAGTGGTTCCGGAAAGATTGCATGATCCAGGGAAGACGACCCAGCTTCCCCGGCTGCTGCTGGCTTCACCTTCCATGGCAGCTGGTAGTATTGGTTGATGACCGTTGACTGAAAGGTGAAGGATGACGTGGTCAGCTGACCCAGCTGTATGGACTGTTGTGGTGGTGGTGGTGGTGCTGGCAGTCCTGGAATCAGAGGCTCTGGCTGAGGATTTTCACAGAACCGGAGGACGCCATCTGGGAATTCCTGCAGGCAGCGCAAGGGATCTGGACCTGGTGGTTCATCTGGCCACACTTCTGCGTCACTTGAAGGCACCAGGGGCTTGGAAAGGAGGGTAACCCCGGTTGCAAATGGTCCTTTCACGGACTCCCATGGGGGTGTACTCCACCTGATCCCCCACGTACAAGCTGTGACAAGCTTGCGGCAGGTATGGCCGTTTCACTGACCGGCGGGCCACAAAATACTCCTTCCCAGAGTCGTCATCCTGCAGGAAGCCAGACCCTCGCCCCACTGAAAGCCACAGCACAGTTCCCTTCCTTCGTTCTAGTGAAGGATCTCCTGGCCTAGGGTGGTCAAGAACTTGTATGACCCAGTCCTCCACCGCAGTTTTATACTCCCAGGGTGTCTGTGCACGGGCCGTCACAGATGCCGGAACAATGGGGTTCTGGCTTGAACTCCTCCTGGGCGGCGAAATGGACGCTCCAGCCATTTCCTCTGAACAAGACAGAGCGGACACCAGCAGATGCTCCAACTGTCTCACTAGTCGCAGCTTCAGTTGATGATGATGATGGCCAGGCAGGCACTAAAGCTGGGTTTCTCCGGCACAGTTTAACCTGTGACGCCCTGATGTCTGTAGTGGGCGGTGGTTCTGGAAACTCGTCCGCAAAACACATCTCATTCCAGTTGGGCCGCAGAAGGTCACGCTTCTTTTTTAGAGCCATGCTTGCTTCCTTGCTTGCTTCCAGGTCAGCAGTCAGCACTGGTCTAAACTGGTTCAGACTGCTTGACTCAGAGGAGGGTGGAGTACTGAGGGAGGAGTCTTCACTCCCTCTACGTGCAAATAGTTAGATCCCCGGTGGCCTGTTTTTTTCCAGTTCGGAGGGGGGCGTATCTTTACTTTCCCGCTCTTGCGAACTTGTCCCGCTCACGCATAATGCGTCTGTTACATCAAATCCTGATTATTAAAAAACAAAAACAAATAAATGCTAAAATAAAAAACTAAAAAAAGTCCCCTGTATCACCAAAAAAGGATGCAAAAATTGCTTACATAACCAAACGGAAAAATATATGGCTTTCAAAGATGCATGTGCAGCAAGCTCTGGAGGAGCTGGTGCAGATGAAGGGAGTGATAGTAGCCTTGGTGAGGCCATTGCTTCTTGGGGATCAGTGCAGTGGAAATGTAGTATTGAAGAATGAAGCCAGAATTAAAAGTATAAAAGTCTCTTTTACTATGTAGAACTTCAAATACATTCAATAGCAGCAGATCTGAAGTGCAATCTTCTAGCACCAGTAAGGAATATAGAGGCAGGTTGGTTGGCTGCATTTCAGCACTAGAGTTGTACCTGCCTAGTAGTAGTCTGGGTGGTGGGTGTCTTACCCATAGTCCCTTACCTCGCAGCAGTGACTTTGATGCTAGATATAGCTGTTCACTCTGCTGTCTTCTCAGTACTTCTTGAGTACTTGATATAGCTGATCTCTCTGGAGAACCTTTTTCTAGGAGCAGGAGCTCTGCAGTGTGCTTCCTCTCCACTGTAAGTCTTGACAGGAAATCCCCCTCCTGTCAGGAAGTATTACCAGCCCACTCCTACCAAGAAGGGAGGAACAGGGTGGTTAACCAAAAACACCCTTACTGGAACAAATGGCCAAAAACATGAAAAATACAATATAATATACACTAAACATTTACAGTATTGGACTACCCCAGTACTACACATGTACTAAAAATGGCAAATGTGCCTGGTCAGGAAGAGGGATAAATAGCCAAGCCTTGAGCTGGTTAAACCTGTCACCACAAAATGCTGAGTAATCTGCGGGTAGCATGTTATAGAACAGGAAAAGCTTAGAAGATCGATATATAGTTTTATGGCAAAAATTCATAGAAAATATGGCTGAAAAAGTCCATCAAGATCAACAAATGGATAGGGAGTGATGTGAATTTTAGAAAAGGAGAGTGAAACACAGATTTCTACACATTTTCTTAAGCATTAATGTTATTTAATTTTAAAAATTTATCTAAGCGTTTTTTTTTTAAGCTGTCAACCATCCCTGCTGTGACCATGTCCTGAAGTAGACTATTCCACAGGTTTATAATTCTTCTGTACTGGATAGTATAGAAGCATTGAGGACTCTGAAGACTGAACCTTTTCTTCTCCAGATTGAGACAGTGCCCCCATGTTTGTAATTTATACATTCAAATTTCTGCTGTTTCTGAGCTCAGTTGTACACAAGGGAGGTGTTATTAGTTATAGCAATTCCTGTGCAAGTGTGTATACAGAGACAGCTGTCAATAACTTAGGACTTAACCCCTTAAGGACCCAGCCATTTTTCACCTTAAGGACCAGGCCATTTTTAGCAAATCTGACATGTCTCACTTTATGTGGTGATAACTTTAGAACGCTTTTACTTATCCAGGCCATTCTGAGATTGTTTTCTCGTCACATATTGTACTTCATGACAGTGGTAAATTTGAGTCAAAATATTTCATTCTTATTTATAAAAAAATACCAAATTTACCAAAAATTTAGAAAAATTTCCAATTTTCCAAATGTCAATTTCTCTACTTTTAAAATACATAGTAATGCCTCCAAAAATAGTTATGACTTTACATTCCCCATGTGTCTACTTCAGGTTTGGATCACTTTGAAAATTACATTTTATTTTTTGGGACGTTATTAGGCTTAGAAATTTAGAAGCAAATCTTGAAATTTTTCACAAAATTTCCAAAACCCACTTTTTAAGGACCAGTTCAGGTTTGAAGTCACTTTGTGAGGCTTCCATCATAGAAACCACCCAAAAATGACCCCATTTTAGAAACTACACCCCTCAAGGTATTCAAAACTGATTTTACAAACGTTTTTAACCCTTTAGGTGTTCCACAAGAATTAAAGGAAAATGTAGCCAAAATGTCCGAATTTCACTTTTTTGACAGATTTTCCATATGAATCATTTTATTCTGAGAATAAAGCAAGGGTTAACTGCCAAACAAAACTCAGTAATTATTACCCTGATTCTGTAGTTTACAGAAATTCCCCATTTGTCATCGTAAACTGCTGTACAGGCACACGGCAGGGTGCAGAAGGAAAGGAACGCCAGGGCAGATTTCACTGGAAAAAGTTTAAGTTGCCATGTCACATTTGATGCACCCCTAGAGTAGGAAACTCCAAAAAACTGACCCCATTTTGGAAACTATGAGATAAGTTGGCAGTTTTGTTAGTGCTATTTTAGGGTACATATGATTTTTGGTAGCTCTATATTACACTTTTTGTGAGGCAAGGTAACAAAAACTAGCAGTTTTGGCATTGTTTTTATTTTTTGTTATTTACAACATTCATCTGACAGGTTAGATCGTGTGATATTTTTATAGAGCAGGTCGTTACGGACGCGGCAATATCTAATATGTATACTTTTTTTTATTTATTTAAGTTTTACACAATATTTTTGAAGCACAAAAAAAAATCACATTTTAGTGTCTCCATAGTCATAGAGCTGTAGTTTTTTTATTTTTTGGGCGATTGTCTCAGGTAGGGGCTCATTTTTTGCGGGATGAGATGACGATTAGATTGGTACTATTTTTGGGGGCATACGCTTTTTTTGATCGCTTGGTATTACATTTTTTATGATGAAATGTGACAAAAAATGGCTTTTTTTAGACAGTTTTTATTTTTTATTTTTTACAGTGTTCACCTGAGGGGAGAGATCATGCTATATTTTTGTAGAGCAGGTTTTTACGGACGTGGAGATACCTAACATGTATACTTATTTTTATTTATTTAAGTTTTACACAATAATATCCTTTTTGAAACAAAAAAAAATCATGTTTCAGTGTCTCCATAGTCAGAGAGCTGTAGTTTTTTTATTTTTTTGGCGATTGTCTCAGGTAGGGGCTCATTTTTTGCGGAATGAGATGATGATTAGATTGGCACTATTTTTGGGGGCATACGCTTTTTTGATCGCTTGGTATTACAATTTTTGTGATGAAATGTGACAAAAAATGGCTTTTTTTAGACATTTTTGATTTTTGATTTTTACAGTGTTCACCTGAGGGGAGAGATCATGCTATATTTTTGTAGAGCAGGTTTTTACGGACGTGGCGATACCTAACATGTATACTTATTTTTATTTATTTAAGTTTTACACAATAATATCCATTTGAAACAAAAAAAAATCATGTTTCAGTGTCTCCATAGTCAGAGAGCTGTAATTTTTTTATTTTTTGGGCGATTGTCTCAGGTAGGGGCTCATTTTTTGCGGGATGAGATGACTATTAGATTGGCACTATTTTTGGGGGCATACGTTTTTTTGATCGCTTGGTATTACAATTTTTGTGATGAAATGTGACACAAAATGGCTTTTTTTAGACAGTTTTTATTTTTGATTTTTTACAGTGTTCACCTGAGGGGAGAGATCATGCTATATTTTTGTAGAGCAGGTTTTTACGGACGTGGTGATACCTAACATGTATACTTATTTTTATTTATTTAAGTTTTACACAATAATATCCTTTTTGAAACAAAAAAAAATCATGTTTCAGTGTCTCCATAGTCAGAGAGCTGTAGTTTTTTTTATTTTTTTGGCGATTGTCTCAGGTAGGGGCTCATTTTTTTGCGGGATGAGATGACGATTAGATTGGCACTATCTTTGGGGGCATATGCTTTTTTGATCGCTTGGTATTACAATTTTTGTGATGAAATGTGACAAAAAATGGCTTTTTTTAGACAGTTTTTATTTTTTATTTTTTACAGTGTTCACTTGAGGGGAGAGATCATGCTATATTTTTGTAGAACAGGTTTTTACGGACGTGGCGATACCTAACATGTATACTTATTTTTATTTTTTAAGTTTTATACAATAATACCATTTTTGAAACAAAGAAAAATCATGTTTTAGGGTCACCATAGTCAGAGAGCTGTAGTTTTTTTATCTTTTGGGCGATTGTCTCGGGTAGGGGCTCATTTTTTGCGGGATGAGATGACGGTTAGATTGGTACTATTTTTGGGGGCATACACTTTTTTGATCGCATGGTATTACATTTTTTGTGATGAAATGTGACCAAAAATTACTTTTTTTAGACAGTTTTTATTTTTTATTTTTTACGGTGTTGACCGGGCGGGCTGGATCATGTGATATTTTAATAAAGCAGGTTTTTACGGACGTGGAGATACCTAATATGTATATTTTTTATTTTTTTTTTCTATTTTTATGTGTTTCTTTATGGGGAATGGGCTTTTTTTTTTTTTTGAAACTTATTTATTTTTTAAATTATTATTTTTTTATTTATTTTTTTTTTAAAACACTTTTATTTAACTTTTTTTTTTTACATTCCACTTATGTCCCAGTAAGGGACTTTAACATTTCAGGGTCTGATCCCTGATTGAATGCAGCACAATACATCTGCCTTGTAGATCGCTGTATACACAGCACTCACCGAGCGCTGTGTATACAGAGCAGGAAGCGCTATTGCGCTTCCTGTTCCGGCCCAGCGGTCACGTGATCGCCGGGGCCGGGAGCGTGCAGGAGCTGCCGGATCTCTCATAGACCCGATCAGCCCTGCACTGAGGCTGTACAGCATAGTATTATGCTGTATAGCCTCTCTGGGGATGTATTTCCCCTGTAACTGGGGCTACTATGTCAGCCCCAGTTACAGGAGAAATCAAGTGTAAAAAAATAAATAAATAAATAAGTGAAGTTAAATGTCCCCCTGAGGTCTTGTATGACCTTATGGGGGACACAAAGTGTAAAATAAAAAATAAATAAAAAAAATAGAGTATTATATAAAAAAAAAATCACATATAAAAAAATTTCCCCCCCCCCCAAATATGTCATTAAAAAAATGTTACAAATAAATATAAATAAATAAAATAGACATATTTGGTATCACCGCGTCCGAAACGACTGGCTCTATAAAAATATCACATGATCTACCCCATCAAGTGAACTGCGTAAAAAAAAAATCTAATAAAAATTATGCCAAAACAGCTTTTTTTTGTCGCCTCACCTACCAAAAAACATAATATCAAACAATCAAAAAGTCGTATGCATCCCAAAATGATAGAAAATGCAAAAAATGAGCCCCCACACAAGATCATAGCCTGAAAAAAAATGGCTCTTAAAAAATTGCAACACAAAAACATGATTTTTTTTTCTAAAAATGCTCTTATTGTCTAAAACATAAAAAAAAAAATAAAAAATAGACATAGATATATTGGTATTGTTGCATCCGTAACAACTGGCTCTACAAAAATACAATATCATCAAGTGAACGGTGTAAAAAAAAATATAGAAAAATGCCCCTAAACTGCTTTTTTTTTTAGTTAACCTCCCAAAAATTAGATTAAAAAGTGATCAGAAAGCCGGATGTACCCCAAAATGGTGCCAATAAAAAGCACAGCTTATCCCGCAAAAAATAAGACCTCACGCTGATCAGTCCACAAAAAAATTAAAAAGTTATCTCTCCTAAAAACCATGACAAAAAATTCCATGTTAGAAAATGCAGATGCTGCTCCTCCCCTTCTGAGCCCTGGCGTATCCCCAAATAACAGTTTACGACCACATGTGGGGTGTTTCTGCAAACTGCAGAATCGGGGTAATAAATATTAAGTTTTGTTTTGTTGTTTACCCTTGATGTGTTACAGGAAAAAAATGATTAAAATGAAAAATCTGCAAAAAAAGTGAAATTTTCAAATTTCACATCTATTTT
Organism: Rhinella marina; assembly: GCA_900303285.1. Taxonomy (NCBI): domain Eukaryota; kingdom Metazoa; phylum Chordata; class Amphibia; order Anura; family Bufonidae; genus Rhinella; species Rhinella marina. Next base: position 9,408 of record ONZH01001823.1, on the reverse strand, counting down.
GCTTTAATTCCTGTGGAATACTTAAAAGGTTAACAACATTTCTAAAACCAGTTTTGAATAGTTTGAGGGGTGTAGTTTCTAAAATTGGGTAATTTATGGGTGGTTTTTATTATGTAAGCCTCACAAACTGACTTCAGAACTTAACTGGTCCTTAAAAAAGTTGATTTTGCAAATTTGCAAAAATTGCGTCTAAAATTCTAAACCTTCTACTGTCCTAAAAAAATAAAATGACACTACCAAAATGATGCCAACATAAAGTAGACATATGGGGAATGTAAATTAAGACTATCTGTCTTAAAAGCAGAGAGATTCAAATTTAGAAAACAGTGAATTTTTTCAAATTTTCGTTAAATTTTGGATTTTTTTTTATAAATAAAGTTAAAACTTATCGACTCAAATTTACCATTAACTTGAAGTACAATGTGTCACAAGAAAACAATCTCAGAATCGCTTGGATAAGTAAAAGCGTTATTACCACATGAAGTCACACATGTCAGATTTGCAAAATTAGGCCTGGTCAGGAAGGGGGTAAATGGCCCGGATGGGAAGTGGTTAAGTATAGATAAAGCGGAGGTTTAAATGCTATGTATACCTTTGGGAGCATTTTTTTAAAATTATTATTGAATTGTACTCATTATGTGGTAAAAATCTTTTTTTCAATTTGTCTTTATTAAAAATATGGAGCCATTTTCTCTGTACAGAGCTGAGATGCTCTCCTCTCTGACCATATAAACACTCATAAAGCTCAATTATTATCTTACTGACAAGAATGTGGCTTAAATAAGTATTTATGTCCTCTTAGTAATTTAGGGATAATGGTTATTAGATGACCAGCACAAAGTGAAAGTAGGATTCACACAGCTAGAAGAACCCTTTTGTTAACCCTTTGTGACAGAATGGCTCAATATTTTTAAGACCAAATGATTTTTCCCCCCAAAATGAGTGAAAAGCAATCATAAAAAATCATTTAAAAATCTGAATGTGTACACAGACTTTAAATGTATAAATTAGAAGTTTCACTGAATCTTTTCTCACAAAACTATATATCAATCTGCTCAGCTCCTCTATAACACCTACTATAATACCTACAGACTGCTATTTATTTCATGGTGACTAGTTCTCTTTAATAGGTTCAGAAAGAGTTAGACATTAAACCACCAGGACTAACGATAAATCCTAAGTTGAAACTGAATGAAGTAGGGTCTTAACCTGCCTGAACCCTCATAAATCTCTTTTTTAAAGGATCCCGGGACAGCAAGCTAAAAAAAATCCTATATAGTGGCCACTTGGACCTTTGGGGCAAATGGGCTTAAAGTGTTACTGTTGTTTTAAGATAAACTGTCATGTGGGGGTACGTGAAGAATACCACTATATCTGGCCATTACATGATATTTATGTGGCATTTTTAGCTGTTTGATGTTTTTTTCAGAGCTAGTGGGTGGAGACTAGCTGGTATCATGTAGCTATACACTAGACATAGAGAAACAGGGGAACCTGCTTCCTAATTCTCTGTAGCACATCCTCAGAAACAAGAGCAGTAATGGAGGACAACAGCAGAACTAAGCAGTTTAGATGTGAATTCAGTAGTAAATCACTCACAACTTGTGAGGTAGAAGCCAATTTTCCTCACTTTAGGGGGAAAAATTCCTTCCCGACTCCAATCAGGCAATCAGAATTACTCCCTGGATCTCTAGTAACTATAACCTGTAATATTGTTACCCTCCAGAAATACATCCAGGCCCCTCTTGAATTATTTTAGTGAACTTACCATCACCATCTCCTCAGGCAGAAAGTTCCATAGTCTTACTGCTCTTATCGTAAAGAATCCTCTTCTATGTTTGTGAACAAACCTTCTTTCCTCCAAGCCCAGAGGATGTCCCCTCGTCACGGTCACAGTCTTTGGGATAAAAAGATCATGGGAGAGATCTCTGTACTGACGCCTGATATATTTATACATTGTTATTAGAGATGAGCGAGCATGCTCGCTTCGAGCATTAGGGTACTCGTAAGTGCTCGCTGCTCGGACGAGTATCTCGCCATGCTCGAGGAAATGGCAACTTCCGCATCGTGCTTTTTTGGCGCCTAAAAACACAGCCAATCACAAGCCAGGAGACTCTGCGTACCACCCAGCATCACGTGGGGCCCTTACATGTCGATAGCAGGGGTTGGCTGGCCTGATCAGGTGACCCTGGAATATACTACCGACTGGCCGCGGTGCTCGGCTCAGATGCTGTCTGGATGTCGTTAGGGATAGAGCTGCTGCCTTTCAGGGACAGTGTTAGGGCCTGCATTTAGTTGTCTGTTAGGCAGGGATCACCCACAAAGAACCCAACAGCCCTTCTAAGGGCTAGAAGACTTTTTTTTTTTTTGTCACTTGGCTGGCTGGCACTAGTAGTGCAGCTATTGCCATGTATAACCCCCTTTATTTTTTATGTTATATCTCAGTGATACAAATCCATTGCACACAGCAGTGTGGAACCATTCTGTGTGTCACAGTTCAGTACACTCACTATTTTCTGTCCAGGTGACACTTTCTGTCTGTCACCGAATACAACCAAGTCATTTGCTGCCTGTCACGTGTATGGCTTCATCCCAAAAATCTCTGTGCAACATTTGTCTGGGTCGCAGTCTAAATAGCTACCATCAGTAGGGTGTCAGTTAGCTCTACGATAGTTTCTGCACGTCACGTTCCCAAAAAAACAAAAATACAAAAAAATATAGAAAAAAAATTAGTTTTTTGTTGTTTTAGCTGAGTGATACAAATCCATTTCACACAGCTGCGTGTAACCTTTCTGTGTGACACAGTTCAGCATACTCACTCCAAACCATATATACTGTCCAGGTGACACTTTCTGTACGTCACAAAATACAACCAAGTCACCTGCTACCTGTCACGTATATATAGCTTGATCCTAAAAATCTCTGTGCGACATTTGTCTGGGTCGCAGCAGTCTAAATAGCCACCGTCATTAGGGTGTCAGTCAGCTGTACGATAGTTTCTGCACGTCACGTTCCCAAAAAAACAAAACTAAAAGAAAAAAATATTAAAAAAAAATAGAAAAAAAAATTTTTTTTTGTTGTTTTAGCTGAGTGATACAAATCCATTTCACACAGCTGCGTGTAACCTTTCTGTGTGACACAGTTCAGCATACTCGCTCCAAACTGTATATTCTGTCCAGGTGACACTTTCTGTACGTCACAAAATACAACCAAGTCTACTGCTACCTGTCACGTATATATAGCTTGATCCTAAAAATCTCTGTGCGACATTTGTCTGGGTCGCAGCAGTCTAAATAGCCACCGTCATTAGGGTGTCAGTCAGCTGTACGATAGTTTCTGCACGTCACGTTCCCAAAAAAACAAAACTAAAAGAAAAAAATATTAAAAAAAAAATAGAAAAAAAATAATTTTTTTTGTTGTTTTAGCTGAGTGATACAAATCCATTTCACACAGCTGTGTGTAACCTTTCTGTGTGACACAGTTCAGCATACTCGCTCCAAACTGTATATTCTGTCCAGGTGACACTTTCTGTACGTCACAAAATACAACCAAGTCTACTGCTACCTGTCACGTATATATAGCTTGATCCTAAAAATCTCTGTGCGACATTTGTCTGGGTCGCAGCAGTCTAAATAGCCACCGTCATTAGGGTGTCAGTCAGCTGTACGATAGTTTCTGCACGTCACGTTCCCAAAAAAACAAAACTAAAAGAAAAAAATATTAAAAAAAAAAATAGAAAAAAAATAATTTTTTTTGTTGTTTTAGCTGAGTGATACAAATCCATTTCACACAGCTGCGTGTAACCTTTCTGTGTGACACAGTTCAGCATACTCGCTCCAAACTGTATATTCTGTCCAGGTGACACTTTCTGTACGTCACAAAATACAACCAAGTCTACTGCTACCTGTCACGTATATATAGCTTGATCCTAAAAATCTCTGTGCGACATTTGTCTGGGTCGCAGCAGTCTAAATAGCCACCGTCATTAGGGTGTCAGTCAGCTGTACGATAGTTTCTGCACGTCACGTTCCCAAAAAAACAAAACTAAAAGAAAAAAATATTAAAAAAAAAATAGAAAAAAAATAATTTTTTTTGTTGTTTTAGCTGAGTGATACAAATCCATTTCACACAGCTGCGTGTAACCTTTCTGTGTGACACAGTTCAGCATACTCGCTCCAAACTGTATATTCTGTCCAGGTGACACTTTCTGTACGTCACAAAATACAACCAAGTCTACTGCTACCTGTCACGTATATATAGCTTGATCCTAAAAATCTCTGTGCGACATTTGTCTGGGTCGCAGCAGTCTAAATAGCCACCGTCATTAGGGTGTCAGTCAGCTGTACGATAGTTTCTGCACGTCACGTTCCCAAAAAAACAAAACTAAAAGAAAAAAATATTTAAAAAAAAATAGAAAAAAAATAATTTTTTTTGTTGTTTTAGCTGAGTGATACAAATCCATTTCACACAGCTGCGTGTAACCTTTCTGTGTGACACAGTTCAGCATACTCGCTCCAAACTGTATATTCTGTCCAGGTGACACTTTCTGTACGTCACAAAATACAACCAAGTCACTGCTACCTGTCACGTATATATAGCTTGATCCTAAAAATCTCTGTGCGACATTTGTCTGGGTCGCAGCAGTCTAAATAGCCACCGTCATTAGGGTGTCAGTCAGCTGTACGATAGTTTCTGCACGTCACGTTCCCAAAAAAACAAAACAAACCAAAAAAATATTTAAAAAAAGATAGAAAAAAAAAAATTTTTTTTTGTTGTTTTAGCTGAGTGATCCAAATCCATTTCACACAGCTGCGTGTAACCTTTCTGTGTCACACAGTTCAGCATACTCACTCCAAACCGTATATACTGTCCAGGTGACACTTTCTGTACGTCACAAAATTAAACCAGACTGAACAAGTTTGTGAGTTTCAGTACACCAGGCCATTTTTTTTTTTTTTTATAGACTACAATTATATACAGAAAATGTGGAACCCCAGGGCTAAGGTTCGAGGACGAGGGCGTGGGCGTGGGCAGTCAATTACTGCTGGGGGCAGAGGCCGTGGTCCTGGGCAGGGTGAGACAGTACCTGCTGATGAGGGAGCTGTGGAACGCCGCAGAGCTACACTCCCTAGCTTCATGTCTCAACTTACAGGGACACGTGGTAGAGGACTGTTGAAACCACAACAGTGCGAACAGCTGATCTCGTGGATTGCGGATAATGCTTCAGGTAATTTGTCCGCCAGTCAGTCTTCCACGCAGTCCACCCATGTTACCCAAGGGAGCACTCCTCTGGCTCCTCCACCTCAACCTCCTTCCCCCCAGTCTGCCCCCTTCCAGGAAAATTTGGAATGCGATCCGGCATACTCTCAGGAACTGTTTTCTGGACCCTTCCCAGAGTCACAAACCACTTCTCAGGTTGCTGCTGACCTCTTTCCCGATGCCCAAGTGTTCCAACTGTCGCAGTCTGTGGGTGATGATGATGATAATGACAATGTTGAGTTAGTGGAAGAAGTTTGTAAAGAGGTGTCGGACGATGAGGAGACACGGTTGTCAGACAGTGGTGAAGTTGTTGTAAAGGGAGGAATTCCGAGGGGGGAGCAGACTGAGGAATCGGAGGATGACGAGGTGACTGACCCGAGCTGGGTTGATATGCCGAGTGAAGACAGTGCTTCTGAGGCGGAGGCGAGTGCTGCACCAGAACAGGTTGTAAGAGGCAGTGGTGTGGCCAGAGGGAGAAGCAGGGCCAGAGCTGGTGCATCAGCAGCAACCGTTTCACGTAGTGAAGCTCCCGTGGCGAGGCCTAGATGTTCGCAAGTCTGGAGGTTCTTTAAAGAAAGTGAGGATGACCGACGGACTGTGGTGTGCAACCTGTGCCACACCAGGATCAGCAGGGGTGCCACCACTACTAGCCTAACCACCACCAGCATGCGCAGGCATATGAGTGCTAAACACCCCACTCAATGGAACCAAGGCCGTTCACCACCTCCTGCGGGTCACACCACTGCTCCTTCCCCTGTGCCACTCGCTGCCTCTGCTAGTCAACCCCCTGCCCAGGACCCCGGCACGAGCACCTCCCGCCGGAAAACCACACCTTCGCCTCAACGATCCTCCACAGTGTCCACCAACGTGTCCCAGCGCAGCGTTCAGCTGTCTTTACAGCAGACGCTGGAGCGCAAGAGGAAAATACAGTTCCACCCACCCACATGCCCAAGCCCTCAACGTCCACATCTCCAAATTGCTTAGCCTGGAGATGCTGCCCTATAGGCTGGTAGAGACCGAGGCCTTTCGCAATCTCATGGCGGTGGCTGCCCCTCGGTATTCCGTCCCCAGCCGCCACTATTTTTCCAGATGTGCCGTCCCAGCCCTACACCAGCACATATCGGAGAACATCATCCGTGCCCTGACCAACGCTGTTTCTGAGAAGGTCCACCTAACCACGGACACGTGGACAAGTGCTGCCGGGCAGGGACACTATATCTCACTGACGGCACATTGGGTTAACTTGGTGGAGGCTGGGACCGAGAATGACCCTGGGGCCGCTCATGTACTGCCCACACCGAGGATTGCGGGGCCTACCTCGGTCACGGTCTCTCAGACATACTATGCCTCCTCCTCCTCCGACCCCTCCTCCTCCAATTACCATCCGTGGGCACGGCGCCTTCAGTCGGTAGCTCTAGGCGCAGCAGCAGTGCCGTGGGTAAGCGCCAGCAGGCGGTGCTCAAACTGCTGAGCTTAGGTGACAAAAGGCACACCGCCCAAGAGCTGTTACAGGGCATCACGGCGCAGACCGATCTGTGGCTGGCACCGCTGAACCTCAAGCCAGGCATGGTTGTGTGTGACAACGGGCGTAACCTGGTGGCGGCTCTGCAACTCGGCAGACTGACACATGTGCCATGCCTGGCCCACGTGTTCAATCTAATAGTTCAGCGGTTCCTCAAGACATACCCCAATCTGTCTGATTTGCTCACCAAGGTGCGCCGCATCTGTGCGCATTTCCGCAAGTCTAACACAGAAGCTGCCACTCTCAGGGCAGCGCAGCGCCGCCTACAACTGCCCGCTCACCGACTGTTGTGCGACGTGCCCACGAGATGGAATTCCACATTAAACATGTTATCCAGAGTTTACCAGCAGCGCAGAGCGATTGTAGACTGCCAGATGTCATCTTCCACCAGAACTGGTAGTCAGGTCTCTCAGATTCCTCAAGTCTACAATGAGGAGTGGACGTGGATGTCTGATATCTGCCAGGTGTTGAGCAACTTTGAGGAGTCAACACAGATGGTCAGCGGCGATGCCGCCATTATCAGCCTCACCATCCCGCTGCTTTGCCTGTTTAAAAACTCACTGCTCAGCATCAAGTCGGATGCTTTGCGCTTGTCACAAGAGACGGTGGAGGAAGATACGTCGCTTGATAGCCAGAGCACCCTCCGTTCTGTTTCTCAGCACGTATCGGAGGAGGGGGATGAGGATGAGGAGGAAGAGGAGGAGAATGTCGGCGAGACAGTAGAGGGTACCAGTGCTCAGTCCTTAACTCTTGAGCGTGTATGGGCTGAAGAGGAGGACTTGGAGGAGGAGGAGGAGGAAATGGAGAGTGAGGCCAGTGAGGAGAGGGAATTCTTACGTGTTGGGACTCTGGCGCACATGGCAGACTTCATGTTAGGCTGCCTTTCCCGTGACCCTCGCGTTAGAAGAATTTTTTGAACACCGATTACTGGGTGTTCACTCTCCTGGACCCACGGTACAAGCAGAACCTTTCCACTCTCATCCCTGCAGAGGAAAGGAGTATGAGAGTGAATAGATATCAACAGGCCCTGGTGCACAAGCTGAAACAATTCTTCCCATCTGACGCCGCTAGCGGCAGAGGGCATGGTTCTGTGGGCCAAGTAGCGGGGGAGAGGAGGCGAGCAGGCAGCTTGTCCAGCACTGGCAGGGGAACGCTCTCCAAGGCCTTTGCCAGTTTTATGTCACCCCAGCAAGACACTGTCACCTGTCCCCAGTCTAGGCATAGTAGGGGGGAGCTGTACAGAAAGATGGTGAGGGAGTACCTAGCTGACCATACCAACGTCCGTAGCGATCACTCTGCTCCATACAACTACTGGGTTTCAAAGCTGGACACGTGGCCTGAACTGGCGCTGTACGCTTTGGAGGTGCTGGCCTGCCCTGCCGCTAGCGTGCTGTCAGAGCGGGTATTCAGTGCAGCTGGTGGCGTCATCACCGATAAGCGTACACGCCTGTCAACTGACAGCGCTGACAGGCTGACACTTATTAAAATGAACAAAGCCTGGATTTCAGCGGAATTCAAATCTCCTCCGGGGGAAAGCAGCTAAAGATTTAAATAACTTATGTATCCGATTCCTCTTCTCTACTCCTCCTCCTACTCCTCCTCCTACTCCTCCTCCTCCTACATATCGTCTTTGCCTAACGCTGACCCAAAAAACGCCATTTTTTAGAGGTCCAACTGGCACTCTTTTAGCAAAATTTTTAAGGAGGGCCCCTACAGGCCCTCTATTCAAAACAATTTTTCCTGAGGTCCACCTACAGGCCCTCTCTCCAAACAATTTTTCGGAGGTCCACCTACAGGCCCTCTCTTCAACAATTTATTCCGGAGGTCCACCTACAGGCCCTCTCTCCAAACAATTTTTCCGGAGTTCCACCTACAGGCCCTCTGTCCAAACAATTTTTCCGGGGTCACCTACAGGCCCTCTCTCCAAACAATTTTTCGGAGGTCCACCTACAGGCCCTCTGTCCAAACAATTTTTCGGAGGTCTACCTACAGGCCCCTCTCTCCAGTTCCATTTCCAGTTTTATTTGTTGCAAACTGCATACATTTTTATTTTTTGGGGATAGGTGTAAAATAATATTAACTTGTCAAATCTATAATGCGCAACATTGGATACGGTAAGCAAGTAGAAGACCAAACACATGCTGCCCACAAGGGTTCCGCAAATTCCTTGGTCCACCCGCAAATTCCTTGTCCACAATGTCAAGGAGGTCGAGGTTCTGTTGATGAGCAACAAGTCCTTCTGTACTGAAATCGCCGACAAAGTCTCCATCTAAGAACCTACAGACCATTGTGGGAGAGAGGCGGCACAGCTCGCCATCAAAGTGACGAACCCCTAAGCCAGACTGCGCAGAGAAGATAACGAATAAATATCTCTGTGGTTATTTTTGCTAAATAAAAGTTAAATAAACCCCCAAAAAATCATACTGTTCCTGTGCCCTGATCCACCCAAGTTGAATCTGTCCCATCCTGAGAAAATTTCCCCCCCCAAGGAGTCCCCACTGTAACTTGCTTCCCATACAACTACCTCACCCCCCGACACCTGTGCCTCGCCATTGTCCACCACTCCTCAGACAACACTGGTAAATTCCCACTGTCAGCACACGGAAACAGCAAAAGGTCTTGCGAAT
>ONZH01001822.1:0-33092 GCA_900303285.1 Rhinella marina | reverse complement strand
TTTAAAAGGTTGGTGTGGGTTAATACAGGTGTTATTTGATCATATTTTACATTTTGCTCCATTTTTTTTCTCAATAAAATTTAACTTTTCACTGTTGGGAACACCCTGTGTATTTAAGTTTTATTTAGTCTCTATTTTTAAAATGCTTCTGTGGGGATTTGTACTCACAACCATCTACATTAAAGGCAAGAACCTTAACCAATGGGCTATAGAGCTCAATGTTATGTCTTTGCCGAAAAACCTCATAGACGTTTATCTTATATTAAAAACCACATAGAAGTTTTTCTTGTATTATACAAGAGAAACGTCTATGAGGTTTTTCAGCAATGACTTAGCATTGAGCTCTATAGCCCATAGGTTAAGGTTCTTGCCTTTAATGTAGATGGTTGTGAGTTCGAATCTAAATTAGGCTTATATACACAGGGTATCCCCAAGCATAGTGACCATGTTTTAGGATACCCCTTTCATGTTCCTAACACTGACTCCATATATGGACACATCCATATATGCAATTGCAGTTTGCCCCCCTCCCCTAACACTGGCCCTGCACCTCCCCCTAATCTGGGTTTTTGGATCCTAGGTCCGCCCTGATCTCATGGCTGGGTAGATAGAAATCCTATACTAGCTCTGGAAGTTCAGGAGATCACATAGACACACCCTAACTCAACAGCTGCAGCTGGGAAATGACCTGGTGTATCCCCTGAAGTCCAGATCCCTATACTGTAGTTAAAGGGTGAATATCAGGGGACTGCCAGGATAATGTCCTTAGATTTAGCACAAATTCAAATCAGTTGGTAGACACAGTAGTTCCACGCCCATAACAGTTTGCTCAGGCCATGGAACCCACTGGTCCATCTAAGATGGGCCTGTCTAAAGTGTATAAGGAGTTGACTACTCAGCATGATCATCATAAGCAACTACCACAGTACCTGCATACCCTTTCTGCCTGCATGGATACCGCTCCTGTATAGGAACATTAAACTGCAGTGTCTGCACCAGAACCTCCGCCTGTCACAGTTTCTGATGCCTCCAGTCTACATCTCCCACTTTCTTCATTCTATGAAGGGGACCATAAGCAATGCTGTGGATTCCTGAACCAGTATAAGATCCAATTTGAGCTACAGATCTGCCAGCTTCCAACCAACTGGTCCAAAATTGTCTGGTGAAGTACTTGCTTGGGCTATAATACAGTGACCTTCTGACCAGTTATCTCCAAGAATTCTTGAGTACCTTATGCAAGGTCTTTGAATTGTCTGGTCGTACCTCTCCTGCAGCCTCATCCCTTCTACACCTCAACCAGGGAAACCTCACAGATTTGCAATATGCTATATAGTTCCACACCCTGGCTTCTAAATTGTCATGGAACAAAGAGGCCCTGGTGGCATCTTTCTGAGAGGGTCTGTCAAATTGCCTAAAAGATGAATTTGCAGGTCATGATGTTCTATCTACTCTGGGTGGCCTGATTACCTGGCTACCTAAATTGATATGTTTCAGAGAGCGCCTCAAGGAAAATCAGCACTTGAAATTAGCTCCTATGTTGGCACTTACTTTTCAGAAGCCTATGCTTCCATTTCCTGCATCTCCTGGCCCAGAGCCTATGCAATCGAATAAGGTCCAATTATCTGAGGAGGAGTGTCAGCATAGATGCAGTGGGGATTTGTGCATGCATTTCATAGCCAAGGAATACTATCTGTGAGCCTGTCCCCTCAAGGAGGGGAACTCCAGCCCCAAGTGTCGATTGGAGAGACGACTCTGGGCGAAGACAAATTCTCTCCAAATTTAAGGCCCCATTCACACGACCGCATTATTGCGGACCCGCAATAATACGGGGGCTGCCCAGCGTGTGTTCCGCACCGCTCAGAACACACGCCAGGCGGCCCCATTCAAAATGCCTATTCTTGTCCGTGCATGCGGACAAGTATAGGACATGTTCTATCTTTTTATGCGGAGCCGCGTTACGGAACTGTCTCCGTGCCGCGGCTGTGCGCTCCCATAGAGATGAATGGAGCTGCATCTATTCCGCAACTTCCACAGTATGCTTGTAAAGTATGTCCAAGTACCAGAAGCATGGGCATTACTGTGGCCATAGCAGCCATACCACTTGCTATGGGGCCCAGAGGTTGGGGAGGCAGGGTCCTATCAAGTGTAAAAAAAAATTGTAGCTTTTTGTGGGCAATTTTGCGGAATACATACAGCCCCATTCATACGGTCGTGTAAATGGGGCCTAACAAAATTGCGGAATAGATGCGGCCCCATTCACCTCATTTGAAGCATGTCCTATACTTGTCCTTATGCACGGACAAGTATAGTCATTTTCAATGGGGCAAATATACGTTCGTGTGAATGGACCCTAACTCTCTGTTTTGTGGTGAGATTTTGTTCCTGCATCAGGTGATCTGGCACCGCATATTCAATGTGTGCCCAGAGAAGTCCTTGATAGTGACATCTCTTAATCCATACAATACGTCCCTGTGCCCATGGAGCTTTAAGTGGGAATTTAGTAGAGAAGATCTTATTCTATGCAGTGGCGTTGCATGGATTGCCCTGTCAGATCTTACAAGACTAGTGTGAAACTAGCCTAAATTCCTCACCTTTTCAAAGGTTGGTGTACTCACAATAAATGGTTCCACAATGTCCTCAGCGGGATGTGGATCTTTAGCAACTTCCACAGTATGCTTGTAAAGTATGTCCAAGTACCAGAAGCATGGGCATTACTGTGGCCATAGCAGCCATACCACTTGCTATGGGGCCCAGAGGTTGGGGAGGCAGGGTCCTATCAAGTGTAAAAAAAAATTGTAGCTTTTTGTGGGGAATAACAATATGATAGATTTTTGCTATAATGTGGGTTTTCTGATATGTGATACTATACGTACCTTTATTATTAGTATTTATGCTGCTGTTTTAATTTTCTTACACTAGGTGGTAGGGCTACATCATATTATGCTATGGGGCCATATCAATTATAGTCATGCAATGACCTGAAGACTTAAAGGGAACCTGTCATCTCCGAAACACCCCCGAACTAGAGTAAGTGTTGTATAGTGTAAGTGATGCTGAATCCGAACATGTAATTTTTATCTTCGTACTCACTTGCATTCTGAATCTGTGCTCTGACAAACCTGCAGTAAAATGCACTCACTGGACTCCAGTGCTCACTCACATAATGGAGAGGACTCAAAGAAGAGTCCAGTGAGTGCATTTTACTGAAAGTTTGTGGGAGCACAGCGTCAGAATGGAAGTGAGTATGAAGATAAAACTTACATATTCGGATTCAGCATCACTTACACTATACACCTCTTACTCTAGTTCAGGGGGTGTTTCGGTGATGACAGGTTCCCTTTAAAGGGGTTGTCCGAGTTATTTTTTTGTCCTTTGTATGTTTCTAACTAGTCAAATACAACAGCTTTTCCATATACTTTCTGCTTCTAAAGCTACTGGTTTCTTAGATTTAACTCAGGGTCACATGACCTATGATGTCAGCTTATCTCCCTGCTGTGTGATGTTTCGTGCACAAGCCTCAGAGATCAGATAACAGCCTGTACACGAGACGTCACTGTGCTGGGCACGCCCCCCTTTCTTTGCCGGGCTCCTGCTATCTGCTCTCTCACTGGATTCCTTCAGATAAAACATTAACCCCTTCAGCCAGAACACACTGAAGGCTTTACAACAGCAGCTGCAGATGTAAAGAGACACAGGATAGGCCTCCTCACCCTACAGACACAAATCTGATCTGGAGGAGATGCAAAGTACAAGTACAGGTACGGAGGAGATCCTGTGTGTATCAGCAGTGTCATTGTACAGCTGGGACTTGTAGTCCTACACATTAGGGTGACCAGACATCCTCTTTTTCCCGGACATGTCCTACTTTTGAGACCTAAAAAAATGTCCGGGGGGATTTCAAAATCGTCCAGGATTTTGTTCGACTGTCTCAAACTGTTTGAGTCAAACATAATACATGTATATAATATACATGTATTATGTTTGACTCAAACAGTTTGAGGCAAACATAATACAAACAAAATCATTTTAACTGTTAAAATGGCCTTTAGGGGTTAAAAATAATTTTAAAAAACTCACCTTTTCCACTTGTTCGCGCAGCCGATGACATCACCAAAGGTCCCTCTGCAGGTCCTGCAAGGGGAAAGAAGAAAGAAGACACCGGCTGCGCGAACAAGTGGAAAAGGTGAGGGTTTTTTTTATTATTTTTAACCCCTAAAGGCCATTTTAACTATTATTTTCTGTTATAACCATGTTATAACGGAAAATAATAAAGTGACGTTTGGTTCCCCATTCACTGGGGTATAGTGTAATGCCCCCCCAAAAAAAAAGTGTCCTCCTTTTCAGAAACCCAAATCTGGTCACCCTACCATACAACATGCTGCTGAGTATCCCAGCAGGCAGACATGTCACTCAGCACTTGTATTCACTCCCTTTACAGAGAGGGGGGAGGGGCAGAGATTGTTATTACTGCATGTAAACAAAAGCTAGAAGAGAACCAGGGAAATGAGGAAATAGAGATTTTTTTTTTTGCCTAAAACTTGCTTAACTTAGTTATATATTGCTGCCCATCAGATTTAAAGTACTAAATAATTTTTTTCATAACTCGGACAACCGCTTTAAATCTCCTGAAGAGGTTCGCTGTGGAGTCTATAATTTTTATTTTAGTCAGGTTATCTTCACAGAGCTTCTGCACACACCTCTTCTCAACACTGGTATGCTCCTCAAATGTATCTTTTGCTCTATTATCTACTTTAGTTGGAGTCATTAACAGTTCCTCCTTATGAGAAGGGTCGAGGGTGGTAACTGCCCCACCTAGTGGTGACAGTTAGGACCTGTTAACTCTTAACTGCTTATTACCCAGAAAACTGCATAATTACAACAAAGAACATTTGAGACCCTTTTTGTACTTTATCACTGCAGTAGCGAACCAGTGTACTACCTCCTCTTTTCTTTTGACCCTGCTGATCAAACAGAGATGACAAGATGGCCCCATGCCAGATCAAAAGAGGAGGCAGGTCTGTGTCTGAGGGCATCTCTCCAAAGTCATCTGTCACCCTGGTCTCCATTAGACAATTAAGCTGATTACTGAGCTGGTGGCCTACAATTTCTAAAGATGTTGGGAGTTTGTTGTCACCTCCTCTACTTGTTCCCAGAACAAGGATTCAAAAAACCTGCAGGACGTCTACATCCCTTACCAATGCCCGATGTCCCATTGCAGTATATTGCCATGGATTTTAACACTAACCTATATTCTTCCTCAGCGTGTAATCCCTGGGGTACTTAAGGCACCTTGTACTGTGGGAGAGTCCCTGAGTAATAGGTTGTCCACCTTGCTAGTTCCCTGGTAAAGGTGTGCTGTATTCTTATGTGTGCACCTGTATGAACTCTGCCTGATTATTGGATTCTGATCCTCTGTATTGACCGTTCACTGCCTGTTCGGACCTTGGACAGTTTACCATGTACTCTACCTGCCCTGACCTTGGCCTGTCTCAGACTATTATTTTTTATGACCCCTTGGTTCCCTGCACTGGTGTCTCTAACCTCCGTGGGTCAATTGTCAATCCCACAGAGACCACTTCAGAAGGTAATGGGCTGGTGGTTCCCCTGCAGCGAAGACATGATACCTGTACAGGTGTTGAATACTAGGGGTTACACCCTTAGGTTTAGTCAAAAAGTCAAATCTGTTGATTGACAGAAATTTTCCAGCCATGGACATGCCTTCTATGCACAGTGCTCCACCCAATTTGTGTATCATCCTCATCCCTTTGTACGGTGCATTACTTCCGAATGTACTTTTGGGCACCAGGGCTGCATCTAATGATGCAGAATTCCAGCACAACATACATAGACAGTACATGGAGCGCTGCTTTCTGGAAAATAGCTGTCCTCCACACTGTGTCCACGATATTTTCTCAAATGTTTTGAGAGTCCGGTAGGTCTCCTGATGACTTTGCAGAAAAGTTGGCAAGTATGGTTTTAACATACGTTATACTAATTAGTGAATAATCATTTATAAATGGGACAAATCTGCCTAATATTTTATATCCAATGAGGGTTGATCCTGGAGATATCAATAGTGGAGGGGTTATTACCTGGAAAGAAATTATAATATTGCATTTTGTTCTCTTGGTTAGACCACTGAGTCTAAGTTTCTGATCTACTATTGAAGACTCCATTTAGTCTGATTTGTCTTGATTTTTCTTCTTTCGTAGGGGTTTCTGCACATATTTACACTTGAACATGGAGAGTGTATAGACAGTAAAGCTCTTTTGTCGGATGTCACACATTATACTTTACATCATACTTTGTCTAGATAGCTTTTGCTGTTAGACTTTGAATACTTTATACTTACAGACCATGTCCTTGTTCTGTGTCAACATCCCACCCACTTTTTGGTTTGGAAGCATCTAATCTATGGTTCTCCCACACATTTATCAATGCAAATTACATAATAGGTTATTTTTGCTGGATCAGAAGACTTCTTAATTTACTATTATTCTCTATGGCAGGGTCGGCAACCATAATGGGTAACTTAAGCCAATTAATCATTTAATTAAACTCATACAGTACAGACCAAAAGTTTGGACACACCTTCTCATTCAAAGAGTTTTCTGTATTTTCATGACTATGAAAATTGTAGATTCACACTGAAGGCATCAAAACTATGAATTAACACATGTGGAATTATATACTTAACAAAAAAGTGTGAAACAACTGAAAATATGTCTTATATTCTAGGTTCTTCAAAGTAGCCACCTTTTGCTTTGATTACTGCTTTGCACACTCTTGGCATTCTCTTGATGAGCTTCAAGAGGTAGTCACATGAAATGGTTTTCACTTCACAGGTGTGCCCTGTCAGGTTTAATAAGTGGGATTTCTTGCCTTATAAATGGGGTTGGGACCATGAGTTGTGTTGGGCAGTAGTCAGGTGGATTCACAGCTGATAGTCCTACTGAATAGACTGTTAAAAATTTGTATTATGGCAAGGAAAAAGCAGCTAAGTAAAGAAAAACGAGTGGCCATCATTACTTTAAGAAATGAAGGTCAGTCGGTCCGAAAAATTGGGAAAACTTTGAAAGTGTCCCCAAGTGCAATCGCAAAAACATCAAGCGCTACAAAGAAACTGGCTCACATAAGGACTGCCCCAGGATAGGAAGACCAAGAGTCACCTCTGCTGCGGAGGATAAGTTCATCCGAGTCACCAGCCTCAGAAATCGCAGGTTAATAGCAGCTCAGATTAGAGACCAGGTCAATGCCACACAGAGTTCTAGCAGCAGACACATCTATACAACAACTGTTAAGAGGAGACTGTGTGTAGCAGGCCTTCATGGTAAAATAGCTGCTAGGAAACCACTGCTAAGGACAGACAACAAACAGAAGAGACTTGTTTGGGCTAAAGAACACAAGGAATGGACATTAGACCAGTGGAAATCTGTGCTTTGGTCTGATGAGTCCAAATTTGAGATCTTTGGTTCCAACCAACCGTGTCTTTGTGCGACGCAGAAAAGGTGAACGGATGGACTCTACATGCCTGGTTCCCACCGTGAAGCATGGAGGAGGAGGTGTGAGGTTGTGGGGGTGCTTTGCTGGTGACACTGTTGGGGATTTATTCAAAATTGCAGGTTATAGTTACTAGAGAGGGGTCGTTGATCCAGGGAGTAATTCTGATTGCCTGATTGGAGTCGGGAAGGAATATTTTTCCCTAAAGTGGGGAAAACTGGCTTCTACCTCACAGGGTTTTTTTGCCTTCCTCTGGATCAACTTATAGGAAAACAGGCCGAACTGGATGGACAGATGTCTTTTTTCGGCCTTGTAAACTATGTTACTTTGTTACTATGAAGGCATACTGAACCAGCATGGCTACCACAGCATCTTGCAGCGGCATGCTATTCCATACGGTTTGCGTTTAGTTGGACCATCATTTATTTATCAACAGGACAATGACCCCAAACACACCTCCAGGCTGTGTAAGGGCTATTTGACCAAGAAGGAGAGTGATGGGTTGCTACGCCAGATGACCTGGTCTCCACAGTCACCAGACCTGAACCCAATTGAGATGGTTTGGGGTGAGCTGGACCGCAGAGTGAAGACAAAAGGGCCAACACGTGCTAAGCATCTCTGGGAACTCCTTCAAGACTGTTGGAATACCATTTCAGGTGACTACCTCTTGAAGCTCATCAAGAGAATGCCAAGAGTGTGCAAAGCAGTAATCAAAGCAAACGGTAGCTACTTTAAAGAACCTAGAATATAAGACATATTTTCAGTTGTTTCACACTTTTTTGTTAAGTATATAATTCCACATGTGTTAATTCATAGTTTTGATGCCTTCAGTGTGAATCTACAATTTTCATAGTCATGAAAATACAGAAAACTCTTTGAATGAGAAGGTGTGTCCAAACTTTTGGTCTGTACTGTATATCGGTGTGATCCTTGACCTTCTTTGCCTTTGGGCCTTTTGAAATTTATCATGTCCTGAAATGTCTTGGTCCAAAAATTTTAGATGCAACATAAAGAATGTAGTACAGGAGGCTTCTGCCTAGCAGTGTTCCCAGTGTCGTCACCGTCTCTAATGGGCGGGCTTTAGCAAGGCCATAGCTGTTTTACAGGCTAGGGCAGCGCTAATGCCCGCCTATTAATGCTGGTGACATCACCAGGCTCACTGCTAGGCAGGAGTCTCTGCCTAGCTTTCCCATGGAGAGCCTAGTAAGTCACCAGATCTCCAGACAATGCCTTTGCCCTGTGCGATTCGGTGAAGAACAAGGGAGAGCATCGAAGCATGAAATGCTCCAATGCTCTTATCAGGGGGGCTGAACCCGGACAACCCGTTTAATGCTCTTGTGAATTCAGCAGTAAAGCCTGTATTTAGGGATGCTGGCTAATGCTTTTCGATATATGCTGTATGATTAAGTTATACATGCAGTGAGTGCATACGATCTATGTAGAACTTATTATATCTATAGTATAGTATAGTATTCCATCTAGCACTCTTGCCCCCCTCCAATCTATCCTCCACTCTGCTGCCCGACTAATCCACCTCTCACCCTGTTACTCCTCTGCTTCTCCCCTTTGCCAGTCCCTTCATTGGCTCCCCATTGCCCAGAGAATTCAGTTCAAAATACTAAAAAATGCATACAAGGCCGTCCACAACCTGTCCCCTCCCTACATCTCTGAGCTACTTTCCCGATACATCCCCACACGTAACCTCCGATCCTCGCAAGACCTGCTTCTCTCCTCCACTCTTATTACCTCTTCCCACAATCGCCTCCATGATTTCTCCCGTGCAGCCCCCATACTCTGGAACTCTCTACCCCAATATATCAGACTCTCACCTATAGTGGAATCCTTCAAAAGAAACCTGAAAACCCTCCTCTTCAGACAAGCCTACAACCAGTGACCCTGCTATCGCCACGACCAGCTTTACCATCTCCTACTGTGTCCTTCTCCCATACCACATAGATTGTAAGCCCTTGCGGGCAGGGCCCTCTCTCCTTGTGTACCAGTTTGTAGTTAGTCTTGTTTCATGCTTAGTGCAATTGTCTGTATTATACAATCACCGGCCACTTTATTAGGTACACCATGCTAGTAACGGGTTGGACCCCCTTTTGCCTTCAGAACTGCCTCAATTCTTCGTGGCATAGATTCAACAAGGTGCTGGAAGCATTCCTCAGAGATTTTGGTCTATATTGACATGATGGCATCACACAGTTGCCGCAGATTTGTCGGCTGCACATCCATGATGCGAATCTCCCGTTCCACCACATCCCAAAGATGCTCTATTGGATTGAGATCTGGTGACTGTGGAGGCCATTTGAGTACAGTGAACTCATTGTCATGTTCAAGAAACCAGTCTGAGATGATTCCAGCTTTATGACATGGCGCATTATCCTGCTGAAAGTAGCCATCAGATGTTGGGTACATTGTGGTCATAAAGGGATGGACATGGTCAGCAACAATACTCAGGTAGGCTGTGGCGTTGCAACGATGCTCAATTGGTACCAAGGGGCCCAAAGAGTGCCAAGAAAATATTCCCCACACCATGACACCACCACCACCAGCTTGAACCGTTGATACAAGGCAGGATGGATCCATGCTTTCATGTTGTTGACGCCAAATTCTGACCCTACCATCCGAATGTCGCAGCAGAAATCGAGACTCATCAGACCAGGCAACGTTTTTCCAATCTTCTACTGTCCAATTTCGATGAGCTTGTGCAAATTGTAGCCTCAGTTTCCTGTTCTTAGCTGAAAGGAGTGGCACCCGGTGTGGTCTTCTGCTGCTGTAGCCCATCTGCCTCAAAGTTCGACGTACTGTGCGTTCAGAGATGCTCTTCTGCCTACCTTGGTTGTAACGGGTGGCAATTTGAGTCACTGTTGCCTTTCTATCAGCTCGAACCAGTCTGCCCATTCTCCTCTGACCTCTGGCATCAACAAGGCATTTCCGCCCACAGAACTGCCACTCACTGGATGTTTTTTCTTTTTCAGACCATTCTCTGTAAACCCTAGAGATGGTTGTGCGTGAAAATCCCAGTAGATCAGCAGTTTCTGAAATACTCAGACCAGCCCTTCTGGCACCAACAACCATGCCACGTTCAAAGGCACTCAAATCACCTTTCTTCCCCATACTGATGCTCGGTTTGAACTGCAGGAGATTGTCTTGACCATGTCTACATGCCTAAATGCACTGAGTTGCCGCCATGTGATTGGCTGATTAGAAATTAAGTGTTAACGAGCAGTTGGACAGGTGTACCTAATAAAGTGGCCGGTGAGTGTATATGTAAACCCCTTTTAATATGTACAGCGCCATGGAATGAATGGCTCTTTAATAATAAATAATAATAATAATAGTACAAACTTGTCAACTCTCCTGGAGCATCTGGGAGGCTCCTGGAAAAAGTTGAGACCTCCTGAACTCTCAGAGGTGAGGCAAACATGGAAGGGGGTGAAATCTCGGGAGCAGGGGCATGTCCACACCTTCTGCAAAACAACCTGTTCATGTTTGTGAGTAAGTTACAGTGTGGTGCATGCTGCACTGAAAACTCCTGGTTTACGCTAAAGCAGTGTAGGTGCCTTACTAAATGAGCTCCAGTATGTGGTAGAGGAGGGCCTCACATAAGTTCCTGTCTATAAAGCTACCTGCACACGGTGCAGATTGGTAAGCAGTAATCCCGCACATACATTGCAAAAACACAATAAAACTGCATATACAGTGCCTTGCAAAAGTATTTGGCCCCCTGGAACTTTTCAACCTTTTGCCACATTTCAGGCTTCAAACAAAAAGATATAACATTTTAAATTTTGGGTGAAGAATCAACAACAAGTGGGTCACAAAAAGTGGAACGAAATTTATTGGATCATTTAAACTTTTTTTGTAATAACAAAACTGAAAATTTGGGCGTGCAAAATTATTCGGCCCATTTACTTTCAGTTCAGAAAACTCACTCCAGAAGATCATTGAGGATCTCTGAATGATCCAATGTTGTCCTAAATGACTGATGAAGATAAATAGAATCCACCTGTGTGTAATCAAGTCTCCGTATAAATGCACCTGCTCTGTGATAGTCTCAGGGTTCTGCATCATGAAGACCAAGGAACACACCAGGCAGGTCCGTGATACTGTTGTGGAGAAGTTTAAAGCCGGATTTGGATAACAAGATTTCCCAAGCTTTAAATATCCCAAGGAGCACTGTGCAAGCGATCATATTGAAATGGAAGGAGTATCAGACCATGGCAAATCTACCAAAACCCAGCCGTCCCTCTAAATTTTCATCTCAAACAAGGAGAAGACTGATCAGAGATGCAGCCAAGAGGCCCATGATCACTCTGGATGAACTGCAGAGATCTACAGCTGAGGTGGGAGAGTCTGTCCATAGGACAACAATCAGTCCAACACTTCACAAATCTGGCCTTTATGGAAGATTGGCAAGAAGAAAGCCATTTCTCAAAGATATCCATAAAAAGTCTTGTTTACAGTTTGCCACAAGCCACCTAGGAGACACACCAAACATGTGGAAGAAGGTGCTCTGCTCAGATGAAACCAAAACCCAACTTTTTGGAAACAATGCAAAACGATATGTTTTGCGTAAAAGCAACACAGCTCATCACCCTGAACACACCATCCCCACTGTCAAACATGGTGGTGGCAGCATCATGGTTTGGGCCTGTTTTTCATCAGCAGGGACAGGGAAGATGGTTAAAATTGATGGGAAGATGGATGGAGCCAAATACAGGACCATTCTGGATGAAAACCTGTTGGAGTCTGCAAAAGACCTGAGACTAGGACGGAGATTTATCTTCCAACAAGACAATGATCCCAAACATAAAGCAAAATCTACAATGGAATGGTTCAAAAATAAAGGTATCCAGGTCTTAGAATGGCCAAGTCAAAGTCCAGACCTGAATCCAATTGAGAATATGTAGAAAGAGCTGAAAACTGCTGGGGGCATTTTTATTGGCACATGGGGCACTGGGGGCATTTTTACTGGCACTGGGGGCATTTTTACTGGTACATGGGGGACCTGGAGGCATTTTACTGGCACTGGGGGCACTGATGGCATTTGTTACTGGCACATGGGGGCACTGGGGGCATTTCTTACTGGCACAAGGGGACACTGGGGGGCATTTCTTACTGGCACTGGGGGCATTTCTTACTGGCACTTGGGGGCATTTCTTTATGGCATGGGGCACTGGGGGCATTTTTACTGGCACTGAGGGCATTTTTCTGGCACATGGGGGCACTGGGGCATTTCTTACTGGCACATGGGGGCACTGGGGGCATTTCGTACTGGCACATAATTTTGGGGGGGAATCAATGGGGGAAACTTCTGGTGCATTATTAGGGCATTTCTTACTGGCACATAATTTGGGGGGCATCTATGGGTGGG
This sequence comes from Rhinella marina, assembly GCA_900303285.1. Classification (NCBI taxonomy): domain Eukaryota; kingdom Metazoa; phylum Chordata; class Amphibia; order Anura; family Bufonidae; genus Rhinella; species Rhinella marina. The sequence continues at coordinate 20,212 of ONZH01001822.1, read as the reverse complement.
GAGGACTTCTTACTGGCACATTATTGGGGTGAAATTTTGGGGGCACTTCTTACTGGCACATTGGAAGCATTATTACTTCTGGGGCACAGTGGGGACATTAGTACTGTTACTAACAAGTGCACTCTGGCAGAGAATTATTAGTTGGGACTTTGGGGGCACTATTACTGTGGGGGGCACCCTGGCACAGTATCAGCGCAGTTATTTCTGGGGGACGTTATGTTCACACTATTACTGGGCGCACTATTACGGGGCACTATTTGCTGGGCACAGTTATTTTAGGACACTGTGTGCCAATAATTATTGAAGGGCACTATCTGTGTGGTACTAGTGGCACAGTACTGGGGGTGGTAGGATGATTTGTCCAGAAGATGGGAGGATGATGGAAAAGTAGTAAACTAAGATTTTTTTCTGTCAAACTGCAGAGATGAAAAATGGTGTCTGGTCTGAAAGCAGAAGATGAGGAAAGAGAAGATCTACATCAGAGGAGACGTCACTGGATGTAAGAGGTATGGGGCTCTGTATTAGGCTACATTCACACGAACGTTGTGTTTTGCAGTCTGCAAATTGCGGATCCGCAAAAAAAGGATGATGTTCCGTAAGCATCAGGTTTTTTTTGCAGATCCACTGGAATGGACATACAGATGCGGACAGCACACAGTGTTCATTGAAGTGAATGGGTCCGCATCTGAGCCGCAAAATATGCAGATCGGAGGCTGCAAAAACTACTGTCGTGTGAATGTAGCCTTACCCTGTATGTTCTGTAGTGATATACGTAATGTTAGGAGGAAAAAGGTTAGGCTGAGAATTTGGCATGGGGGGAGGGGGGTTAAATTTTTTACTTGGCCGGCAGAAAAGCTAGGTGCACCAGCGCTGGGGGGGGCAAGCTGAACTCTTGCACCAGGGCCCATGAGCCTTTAGCTACGCCCCTGCTTCCAGGTGTACTGAGGCCACTCTATTTGGTCACTCTGTCATAAAGCCCAGATTGGTGGAGTGCTGCAGTGATGGTTGACCTTCTAGAAGTGTCTTCCATCTGCACACAGGATCTTTGTAGCTCAGCCACAGTGACCGTTGGGTTCTTGTTCATCTCTCCTACCAAGGCTCTTCCCCTGATTACCTAGTTTGGTGGGGTGGCCAGCTCTAGGAAGAGTCCTGTTTGTTCCAAACTTCTTCCATATAAGAATTATGGAGGCCACTGTGCTCTTGGGAACTTTCAGTGCAGCAGAATTTTTTTGTACCCTTTTGCAGATCTGTATCTTTACAAAATCATGTCTCTGAGTTCTACAGGCAGTTCTTTTCTCCTCATGATATGCATTGTCAGATGTGAGGCCTTATATAGACAGGGCTGGGTATTTTCAATCATGTCCAATCAACTGAATTTACCACAGGTGACTCCAGTCAAGGTGTAGAAACATCTTAAATATGATCAAGAAAAACAGGAGGCCCCAGAGTTTAATTTCAAGTGTCCTCACAAAGGGTCTGAATAGTTATGTCCACAAGAAATTTTAGTTTTTCCTTTTTAATAAATTTGCAAAGGCTACTGGGGCATTGAGTGCAGAATGATGGGGGAAAATTTAATTTTTTTCATTTTAGCACAACGCGGCAACATAATAAAATGTGGAAAAAAATAAAAGGGTCTGAAGACTTTCTGAATTCATTGTATGTAAGTTTCCAATCCAGCTGACAATCAGTGAGTTAAAAAGTGAATGTCATACACACCCAAGAAGCTTGAAAAACACATTTATGGCATTTGCACACATTGCAGATTACGCATGTTTTTTCCTCACAGATTTTTGTTTGGAAGAACTGCAATGTAATACAGTACCAGCATGTAGACAATGCTTTTTTTGTTTGTGAGGAAACTGACCTGCCGATTTACAAATCTGCAGCAGGTTTACAAATAGAAAATCCCCACAAATTTTCTGTACGTTTCTGCACAAATCCACACCAATATCAGTATGAGTTACTCGCTGTTCTTAGTGCGGATTTTACGCAGATCTCACACTTACATTGAAGAGAGTGAAATCTGCACTTAAAGGGGTTGTCCGAGTAATTTTTTTGTCATTTGTATGTTTCTAACTAACCAAATATAGCAGCCTTTCCAGCACTTTCTGCTTCTAAAGCTGCTGGTTTCTCAGATTTCACTGAGGGTCACATGACCTGTGATGTCAGCTTCTCTCCCTGCTCTGTGATGTTTAATGCACAAGCCTCAGAGATCAGATAACAGTCTGTACACGAGACGTCACTGTGCTGGCCACGCCCCCTGCACTGACAGGCTGCTATCTGCTCTCTCCCTTGATTCCTTCAGATAAAACATTAACCCCTTCAGCCAGAACATAGAGTTCAAGACTTAACAGCAGTAGCTGCAGGCAGTGAGGAGACAAATGCTGGACACAGGAGCTGACAGAGGAATTCTGCAAAGTATTGCACAAGAAAGGTAGGGGGAAGTCCCTGTGTGTATCAGCAGTGTCATTGTACAGCTGGAACTTGTAGTACTACACATACAACATGCTGCTGAGTATCCTAGCAGGCAGACATGTCACTCAGGGCAGCACTTGTATTCACTCCCTTTGCCGAGCAGGGGGAGGAGCAGAGATTGTTGTTACTGCAGGTAAACAAAGGCAAGAACAGAACCAGGGAAATGAGGAAATAGAGATTTTTTGCCTAAAACTTGCTTAACTTAAGTTATATATTGCTGCCCATCAGATTTACAGTGCTATATTTTTTTTTCCGTAACTCGGATAAACCCTTCAACATCTGCATGGCAGGTCAATTTCCACACAGAACAAAAAAGCAAAGTTTACATGGGATTTGTCTACTCTAATACACTTTGCGAGTGCTGTATTACACTGCATTTTTTTCAGCACAGAGAAAAATGTGCATAATCTGCAACATGTGGAGATGGCCTAAGTGGATTTTCAGATATTCTGGTGCAGATGAGCCATCCTTCTCATCAAGTCATCAATATCAGATTGGCAGGGTCTGACACATGGGACCTCCAATGATCAAGTGATTTATAGCTGCGGTGCTTGGTATTGCAGCCCAGCCCCATTTACATGAATGTGACTGAGCTGCGCCTATGTCTTGTGACTGACGGATGTTATGTCATGGGCCTAGGAAGAGGCTGCATTCTCACTGGAGTGCCACAGCCTCTTCAGACAGCTGATGTCTGCATGGTGTTGGGTGTCACATACCCACCCATCTGATATTGATGACCTATACTCAATATTAAATCAATACTTTGCCAAACAACAAAAATATTAAGTCCTCACATTGTTGCTGTACCAGCATATGGAGTTAATGTGGTACATGATGATGTTAGGAACATCATATAAGTCCAAATTGATAAAATTATGTGCATCACATTAACAGTAGCCCCATCAAGTACCTCCTCACATAATGGACATAATGGGCAACATGAGGTTAATGCTTGGAGGTACATGATGAAATTACTTACTATTAATGTGAAGCACACAGTTTTATTAATTTAGACCTCCATGTGCCTCACATTCATAGTAAATAACCTCATCATGTACCTTACATTAACCCCATGTTGCCCATTATGTGAAGAGGTACTTGATGGAATCACTTACTATTAATGTGTGGTACATTGAGGTACTAAAGTAATAGCGTCATGTGCCTCACATTAATAATAAGTGATAATTTAGCTAACATAAAGGCAACATTGCGTATAATAAGAGTCACATTAACCCCAATGTTCCTCTATGCTGCTGGCTGCCCAAGGTGCAGGTCATCAGAAGCAAGCAGAACCTTCCACTCGCACATTGCACCTTTCTCCTCCCTGACAATTCTCCCTCAGCCTGCTCAACAATTTCATTGGTGGCAGTATCGCTCTCCTTCATTCTCCATGTATGGCCGCTGATGAGAACATGGCTGCGTAGTGCGAGTACAAGTGGCTTTTTGGGGGACCAAGCATCCAAAAATGATGCCTTGACAGGGTCGGAATGCCTGCCCATAAAGTGTTGAATGTCAGAAGAAAAAGTGGCTCGTTGTGAACAAGCCTTGAAAAATTCTCCCTTTTAATTGGGAGAAGATGGAGACAGCAACAGGAGTCAGACAAAATGTGATAGCAGCAATGACATGATGGTGGCAGACAGGCAGCAACAGTGGTTTAAGTGGGACTCCGCCAGCAAGGCTAGATTTATTCATCGGAATCAGCAGGAGGAGTGTGAAAATCATCCTGAATACAGGCTTGGTTCATTTTGACAAAAGTGATGTTGGACCCTGGCGGAGGACAACTCGGCCCGTTTGGGGATCACCACGCCCCTCCGCAGTGCTGAAAAACATCTCCGAGATGACACTGAAGGCTGGGCTAGAAAAAACAAAGAGAGCATGTTGTGCCAGTTCAGGCAATCTGTTCCAGTCTGCCTGCATAGAAATCCATGGAGTCAGTAAAAAGGGTATGCGCTGGAGGCTGCCACCATTTAGGTAGGCTTGAACCTGGGCATAGCAAGCAAGCATACAGGTCATCATTCTGACCAGAGTGCCCAAGGAACCAGTTCTTTCCAGCTCCACTCCCCACTGATACGATTGGGTGTCTTGGCTGGTGTCATCCTCATCATCGTCCTCTTGCTCCTCCACCTCCTTCTCTTGCAGTGGTAGCTCTGGATCCTCATGCTCCTCCTCCATGGCAGACTCCCTTTGTGTGTCCCCAACAGCTATAGGGAAGGCAGCAAGATGCGTCAGCTGGTCTTCTTCCGCTGTGGTCCCCTGCTGCATGAGCGTCAGTGTCTGTTCTAAGATAAATATGAGAGAGATGACTTTGTTCATGCTGCAGTTGTCCCTGCTGACAAACTTTGTGGCCTTATCGAGGGGCTTTGGCACCCAACAGGAGTCTCAGATGAGCTGACCTCAAAGCAACACATGCTGCTGAGGCTGTCTGGTGCATGACAAAATCATTCACGGCTTTCCACTGCTTGTAAAGACACTTCAGCATGTGCAATGTTGAATTCCTGCGAGTTAGCACATCGCAGATTAAGTGGTGTAGCAGCAGGCTGTTCTGTTGCTTCAGGTCCAGGAGTGCTTTCCTCAGTGAAGTGCTTGGGAGTCTCCTAGACTTTGCCAGCACTTGTTCGAGCTAATGTACATATTTAGAAAGTGCTGCACCACTAGGTTGATAACATGCGCCATGCATTTGTTATTTTGTCCAGGTTCATGGCGGCCAGAATGTTCCGCCCATTGTTGCTGACCAAATTGCCCAATTGGCAGGAGCGTAGCTATAAGGGGTGGAGAGGTAGCAGTCGCTACTGGGCCCAGGAGCCTGAGGGGCCCCAAAGACCCTTGTACCGCATAAGAAGACACACAGAGCACTACTGGAAAGGGGGCTCAAGCTGAACTCTTGCACCAGGGCCCATGAGCCTTTAGCTACGCCCCTGCCAGTTGGAGTCGGTGGGGTGACAGCCAGTGGCATATTTGCTGCTTGATGTACTTCAGCAACTGCTCATCGGTGTGGATACTCTCTCCCAGTCCGATCAGCTCCAGCACAAAGTGGCAACACTTGAAATGTGATAGGAAGGAGGGGCAGTGCAAGAAACCCTGTGCCCTGCTGCTGTTGGGGACAGGAACGTGTCCATGGATGAGGCGGATAAGTGTGGGACCAACAGAATTGTGGGGGGGGGGGGTCAAAAGGATCTGGCCTCATTGCTGGGTTGCTGCCTCTTCGCTGCCGGAAAAAAACATTGACTCAGTGGGCAGTGAAAGTCATGTACTGTCCCTGCCTGTAAGAGCTGCTCCAGGTGTCCACAGTGGCGTGAACCTTGCCACATAGGGAGAATCGCAGGGAACAGCTCATGTTGTTCACCACGTGAGACTAGGCAGGAAAGCATTTTTAGAGAAATAATGCCACCTAGGAATCTTCTAACAAGGCTGAGGGCACACCATTAGCTCCCTAAAAGCAGCAGACTCGACTAAATAGTACGGCAGCAATTGTACTGCCAACAACTTGGCCAGGTGGGAATTAAACTTCCGCAACATCAGATTGCTGGGCGTAGAGTTGTTTCCTGGCCACACATTGAACAAAAAATTCTATTCAAATTGTGTGGGAATGGAATTCAACAAAACAGATAATTGAGGCTTGATGCTCAATTCTACATTAACACTCACAGGTAGATTGCTCCACTATCCTGTATTCCGCTGTAATAATCATACACACAATTTCCTAAATGTCAAGGTCACTATGCAGTCCTATGTGAATTTATCCTAACAGGAGTTGAAGAGCAGTATTTTAACCCCTTCAACCCCGGGCCTGTTTTCACCTTCCTGACTGGGCCATTTTTTGCAAATCTGACATGTGTCACTTTATGTGGTAATAACTTTGGAACGCTTTTACTTATCCAGGCCATTCTGAGATTGTTTTCTTGTGACACATTGTACTTCATGACAGTCATAAATTTGAGTCAATATATTTCACCCTTATTTATGAAAAAATCCCAAATTTACCAAAAATTTTGAAAAATTTCCAAATTTCAATTTCTCTACTTTCAAAATACACAGTAATACCTCCAAAAATAGTTATTATTTTACATTCCCCTTATGTCTACTTTATGTTGGCATCATTTTGTAAATGTAATTTTACTTGTTTAGGACGTTAGAGGACTTAGAAGTTTAAAAGCCATTTTTCAAATTTTCACCAAATTTTCCAAAACCATTTTTTTAAGCACCAATTCAGATATAAAGTGATTTTGAGGGGCTTACATAATGAAACCCCCCATAAATGACCCCATTTTAGAAACTACACCCCTCAAGTTATAAAAAACTGCTGTTGCAAACTGTTAACCCTTCAGGTGTTCCACAAGAATTAAAGGAAAATGGAGGTGAAATTTCAAAATTTCACTTTTTTGGTAGATTATTCATGTTAATAATTTTTTTCTTGCAACACAGCAAAGGTTAACAGCAAACTAAACCTCAATACTCATTACTCTGATTCTGCAGTTTACAGAAATACCCCATATGTGGTGGTAAACGTCTCTATGGGTTTGTGGCAGAGGTCAGAAGGAAAGGAGCGCACCATTTTGTAATTGAGAGACCCTGACATACCCCTTCAGTGGAAACCCTCATAAAGTGACCCCATTTTGGAAACTACACCCTTCAAAGAATATATTAAGGGGGGTTCTGGCCACTTTGACCCCCTAAGCGTTTTACAGAATTTGGAAACACTTGGCTGTGAAAATGAAAAGTTTCATTTCTTCCAATAAAATGTTGCTTTTGCCCCAAATTTTTCATTTTCACAAGGGGTAACAGGAGAAAAGCACCCCATAATTTGTTACCCATTTTCTCCTGAATACGGCAACACCCCATATATGGTGGTAAACTGCTGTGGCAGGACTCAAAACAGAAGGAGCGCTATATGGATTTTGCAGAACAGATTTTGATGGATTGGTTTGCGGGTGCCGTTGATTTTTAATATTTTGAGTTATTGTCTTATGTGGGGGCTCATTTTTTGCGTGACGAGATGACGGTTTGATTGGTACCATTTTGGGGTACATAAGACTTTTTGATCGCTTTGTATTACAGTTTTTGTGAGTCAAGGTGAAAAAAAATTGCAATTTTGGCATGGTTTTTTAAATAAATTTTTTACAACATTCACCTGGGGGGCTATCTCATGTAATATTTTTATAGAGCAGGTTGTTACAGACGCGACAATACCCAATATGTCTAACTTTTTTATTTTTGGAAAGTTTTACACATTAGATGCATTTTAGAACAGAATAAAATCTTTTTTTTGTGTTGCCATTTTCAAAGAGCCATATTTTTTCAGTTTTCAGGCGATTGTCTCAGGTAGGGTATCGTTTTTGCAGGACAAGATGACTGTTTGATTGGTACCATTTTGGGGTAAATACACCTTGTTGATCGCCTGCTATTACACTTTTTGTGAGGCAAGAGGGAAAAAAATGGTTGTTTTGGCATAGTTTTTTTTTGCAGCATTCACCCGGGGGGCCATCTCATGTAATATTTTTATAGAGCAGGTTGTTACGGACGCGACGATACCCAATATGTCTAACTTTTTTATTTTTGGATAGCTTTACACATTAGATTTATTTTTTGAACAGAATAAAATCTTTATTTTGTGTTGCCATTTTCAAAGAGCCATATTTTTTTCAGTTTTCAGGCGATTGTCTCAGGTAGGGTATTGTTTTTGCAGGACAAGATGACGGTTTGATTGGTACCATTTTGGGGTAAATACGCGTTTTTGATCGCCTGCTATTACACTTTTTGTGAGGCAAAAGGGAAAAAAATGTCTGTTTTGGCTTAGTTTTTTAAAAAAAATTTTTTACAGAATTCGCCTGGGGGGCCATCTCATGCAATATTTTTATAGAGCAGGTTGTTATGGACGCGGCGATACCCAATATGTCTAACTTTTTTTATTTTTGGATAGTTTTACACATTAGATTTATTTTTAGAACAGAATAAAATCTTTATTTTGTGTTGCCATTTTCAAAGAGCCATATTTTTTTCAGTTTTCAGGCGATTGTCTCAGGTAGGGTATCGTTTTTGCAGGACAAGATGACGGTTTGATTGGTAGCATTTTGGGGCAAATACGCCTTTTTGATCGCCTGCTATTACACTTTTTGTGAGGCAAAAGGGAAAAAAATGTCTGTTTTGGCTTAGTTTTTAAAAAAATTTTTTTACAGCATTCGCCTGGGGGGCCATCTCATGCAATATTTTTATAGAGTAGGTTGTTACGGATGCGTCGATACCCAATATGGCTAACTTTTTTATTTTTGGATAGTTTTACACATTAGATTTATTTTTAGAACAGAATAAAATCTTTGAAAATGGCAACACAAAATAAAAATTTTATTCTGTTATAAAAATAAATCTAATGTGTAAAACTATCCAAAAATAAAAAAGTTAGACATATTGGGTATCGTCGCGTCGGTAACAACCTGCTCTATAAAAATATTGCATGAGATGGCCCCCCAGGCGAATGCTGTAAAAAAAATTTAAAAAAAACTAAGCCAAAACAGACATTTTTTTCCCTTTTGCCTCACAAAAAGTGTAATAGCAGGCGATCAAAAAGGCGTATTTGCCCCAAAATGGTACCAATCAAACCGTCATCTTGTCCTGCAAAAACGATACCCTACCTGAGACAATCGCCTGAAAACTGAAAAAAATATGGCTCTTTGAAAATGGCAACACAAAATAAAGATTTTATTCTGTTCTAAAAATAAATCTAATGTGTAAAACTATCCAAAAATAAAAAAGTTAGACATATTGGGTATCGCCGCGTCCGTAACAACCTGCTTTATAAAAATATTGCATGAGATGGCCCCCCAGGCGAATGCTGTAAAAAAAATTTTAAAAAAACTAAGCCAAAACAGACATTTTTTTCCCTTTTGCCTCACAAAAAGTGTAATAGCAGGCGATCAAAAACGCGTATTTACCCCAAAATGGTACCAATCAAACCGTCATCTTGTCCTGCAAAAACAATACCCTACCTGAGACAATCGCCTGAAAACTGAAAAAAATATGGCACTTTGAAAATGGCAACACAAAATAAAGTGCCATATTTTTTTCAGTTTTCAGGCGATTGTCTCAGGTAGGGTATCGTTTTTGCAGGACAAGATGACGGTTTGATTGGTACCATTTTGGGGTAAATACGCATTTTTGATTGCCTGCTATTACACTTTTTGTGAGGCAAAAGGGAAAAAATGTCTGTTTTGCCTTGGTTTTTAAAAAAAATTTTTTACAGCATTCGCCTGGGGGGCCATCTCATGCAATATTTTTATAGAGCAGGTTGTTACGGACGCGTAAGGGTCCCCCTCAAGACCTCCCTTGGTCCCCCTCACCCCCACATTGGGTTGCTGTTAACCCCTTGGGGCCTGGCTCCCTGACATCGGAGGAGGACATTGGGGCCACCCCTTCCCTACTGAGGTATGCTGCTCCCACACCAGCTGGCTCTCCTATCCAGGGTTCTTGCTCTGACCACGGGTCTCCCACCAGACCGTTAATGCCAACAGCCTGGTCTTCACTTTTTTCTCAACTACCCACTAAGCAGGACTTTCAGACCCTGGTCTCTGAAGTTACGGCTACTTGTCGATCTGAGATTTCTGCTGATTTACTTTCTATAACTTCCCGAGTGGATACTCTTGAAAAAGCCCACACTCTTACAAGGGCGACTGTCTCCCATCTTCACAATTCCATTAACACTCATGGGTCAGAATTCCGTGAAATCCAGAGGCATCTTGAAGATATAGATAACCGTGGGCGTCGGAACAACATTAGGATTCGGGGCCTTCCAGAAGCCCAAGACACGGAAGATCTTCAGGCTATACTGGACACTCTATTTAATCAGATCATGGAGGACCCTCCGTCCTTCACTACCAAGCTGGATAGGGTTCACAGAGCCTTGCGGCCTAAAGGCACATCCCAACAACCTAGGGACATTATTTGCTGCGTACATGATTTCACAAGGAAGGAAACAATTATGGGGAGATCCCGAGACATACGCAATTTGGAATTCCAAGGAACTCGGGTCCAACTTTACCAGGATCTGTCTCGAATTACGCTGCAGAAACGCAGACATCTACGTCCACTATTGGACGTCCTCCGGTCCCGATGCATCCCCTATCGCTGGGGATTTCCCTTTGCTTTGATCGCGAGGAAAAATGGGCGCCCAGTGTACCTCCACTCCTATGAGGACTTGGACTTCTTCTGTACTACTTTCGACATCTCAGTCACGGATCTGACGGACTGGGAGACCCCTGCAGTTTCTCTCCTTCCTCCGCTGCCATGGGCTTCAGAGAACCCCAAGCGTCGCAGATTGCCCTCGCCCAGGATGCCTGGAAACTTAGCTCCATCTACCCGAGGACCACAGCCCGCATTGGAGCCTGGAAACCTCCATCCTCTCCGCTGAGATCTATGGAACTTGTCTAGTTATTTCATATCACTCGTTTGGGGGCTTTTTACCCGCTCAGGGCCTACCACTGGTGCTGTCTTCGCCGGCGCAGGTTTTTTGCTGGGACGGCGCAGGCAGTACCCAATTTGAATTCATGCGCGGGCACGTTTGTCTGGAGTTTAGTTATTACTGGTTTGCGGTTCTGCTCTGTTAGATTTTGCTGGGTTATATCCAACCCCTCTTTCGGGACGCGGCTACCTCAGCTTTCCTCATTTCCTTTGTTTATAGGAGGAGGAGACCTGTACGTCAGTCCTGCCGACTTTCGGCAGATCTAGTCCCACTTCAGACCCTGTCATACAGGTCTGTTAATTCAATTTGTATTCCACAAAATTAACACTTCTAAAACAGCAGCTCTTCCCATCCTTATACCCCCAGGGGACCTCCAACGCCTTAGGAGTAATTACTCTTACTGCTGGACGACGGAGGCTCTAAAATATTTGGGAGTCTTTATAACCCCCTCCTACTCCTCCATGTACTCTAAAAACTTCCCTCCTCTATTTAGAGAATTGAAGAACCTCCTTCACAAATGGAAACCGCTGTTTCTATCTCTTCTGGGTCGCATAGCAGCGGTGAAAATGTCACTACTCCCAAAGCTTATATATTATTTTGAGACTCTCCCTGTCCGCGTTCCTTTGGTTGACATTAAACGATTGCAGCAGGCCATTTTTGATTTTATATGGCAGGGTAAACGACACCGAATCTCTCGCAGTGTCATGTTTGCGGCTACAGACAGGGGGGTCTCTCGGTCCCTAATATCTTACATTATTACTGGGCCTCTCACCTGCGAGTCATACCCTTTTGGGCTTTTCATCAGGCATACACTAAGTGGGTGGAGATAGAAAAATTGTGGATAGCTCCCATACACCCGAACACCTTTTTATGGCAACAAACACCAGTGACTCCTCATCCTATATTGTTGGGCCCTATGGCCTTTACTAAACAAATCTGGGATTCTTGTAGCAAGCGCTTTGCCCTGGCCTCCCTGCATTCTTCAATGATCTCTCTCCTATACAACCCCGCCATACCCTCTAGTCTGACTACCCCCATGGTCCGCGTTTGGTCGTCTCTGGGTCTCTTTCGCATAGCCGACACGGTGGATGCCTTTAGTCGGCAATTCAAATCTTTTGCACAGTTACAGGAACAGGCTAACTTACCGAGATCGGAGAGCCTCCATTACCTACAGGTCCGTCACTATGTTAGCTCTCTCTTTGGGACCCTCCAAGTCTCCATTCCCACTAGATTTGAACAAGGAAGGAAACAATTATGGGGAGATCCCGAGACATACGCAATTTGGAATTCCAAGGAACTCGGGTCCAACTTTACCAGGATCTGTCTCGAATTACGCTGCAGAAACGCAGACATCTACGTCCACTATTGGACGTCCTCCGGTCCCGATGCATCCCCTATCGCTGGGGATTTCCCTTTGCTTTGATCGCGAGGAAAAATGGGCGCCCAGTGTACCTCCACTCCTATGAGGACTTGGACTTCTTCTGTACTACTTTCGACATCTCAGTCACGGATCTGACGGACTGGGAGACCCCTGCAGTTTCTCTCCTTCCTCCGCTGCCATGGGCTTCAGAGAACCCCAAGCGTCGCAGATTGCCCTCGCCCAGGATGCCTGGAAACTTAGCTCCATCTACCCGAGGACCACAGCCCGCATTGGAGCCTGGAAACCTCCATCCTCTCCGCTGAGATCTATGGAACTTGTCTAGTTATTTCATATCACTCGTTTGGGGGCTTTTTACCCGCTCAGGGCCTACCACTGGTGCTGTCTTCGCCGGCGCAGGTTTTTTGCTGGGACGGCGCAGGCAGTACCCAATTTGAATTCATGCGCGGGCACGTTTGTCTGGAGTTTAGTTATTACTGGTTTGCGGTTCTGCTCTGTTAGATTTTGCTGGGTTATATCCAACCCCTCTTTCGGGACGCGGCTACCTCAGCTTTCCTCATTTCCTTTGTTTATAGGAGGAGGAGACCTGTACGTCAGTCCTGCCGACTTTCGGCAGATCTAGTCCCACTTCAGACCCTGTCATACAGGTCTGTTAATTCAATTTGGTTGATATTTCATCTGTTCTTTGTATTCCATTTGTTTGTCTTGTCTCCCAGTGTTAGTGTTCCTCCCTTCCTTCCCCTTCTATATCTCCTTCACCTGCTACCCTCCTCCCGAGGAACTCTGCTTGAGAATGTTGACGAACGGGGGGGTACTCCTACTCGGCCTCTTGGTGACTTTGCTGGAAGCCTTGACGGTGAGTTGACTACTCCTTATTTAATTAGATACTTCCTCTATTTTTCATGGCTACAATTGTGTCGTTAAATGTTAAGGGATTGGGGTCTAATACTAAGAGACGGTTGGCCCTCCGGGAGTTGCGCAATCTACACGCGGATGTGGCTTTTTTACAGGAGACCCACTATAACCAGACGGGGACCTTCCACTTTGCTAAACGCTATTACCCTCAGGTGTATATGGCTAACCAGACTAGACGAAAAGCGGGGGTCGCCATCTTGCTTTCCACTTCTTGCCCTATCTCTATTCACACCTCGCATGTTGACCCAGATGGTCGATATATAATCCTGGAGGGCACTTATCAGAACTCTCCTGTAATATTATGTAATTTATACGCCCCCAATACTTCCCAATTGTCATTCGTACGCAAGGTTTTTAACCAACTCCATGAGCTGCCTCCTGCGGCCTGGATCATAGGGGGAGACTTTAACATGGTCTTCTCAGAATCGGCAGATAAACTCCCACTTTCGCTTACAACGCCTTCTCAAGCCACAGCACGTCTCGTGAGGGAGTTCCGCAGCACCATCCGTAAATTTACCCTTTATGATCTCTGGAGGATTGACAACCCCTCTAGTCGAATGTTTACGTTTTATTCTGCCCCGCACAAAACGCATACTAGGATAGATTATTTTTTTGGTAATTCCCTCGCCCTGAAGTTACTGCAGGAAGTCACTACAGGCCAAATCTCGTGGTCTGATCATGCTCCTGTCTCTCTCACTCTTACGGCCCAGCCTCGTCCACCTCGCACATGTCACTGGCGTCTCAATGACTCGCTGCTGAAGGCCCTACCCACACGCATGGATGTCAAACAATTTATTCAAAATTATTTTATGGATAATGTGGAGTCGGTGTCTTCCCAGGCTACATTGTGGGAGGCACATAAAGCTGTGGTGAGAGGCCAGTGTATTGCTCTGGCTGCTCGCATAAAGAAAGACAGGCTTCATCAAGAACGCGAGCTTTCGGCTAGGATTGTTTCCCTGCAGACACAACTACACCGTAGACCCAGCATCTCCCTCTTAAGGGCCCTGGTAGCTGCTCGAGCTAAACTTAAAGACATAGCCACATATAAAGTAGAACGCATGCTGCTGTATTCCAGACAGAGGTTCTATGAGAAAGGTATCAAGGCTCATACAATCTTGGCTAAACAGCTAAGGGACAGGGTAGTCAATCGTACACCTCAGGTAGTGAGAGACCCTTCTGGATGCCCCCAATATCACCCCTCCGCTATAGCTCGTTGTTTTCATGACTATTACGCTAAGTTGTACAATTTAAATCACGACGCTCAGCATTCCCTCCCAATATCGCACATGAGGGACTATTTGAACTCTTGTTCCCTCCCTAAGCTCTCTCCAGAGGCGGTAACTCAGCTAAATGCACCTATTACAGCGGAGGAGTTAAATGAGGTGGTGAAGGGTCTTCCGAATGGGAAGTCGCCTGGCCCGGACGGATTTACGGATCTGTATTATAAGACTTTTGGGGCTGAACTCTTTCCACATCTCCTTGCCCTCTATAACTCGTTCCTACAAGGCTCACCCATACCTCCTACCATGCTGACATCCCACATTGTAGTGATCCCCAAGCCGGGTAAGGATCCTCAAGACTGCAAGAGTTATAGACCAATCTCATTATTAAATGCGGACTTGAAGATTTTTACTCGCATCTTAGCTGTTCGTTTGAATGCCTGGCTCCCAACATTGATTCACAAGGATCAGGTGGGGTTTGTCCCTTGTCGTCAGGGAGGAGACAACACCCGAAGGGTTCTTAACCTTATTGATGTGGCGAATCGTACTAACACGCCAGCGGTGATATTAAGCCTGGACGCTGAAAAGGCATTTGACCGCATTAAATGGTCACTTTTATTTGAAACCCTCCGGGTGTTTGGGATATCTGGGCCGTACCTACAAGCTATTCATGGACTCTATTCCTCCCCCTCCGCCATAGTTAAGCTCTCACACTGTTCCTCTGCATCTTTCTCTATTTCTAATGGTACACGTCAGGGCTGCCCCTTGTCACCACTGATTTTTGCCCTTTGTATTGAACCCCTTGCCGCGCATATTCGTATGAACCCTGATATCAAAGGTCTTAAAGTCCGAGATAAGGAATTTAAAATCTCACTATACGCAGATGATGTTCTACTCACTCTTACTAATGCCCATACTACATTACCTAATCTGTAGGCAGCCCTTAGGACGTATGGGTCGCACTCTGGGTACAAAATTAACACTTCTAAAACAGCAGCTCTTCCCATCCTTATACCCCCAGGGGACCTCCAACGCCTTAGGAGTAATTACTCTTACTGCTGGACGACGGAGGCTCTAAAATATTTGGGAGTCTTTATAACCCCCTCCTACTCCTCCATGTACTCTAAAAACTTCCCTCCTCTATTTAGAGAATTGAAGAACCTCCTTCACAAATGGAAACCGCTGTTTCTATCTCTTCTGGGTCGCATAGCAGCGGTGAAAATGTCACTACTCCCAAAGCTTATATATTATTTTGAGACTCTCCCTGTCCGCGTTCCTTTGGTTGACATTAAACGATTGCAGCAGGCCATTTTTGATTTTATATGGCAGGGTAAACGACACCGAATCTCTCGCAGTGTCATGTTTGCGGCTACAGACAGGGGGGTCTCTCGGTCCCTAATATCTTACATTATTACTGGGCCTCTCACCTGCGAGTCATACCCTTTTGGGCTTTTCATCAGGCATACACTAAGTGGGTGGAGATAGAAAAATTGTGGATAGCTCCCATACACCCGAACACCTTTTTATGGCAACAAACACCAGTGACTCCTCATCCTATATTGTTGGGCCCTATGGCCTTTACTAAACAAATCTGGGATTCTTGTAGCAAGCGCTTTGCCCTGGCCTCCCTGCATTCTTCAATGATCTCTCTCCTATACAACCCCGCCATACCCTCTAGTCTGACTACCCCCATGGTCCGCGTTTGGTCGTCTCTGGGTCTCTTTCGCATAGCCGACACGGTGGATGCCTTTAGTCGGCAATTCAAATCTTTTGCACAGTTACAGGAACAGGCTAACTTACCGAGATCGGAGAGCCTCCATTACCTACAGGTCCGTCACTATGTTAGCTCTCTCTTTGGGACCCTCCAAGTCTCCATTCCCACTAGATTTGAACGTCTATGTCGATTGGGTACAGACACCAAAGGTCTGATTTCTGCGATTTATTGCCTCCTGGCTAACCCGAATGCAGACGATCTCCCTCACCATAAATATATGGACAAATGGGCCAGGGACATTGGATCCCCTATTTCCCATGCGGCCTGGCAGATCATTTGGAACAGAGCAGCACAATCATCTATCTGTACCACTTATAAAGAGACGCAGTATAAGCTGCTTATGCGCTGGTATTATACTCCAGCTCTTCTCCATTCCCTGGACCCTGCCATTCCCTTGGTCTGCTGGCGCTGCATGGGGGATGCTGGTACCTTATACCACGTTTTTTGGACGTGCCCCTTAATTGTCCCTTTTTGGGAGGGTGTCAGAGGTGTGATCCAGTCGCTTTTCTCAACCTCAGTGAATTTAGATCCAATGACTTACTTGCTGAATCTCCCTCCCCGGGGGATGCGTAGCCAGGCTTCCAGATTGTTTCTGCTCCTTTGTACAGCAGCTAAGTCCCTTATAGCTAAATCTTGGAAACAAACCACACCCCCATCCATGTCAACGTTCCTGGCTAGGGTTAGGGACGTTAGATCTCTAGACTATCTTACGGCTTCCATAAACAACTCACTGGACAAGTTCAATGCAGTCTGGCTGCCATGGGATGAACATCCATCATACCCTTAAATCTCCTACCCTTTATCCCTTTTCCCCTTATGTCTTATTCTTTCCCTCCCTCCTTGTTTGTCTTTGTGGCGTCTCTTTGGTCTTTGTTTTGAATATATTGCGATATACAAAATAAAGACACGGGAATAGTTGGTACTACCAGCTTTATTGATGCATCTGATATACTGATATTCTAACAGGCTTACTTCTGTAAAATGTTCACTATATATGCATTTTGATTTTGAGGTCCTGTGTCGATCTTCTTTCTGTTCCTTACAGTAATCCTTGTTTATGTCTTTAAAAATGTTTGGAAAATGCTGCGCCTTTTTTGGCGCTAATAAAATAAACAGTTTAAAAAAAAAAAGATTTATTTTTAGAACAGAATAAAATCTTTATTTTGTGTTGCCATTTTCAAAGAGCCATATTTTTTTCAGTTTTCAGGCGATTGTCTCAGGTAGGGTATCGTTTTTGCAGGACAAGATGACGGTTTGATTGGTACCATTTTGGGATAAATACGCCTTTTTGATTGCCTGCTATTACACTTTTTGTGAGGCAAAAGGGAAAAAAATGTCTGTTTTGGCTTAGTTTTTTAAAAAAAATTTTACAGCATTCGCCTGGGGGGCCATCTCATGCAATATTTTTATAGAGCAGGTTGTTACGGATGTGGCGATACCCAATATGTCTAACTTTTTTATTTTTGGATAGTTTTACACATTAAATTTATTTTTTGAACAAAATAAAATACTTTTTGTGTTGCCATATTCTGAGAGCCATATTTTTTTTATTTTTCAGGCGATTGTCTTAGGTAGGGTCTCATTTTTTGCGGGACAAGATGACGGTTTGATTGGTACCATTTTGGGTACATACGCTTTTTTGATCACCTGCTATTACACTTTTTGTAAGGGAAGGTGACCAAAAAATGTCTGTTTTGGCACAGTTTCTTTTTTTTTTTTTACTGCGTGCACCTGATTGGGTGGATCATGTGCTATTTTTATAGAGCCGGTCGATACGGACGCGGCGATACCTAATATGTCTATTTTTTTTCACTATTTTTTACAATTTTTTTTATATTATTTTGTCAAAATGACTTTTTTTTTGGGGGGGGGGGACTTGAAACTTTTTTTGTAAAACTTTATTTTTTTCACTTTTTTAACTTTCTTATTTTACACTTTTTTTCACTTTTGGGGGTCTGATCCCCTTACAATGCATTACAATACTTCTGTATTGTAATGCATTGGCTGGAAGTGTATTACTCAATGTAATACACTTCCAGCACACTGCCTGTGAGATCCAGGGGGCTGGATCTCACAGGCTTCCGTAGATAGCAGCCGGATGCCTAAGGAAGGCATCCGGCTGCTATCTCAGCCATCGGGTCCCCGTCACAGCAGCGCGGGGACCCGATGGGAACCCCTTCCCACCGCCCGCATCGCATGTGCCGCGGTCAGCGCTGACCGCGGCACATGAAGGGTTAATGCACCAGCATCTGTGTTTTCACCGATGCTGGTGCATACATCAGGGGTCCGGCTACTGGGCACCCGCTCCTGCACCCGCCCGATCAGCGCGCCGTAGCCCTACGGCGCTGGTCGGGAAGTCACTTCCCACACCGCCGTATATGTACGGCGCTGGTCGGGAAGGGGTTAAACATATTTCATGAGTTGCATATATTCTAAAGCACAGTATAAAAAACTTAAGCGAGGTATTTAAAAAAGAACACTTTCAGACACCTGCAAGTTGGTGGTGTTAATATGACACCTGGTGCTAATTTCCTTAATTATCTGACAAACCCTATTTAACTGGCAGCCTAACTTTCCAGTTTTCACTGACTTTGCAAGATGGAAAGCCTTTCCAAAGTGTCTGAAACCCTCCGTCAGCAGGTTGTCAAGATGAAGGTCAAAGGGTTGACCCTATCAGCCATAGCAAGAGAAGTTGGTCATTCCAAGTCTGTGATTTCTAGAATACTGCATCTTTACAACACCACAAACTCATTCAAGTCCCCCAAGAAGGCTGGTCGTCCACAAATGCAAGGGAGGACAGGATAATGTGGAGAATCTCCATGGGCAATCGGTTCAACACTACAGCTCGAATTGCTCACCAGTTCAGCACTGAACAGGGTAAGGATCTATCTCGTCATACAGTGTCTCGACGTTTAAGAGCATTTGCACTGAAAGCCCACTCTGCAGTGACCAAACCTCTCATTAGCAGAAAGAATCAAAAGGCTAGATTAACCTTTGCTGAGGAGCATGTTGTGTGGACAGAGGAAAAGTGGTCCAGAGTTCACTTTAGTGATGAAAGCAAGTTTAATTTATTTGGGTCTGATGGGAAACATTATGTTCGTTGACAAACTGAGGAAAGACTGAACCCAAAGTGTGTAAAGAAGTCAATGATAGGTGGAGGAGGAAATGTCATGGTTTGGGGAATGTTTTCAGCAGCAGGAGATGGGCCTCTCATACAGCTACATGGCAGAGTGAATGCAAGTGTGTATCAGAACCTTCTTCAACAATACGTGGTTCCTTCCTTGCGTTTGTCACTCAATCAGCCAGCAATTTTCATGCATGACAATGCCCCCTGTCACACAGCAAAACGGGTAAAGCAGTTCCTTGAAACTGAAAACATTGAAACAATGAAGTGGCCAGCTCAGAGTCCTGATCTAAACCCAATAGAAAACCTCTGGAAAATCCTTGGTGACAAAGTTATGGCCAAGAAACCCACTACAGTCACCAAACTGTGGAAGAAACTGCAAGAAGAGTGGACCAAAATCACACCAGAGCATTGTGAGAGGCTAGTGATGTCCTGTGGCCGCAGATGTGCTAAAGTCATTCAAAGCAAAGGCCTATACACTTCCTACTGACTGGTGACTGCTGTAACCTTCAGAAAATTTAGTTGTAATCTTTCTCTGTGCTACAGTCATTGCTGTTCTCTAATTTTGATCATTGTGTTTTTTTGCAACATAAAGATTTTTTGTTGAAGTACTTTGGTTATTTTGTTAAACGCTGTTCTAGTCGCATGGTATACCCCTAACAAAAAATCCTTCAAATGTTGACCAATGAAGATTGCATTATTTCTGAAAAAATCAAGTGTTCATGAATTGTTCTCTAATTTTGATCTCCACTGTACAGTCATGGCCAAAAGTTTTGAGAATGACACAAATATTATATTTTCACATGATCTGCTGCCCTCTGGTTTTTATGTGTGTTTGTCAGATGTTTTATCAGATACAGAAATATAATTGCAATCA